>OY728125.1:1119164219-1119764219 GCA_963277665.1 Viscum album | reverse complement strand
ATAAACTTGTTTAATTTATATTTCATGAGCATAATATCATAATTTGGTTGTACTTTGATCTATTTCCACATTATTTAAAACACATGAAGATGGATATTCAAGATTAATTTTTATTCGTGAAGCTATTTTAATAAATCATAAGGTCCAAAAGTAATTCCTCAATCGAATAAATATCTTCTGAAAAAAGTGTTATTATATGATATCTAATAAATCATACTTTAACCACAAAAAATAATATCCAATGTTAATCATAATCCATTCTAACCTTAAGAATCATCCAAAATACTTATTCCAAAATTCACAGTCCAAAAAGATCTCTAAATCTAAAAAATCAATCTTAACATAAAATTTCTCAAAAAACATTTTGAACCTCTTATTTTCACATAAAAAATATTTGATCACATTAAAATCCTTAATGAAAATTTTTGTTCTTCTAAATACTTAAAGAATAAGTACTACAGTACAATCCTTATATATCTCATGATTCTTATAACAAGAGAACAATTGATGAAATAATTCTTCAATCCAAATACATAAGAACATTAATCATTCTACTTGATTATTAAACCATTAACTATGATCCATAATCTTATTCCTTAATACCTCTTTCCTTTCATTTTTCTCTTGTAGTCTCTTCATCATCAGTAGTATAACCACTACTTGTATAATCTTATTGATTCTAACCATTGACCAAAAACCAAATCACAATTTAAGAAAAACTAATCATAGTGATATAGTCATAAAGAATAATTTATAGGTTGTATAAATCCTGAAACATTCTTAATCTATGAATCCTTAGGCTTAACCTAGGTTATAAATTATCATTACTAAATCTATAATATGTTCTCCTATACATAGACTTATCCTAAAAGTCAGTCACAGAGTTATGTTTTCTAATCCATGATTTTCTAAATATAGTTCCCACGGTTTCTACTAATATTTCTCTAATACCAACTGTAAAGACCTAACCCCAAAAGCTTGAAGTTGATGCCTTACTTAATTACATTGGTATAAGATATAACAAATCGCATATCAAAAGACCAAATAGGTTATTAGTCTTTCTAAACTAGATACATACTTGAAATTCACACTACATTTTAAAACATAAAATACAAAAAGAGTTTCATTGGGTTTTCCATTATTCCCACTTTGTGTAACTCTGTATATCAGTAATAATATACTTCTTGGAATCCAAGGTAATAATTGAAACATATGAAATGTGTGAGATCAAACGCCCCGTGAGGGTAAATATATTGTGAAAGCTATGAGTAAATATGGCATAAACTATACAGAAAGGTAAATAACTAAAATACATGACATTTAAATAATCACATGATCTAGGAAACATAACCATTTATATTTTAATTTTAGAATAATAACATGGAATATAAATAACTAATATCATAACTATGTAATGCATCATGTTGGACATTTGAAACATACCATCAAGGCCTCAATCCGGACATTTAAAAAATAAATGGGTAAGGCCTTGGCCAAATCCATTTCTTCTTTGTATCATGAGACCTATCGATGCATCAAGGGGCTATAGTGGAACCTTCTCATCACTTAATAGGTATAATACATTCCTTATATGGAAAATTTGAAACATAAATGACATAAACATTCATATTTAAAAACCATCATATGAAATGTGAATACTTTAACCATAAATCATGAATGGTATCAAAATAGCATATCCACAGTCAAAGTGATCATAAAACCATAAATAAAATATGGTATATTGTATGAAAGGACATAAACATCAATTAATTACAATATTAATAATATTATTTTTACATAGATGAAGATACTTTTAAATGAGACCATTGAAAAATTCTTGATAAATATAATCTTTAAACATTCCAAAGTGTCCAATACCACTTTGTAACATTTAAATCATAATATCTATAAAGTAATAACATGAAATTAAACTTATAATATGATGAGATTAATTATATTCATGATATTATATATCAAATGGAAGTACAAACACCACACACAAGGAATAAGTGGTGAACAAGGCATATATCTCACAAATGTAAAAGTGAGATGAGAAAACCCTTACCTTACGCTTCCTTTAGTAGAACATGATTTAACATCCTATTTGATAGTTTTAAATATGTTATTAACTTATACTAGAACCATAACCATATTTATGATATCATATATGATCCTGTTATATTATTTTATCATCCGTTTGTTGATAATATTTCATTGTCAGTTTTGGGTGCTAACGGCTCCATTTTCCTATGTATATTTTTTCGTGAAAGTTTCAGTTATTTTAAATAGGATATTTACTCAAAATATACATAATTATATTAATGTTATAAATATATTATTTAACTATTAAATACATTTTTTGTGTCATTATTTAATATTTGATATGGAAAATGAATCGCATCGCGTCATGAAGATGGTAGGATGTACGTACACATGAGCGATGATATAATTACCTTAATAAGTGAAAGGATAAGGAAGTGTATGGTATATTAATTTTTATATAATACATATCATGTCATAAGTATCATATATATCCATTAATTACATCATAATACCCATAAAAGTAAATTGGTGATGAAAAACAGATTACACCACAGTATGGAGATGGTAAGCCACACATACGCACACACGGTGATTTTTATTTTCATAGGATGAATAAAATGTGGAATATGGTTGTATAACATGTATAATAAAATAAAATAATATATATTATATTTTATTTATTAATTGATCATGAAAAAAACATTAAGAGGAAGTACATGAAGAAATGAACTTGAATGAGTTTGTAAAAATGATTACATATTCTTCAGTGGAATTCCTTTAGATCTCTTCTAAAGGAAACTCGAGTTGGTCTTTTTGGATTAAAAATACCTCTAAAACATTCCTAATTTTTTGGGAGGATAAATGACCAGGATGTTGTCGAGATAGAAGGATCAAAGTGGTGTAAATAAGTGAAGGATGAGGTGCCATTTTATAATTTAGATGAGGGGCACTTTCAAAAGTCCTCAAAATATTAAAATACAATAAGGATATTCTAGGGACAAAGACTTCAAAATAGAATATCATTGAATAAGTGAAAAAAAGTTTGACCAAATATTATCCCATTTGTATTTATTTAATATTTTTTAATATTTTAAATAATTTAATAATATATTAATTCAACAAAATATTATTATTGTTAAATTTGATACTATTCATTTAATTTTACCTCAAATACATCAAGAAAAAGTGGAAATTATAATCTAATGATTTAAAAAAACCTTAATATATCCTATAGATGTATAAAATTCATTGGACACATTAAATCATTCTAAATATATCAAAATTAATACTTTTAAAATCAATTATTTTTTATGTTAATTAAATAAATAATGTTTTAGCATTGAAGAAGCATTTAAGGTAGTAATATAATTTATAAAATATAAAAATAATTTTCTATAATGAAACTAGTTATATTAAGATCAAAATTTTCATTTAGGTCTATTAATTAATTTATTTTTTCCTTATGTGGACACATAAGTGATATTGTCTTGGAAATTTGGCGGAAAACCGCTTTATTAAAAAAGAAAAAACACACAATCCCCTTTTGTGGGGAAAGGGGGAACCCGGTAGAAACCGAACATCCAAGGAACAAAGTCCTTAAAATACAATGGTTTTTTATTGCAATGTTTCCATTAAACAACTAAAATCAGATCCAAATGTGATAAGTGCCTAATCCTCTTCATCTAATAATTTTTTTACAAGTTCAAGTCATAGATATTACCCTTGTCTTTTGGATTTAACCCTTATTTTATATCTTCAACAATTATCATGATAACATGTGATTTCACTCTTTGAAGGTTAATATAGTTATTATAAAATTCCAAAAGAACCATAAATGATTCATGGATGATATTTTTAGAATTATCCCAATTATTTGGCGTAATTTTATATTTTTATGAATTTTATTTCATTTCATAAAACATTATTTATTTTAAATTATCATTAATGTCAATTTTTATACTATTTATTACTTGAATTTTTACAAAATATTAATACATATGATAATTTGAAAAAATCCTTTAATACATACCTAATATAAATATATCACCTAAAAAATTCATGGATGACATTAATCATATCAAATTATATTTATTTTAATATTTTTAATTATATTTATTTGATGTATCCATTAATTAAAAAAATTATCGCATCATCATTGTACAAGCCTTTAATTTAATTACTTATTTCCTAAAAATTTAAAATAAATTACCATGATAAATAAAAACGTTTTATATTTAAAATTACTATTTATAGTTGAATACATATTTTCAATAACCATATATTAAAATGTAAAAATTATTAAAAACATGAGTATGACATATTGGTCATTCCTTAGAAAATAATAATAAATAAAGGCTTAAAATCATACAAGTGTCTCAAATAGGTCATAAAATTATCCCAAGGATGATTTTTCTCGATAATAAATCATTCAATAATTTTTTTCAAAGTTATAGTGTAATTTTATAGTATTTATAATATTATTTTTACCCTTAATTACTCAATTTACCTTTAACCGTATTAATAAAAAAATTACTAAAGTTATAATTCATAATATCAAAAAATAAGAGGAACCTATTTAAATAATTTTTACCCCCTGATTCCAAATATGGAACTAATTTTTAAAAATTCAAAACAAATAAGTTTTAGTAATTCATTTAAAATTAATTCTATTGATGGAATGAGAAAACATGTTTTTAAATTGAAAACATTTAAAAGATTGAAATGTTTTTATATACAAATTCAATGTTAAATTGATTAAAATGACCTAAATTAGATTCAATGATAAAAAATTTATATAACTATACTTTGAAACCAATTAAAAATATAATTTTACACTATTAATTATTTAGACAAAAAAACTGTTCTCAATTAAAATGTAATATTTTTTCACTCTTTATCAAAACATGAAACTTATCAGAAAAATACCAAAAAATGAACCATAGTAAATTTATATATCCTTATTTAAATGAATAAGTTTATTTTTTTCAAATATAATTTATAAAAGTTTCAAAAAATCGATTTAAAACAAGTGTTCAATTAAAAGGTGACAAAACTATATTTAATAAAATATAACCTTTTATGCTTAAAATTGATTTTGTTCTTATCATAAGCCTATAAAATCTATAAAATGAACATAAAAACATTTTAATATATATAAATAAAATAATATGTAAAATACTTTTTGTTTCTTCAAATATAACATCTAGGTTATAATAATATTTCATTGTACGGTTAATCGGTGTGTTGCGTGTAACATAATCTGTCAAAGAGATTAAATTTTAAAAGATACATAACATAAAATCTGAGGTTCTTAAAAATATTGGGAATTAAATTAAAATAAAAAAATTAATTATATAGGATATATTTATTTTATTTTATTATTATGTTTGAATAATATTATAAGTAGGCGGAAGAAGAAATAAAGTAAAAATGCTCGGTTAAGAGTCACACCTCTTTTATAAACAACCTATTTAGGTTTACATAAAAAACCTTCCTAGAAAAGTTATATAATTATAAAAAAACTATAGGATGTCGGAAGGGAAGTAATTAAGGTATTTTATTATGACTTTGATTAACCAAAATTATTTTTAATTATGAAGAAAATATGAGAGTAGGTTCCCTTTTATAAGTTAGGGGATGGATACTTTTATAATTTCTTAAAATATTAAATTAATATAAATTAATTTTCATATGAAATGGTTAAAAACTGATATAATTACAATATGGGATGATCATAGGTATAAATAATATCATCCAATAAAATTTGTACATGTTTAATATTAGGTTTAACCCTTATATATCTATTTTAACACAAATTAACCATTTTTGAAAACTACTGTAACAATGATGTTTTTACTATTTAAGGGTCAATATAATTACTATAAAAGGATAATTGGGTCACAAATGGACCATATATGATATTTTTAAAAATATAAAAAAACAACTTTTTTTAAGAGAGGAATTTTTTTAATTTTAATTCATTTAATAAAATATTATTTATTATAAAATGACATTAATGTCATTTTGATAGTATTCATTTAATTTGACTTTAAATACATAAATAAAAAGGATAAATTAGAACATATAATTTTAAAACATCACTAATATGATATATCCATCTATAAAAATCTTGTAACACTATAAATTACTCAAATTATATTACTTTTATCATTTTATAAATCATTTATTTTATTTTTCTATTAATTAATGAATTACCATGTCAATGTTGTGTAAGAATTTAATCTAATTATATAATATATAATAAATATAAATAAATTATAATCATAAAAATAATTTCATTATTCTCAAAATAAGAATTAATATCCATTTAGAACATTCCTTTTTCCCCTTTTGAACACATAAGAGATATTTAAAAGTAAGAAAGTAACGTTTTATATTTTTCTTTACATAAAATATTATATAGGTAACTTTCATGGAAAATTATCCCATAAAAAATAAATATATATAATAAGGTTACAAGGGTCTAAATTCATTTATCCAATAAGATTGAAGATGAGAAATTCTGTCCTTATTACTTAGTTTTATCCTAAGTTAACCCAATTTACCCTTTTATCGTGGTGATTAATTTTTACTCTTTTTTATTATTCCTTATGTCTAAAAAATAATTTTTACTTATTAAATAATATTAATTATTATGATTCCAAATATGAAAATAAATTTTACCAAATTAAATCTCTATGAGTGTCAAAAATTAAATTCATAAGTATCCCACGAAGCGTGATGAAAAACTGTTTTATGAAAAAATGCCTTTTGAAGTCTAAAAGTATTTTTATATCAAGATCACATATAATTTTTATTAATATGAAATTAATTAGAATATTTATAAATAAATAAATACTTATATTAATTTATTATCAGATTAAAAATATTATTAACTTTTTCAATGAGAAGAAATGACAGTTTTACAAAAATTACTGTTTTTCAATATTCACTGAAAAATAAATTTTTTTCCAAAAAATCCCAAAATATCACTCTAAGTTATTTTTTAAATGATGATTTCAAAAATTAAGTTCATTTTTTACATTATAATTTCTAATAATTTTAGAAATTAATTATATTAATTTTTCAAAAAAACAATAATGAATTTTTTTATGAAAAAGTTATTTTTGAAGCATGTAAAGAATACTAAAAATTTAGTAACTATTTAACAACATATTTTTTGTATCTAAAATATTTATAAATAATTTACAAAAAGTTTTTATTACTATTCATACCATCAATTTTATGGACTAGGTTATAATGGTCATGTTTGCATATTTTAATAGCATATCACAATTTGTTTAAACTATGTATTGTATGTAACACATGATATATAATAAATAAAATTTATCTAAAGAGATATATATTATAAAATATCAATGTTTTACATTATAACCAACTTAAATAAACTATTCCATAGAAATTATATTTTGTTCATCAAAGTTATAACCTTTATTAAAAACCCACATCGTCCATAGGGATACTAAAACTTATTTTTAAAAAGAAAGTGGAAATCATATAGGATATGTAAAATATCACATATCTGGATTCCTAGATAAGGAAAATATTGGAGGGAAGTTAAAATATAGAAATTCAATAGAATAAAAATATCCAAGGACTAATCATTGTCATGTGAATGTTAATGACCAAAAAACTATAAATTAGTGTGGGGTAAAAAGACCATCGATTCCTCAGAAATTAAGGTAATAAGATAACATTTTTGTTTCATAATCCCTTTCCTAGATCTTGGGAATTTCATTACCATATAGAATAATAACATAAGGAATTATACTTACTTTACAAGTATAATTTCACCCATTAATTAATTTCCACCACAATATCTTCTTTTTCTCTAAGTGATGAGTATTAAAGATGGATTTTTTTGTTCATGAAGCACTAAAATCAACTTCTAATCGATAACATAGTCTACAAAATAATAACAAGATATTCCACCAATATTTAATAAAACTAAAATGGTTATCACAATTTAAGATAATACAAAAAATTAATAAACCTTCATATTAATAAATGATACATTAATATCCAAAATTCAATAGTAAAATTGAAGGTTTAACAAAGATCATTATTTAAATAAATAACCTCATATCCCATATAATATCAATAAACCTAAAATTAAATAAGGTTTTAACCTCAAATGTTATCTCATAACCTTAATATTACATCTCAAAAAATGTAATAAAATTCTTCCCATGTAATTTTATACATTAAACCTAAAGGTTATATATACCTCAACCTAATAAAATATCTCCCAAAACATCATTAATATTTTCAAAATTATGAAAATTAAGAAATATTTGACCCTGTAATATGATTCTCAAAATCAAATTAATATTTATCCATAAAAAAATTTAATTAAAAACAATGACATACTAACCAGGACATCGCGTATGCCGATTGTAGGAACAACACCCTTATCACCCTTCAGTTGTGGATTCAAGCCGTACGACCTTACCAGATGCAATGAGCTTTCACCCAGTATACACGTTATATTTTCTTAAACTATATTAACATAATTCCTATAAATTTCATAAAAATATGATAAAAATACTCAAAAATAACATTAATCATCAAATCACTTCTCATTCTCATGGTTATCTAAAAAAACATATATTCCCAAAATTTAATAACCCATAATTAAATCATCATCAAAGATAATATAAACACTAAATGTTATCAATACATTTAAACATATATCCATAAAAACATTATTTCTCAAATAACCATTTCACTAAAATATATACTAAACCAAAGGGTTGTATTACCATAAATGTCTCCCAAAATATCCTTAATCATGTTAAATTTCCATCACAAAAAATCTCAAAATGGGTATCTATTTCTTTAAACATATGATCAACCTTAGACTTATGATCCTAAGAATGCTTAGGTTTATACTATATCACAATGGCATATAATAGGTTTCTATAGGTTCTATTATCATATTTATCATAACAGTTCTTAGAGAAAATATTAATTAACCCAAGCATATTCCCTGATAGTGTCAAACCAAGTGAATAGTAAGGGAACACTTACTGTACACCATAATGATGAACAAGATTTACTCAAAAAACTAGTTTTAGAGATATTACCCCTAGATTTATTAATTCTGAACTACACCCACTTTTATTATGCAGAAAGAGATGTATTTCTTAGAAGATAACAAAATATCTACCTTTCCAAAGTTTTTGGATGATATCGTATAATTATAATTATCTTAAAAGAAAGTTAATGGTAAATGTTCTCTAATATATATTTTTCTAAATCCAGTTCCCAAGGTTTCTAATGAACCTGCTTTGATACCAACTATAATAGCCCCAACCCTAGTTGCCCAAATTCGGTGGTTACATTATTTCATTTTCATAATATAAGTGTGATCACATATCAAATGAAAAAATATTTTATTAGTATTGGTAAAATATATAAATAGTTTAATCTCACATTACATTTGAAAACATTAAAATAAAATATAGTTAATGTAAATATTTTTCATCTTTTAACTCATTCAAATGCTCCTTCATATCCTAGGGAAAGGAATCAAAATAAGAGGCATGGTAAAATTCTTACTAAGGGTTATGCACAATGGAATCTATCATGAGTAAATAAGATATAATCAATATTTCAAGGAAAATAACTAAAAACACATACTATTTAATCAATAATGTGAGCACGAGGAATAATATGGAAATAATAAATAATGATCAAATAATGGCATATAAATAATCACATGAACTTGAATATTATCCATTGTATCTACCATTAAGGCATCATGCCAAGACATCTTACATAAATGGGTAAGGCCTTGGCCTAATACCCAAACTAGTTTGTATCATCAAACCTATTGATGCATAGAGGGGCTATGTAATTCTGAGCCCCACCAAAAACTTACTAAGTCAAACAAATTCGTCATATTAAAGGGGGTAATAACAATTCAATACATAATCAACATAAACATTCATATTGAAAAACTAGAATACATAATATTATTAAAATGATCATAAACCATCAAGAATATGAATAAGTATGGTATCATAAAAATACATACCCATTGGTTTATAAGTAACGTAAAGGTTTATTTTCATTGAGTAATATAAATACAATAAAAATATCATCAAAATTTTCTTGAGGAAAATACCATTTTCACATTAAAAGTCACTTTTGAAAACAAAAAAATTAAAAAATATTAAGAAAAAATTTTTATTTAAAAATAATAATGGATACATGTAAAGTAATATTTAATTTATTTTGTGGTTATAATGGTATAAAATTATATTCATTCTGATTATGTTAAAACAAATATTCCTTTCACATTTTTGGTTAAAGGTCAAAAAGTACCTTATTTAGAAAATGACAAGTAGATTCATTTAAAACCATTTTTAAAAAATAAAAACTCATGTAAAAATGTTTTTAATATATCATTGGAGAATATTAAAAGTATTCCTTAAAACATTTTAAAGAAAATATGGATGTGGGAGAAAAGGATTCCCAACCAAGTAGAAAAATAATTTGGTCTTCCTTAAAAATATGATTTCGGTATCTTGAGTAATTAAAGAATGGAAAATGAAATGAAAAATTATAATTTCTAAAAATAACCATAAAAGAATAAATATTTGTTTATATAAGATATAAAGATAAAATAATTCCTCAATTTGAGGCTTAAAATTAAATAATTTGGAATAATGATGAGAAAGTGAAATAAACCCTTATCACTTTGGTAACTTTTAATCATAACCCCCATGAAATAAATAAATTCAAATGAAACATTAAATACCATGAATATATAGAGATACATTATATAACATATGAAAGGTTTAGTAGATACACCTCATAAATATAAATAAGTGCGTTATACTAAATATATCTCTAGAGAGTGGAAATCAAAATTAAATCTCTTACAAGGATCATACCATTATAGTGAGGATCAATCAATGAATTGATTATGTTAATTAAATGTGAATCCACATAAAACAAGTGGAAATACAACATAAAATAATCAAAATAAATTGATCAAAAAACATTAGAATATCAAATAACATGAATAAGCAATATAACCCAAAGAAAATAAATTGAGTTATGAAACCCCGTATAATAATCTAACAATGAAGTTAGAATTAATCAATGAAGTGATTGTGTGTAACAAATGTAAATCCAAATAAAAAAGTGAAAATAAAACATAAAATAATCAAAGGTAGTTGTTACATCATATCAATTATAATAATAATTACATAAATATCATTTTTACATCAATTATATTTTTAAAACCAATATTTAAATATGGTTTAAAAAAATGGTCTACATTACAATCATATAAACGGTAAGACGTACATACGAATGAATAACGTGTTGATTATTCAATGATATTAATTTAAAGAACATAAATATTATTTTATATTTATATAATATTAATTATAATAAAAATATGATATTATTACTTTAAATACACTTATATATATCATTCATGTTACATGGTTATGAAAAATGAATAACATCACTCCATGGAGGTGGTAATCCACATGTACGCCCGAAGGAGTTATCATTTTTAAATGAATGGAAAGGTAAGAAATTATATGATATATTATCTTTCAATATTTATAAACATTTCATAAATATCATATATATATATTAAATACATTATTAAAACCAACCTTGAGTGGTGGTGATGGAAAACAAATTACATCAGTTTGTCTCGCGATAGTCCACCGTACACATGAACAAAAATTTCATTTCCCATTTTATGAAAGAGGTGATAGATATAGGGTATTAAATTAGAATAAAAAATATAACTATATGATATATGCATATTTTAATTTATCATTATGGTTGAATAATATTTGAAAGAGGTGAGATAAGAAATAAAAAAAATCACTTAAGAACGATACCTCTTCTTCGGAAAACCTCTTTAGGTTTACATCAAAATCCATACTAGGAGGGTTTTATAATCAATACAAGGCATATATAATGTTTTAATATAATTAAGGATGGTATTTGGGTTGGTATTGGAAGAACCGAAAGGATTTTGAAGTGTGAAGAAAAGTGGAGGGAGGTTCCCTTTTATACGTGAGGGGAGAGGAGCTATTGAAATTTATTAAAATATTAAATTAATATAAATTATTTTTCATAATAAAATGTCTCAAAAATGAAATAATTTGAATATAAAATTATTATATTATAAAATAGTAGTATTAAAAAAATTACAAATTTATATTAGGTTTTTACCCTTATCGCTTTGTTTAACCCACATTAACCTTTTTTAACAAATACTTCAATAATGATGTTTTTACTCTTTAGTGGAAAAGATAATTACTATAAAAGAAAAAATGGGAAATAAAGGAAATTTAGTTTATATTTATGAACATATAATAATCACTTGGATGATGATAATATTTTTAGGAATTTTGAATCATTTGATAAAATATTATTTATTATAAAATAACATTAATGTCATTTTTGTCACTATTCATTTAATTTGACTTTAAATGCATCAAGATAAATGGGGGATCCAAATATATAATTTTAACACATAACTAATATGATATTATTCATCTATAAAAATAATTTAACACCATGTATCACTCAAATTATATTACTTTTTATATTTTCAAAATCATTTATTTTATTTTCTATTAATTAATAAAATATTGTATTGGTGTTACGTAAGAACTTATGGTAATTATATAATCAATAAAAATTATAAATAAATTAAAATCATGAAAAATAATTTCATTATTCTCAAAATAATAAGTAATATCCATTCAAAATTTCATTTTTTCCCATGTGAATGCATAATAGATATTTAAAAATAAGAAAGTAAAATTTTATATTTTTATTTATTTAATATATTAAATAGGCTCCTTACATCGAAAAGTGTCCCGAAAAGATATATCATAATGTAAAAATAGTCAAAATATCTTCATATAATAATATTGAATATGATAAATGGTGTCCTTATCAATTAGTTTTAACTTAGGTTAACACAATCTACCCTTTTACCTTGGTGATACATTTTTACTTTTAATTATAAATAAAAATTAATTTGAAATTATTAAATAACATTAATTTTGATTAATGAAAATATGGAATCAATTTTACCAAACTAAATCTCTATAAGTGTCATAAATCCATTTCATAAGTACCCTGTAAAGCATGAAGAAAATCAGTTTTCTGGAAAAAAATGTCTTTTCATGTCCAAAAGTATTTTTATTCTAAGACCACCTATAATGTTGATTAATATGTAATTAATTATATTTTTACTAACTAAAAGATAATTATATTAATTTAGGATCAAATTCGAAATATTATAGGTCCTTTTCAATGAAAATAAATGACAGTTTTATAAAAATCGTTATTTTTTACTATTCACAGTAAAATAATTATTTTCTGAAAAATCTCATAATTTCACCCTATGTTAATTTTGAAATGTTGATTTAAAAAATTAATTTCATTTTATATAATAAAATTTCTAAAATTTATAAAAATTAATTATATTGTCTTCTCACAAAAATACTTTTTGATGAAAAATATATTTTTGAAGCTTGTAAAAATGTAACTAAAAAATGAGTACTTATTTAACAATATATTTGATTTATCAAAAATATTTATACATAATTTTCAAAAATTTGTTGTTTTTATTCATAACACCAATTTTAATGGTTAGATTAGAATGATCAAGTTTAAATATTTTAATAATATGTCACAGTTCATTTAAACTTGGGTTGGTGTGTTATACAACCTGTCTAAGAAATCAATTTTATTTAAAGAGAAATATATTCTAAAATATCAAGGTTTTACATATATAACTTGGTTTAAATAGGTAAATCATGTATGGACTTTATATAAGTGATGTGGACTGTTAAAATCGTTCAAAGAGAAATATGTAGAGTTGTTTTTCATGAAAATTCCTGCTATATTTGGTGCTAAAAATTAGAGAATTAGTATCTTATAATTTTCTTTATGATCTATAAAATTTCCTATGTGATAAAAAGTTCCAATTAATGTGATTATATAAGGATTTAAATGGTAACGAGATTGATTAAAATTAATAAAGGTTAAGGGTTGAATATATGGTTGAAAATTGTTAAGATGACATTTTAAAGATAAACACACAGAGATGAGTCTTGTAATGATTTTTTCATGTGTTGGGATGAAAAAAAAGACATATTGTTTAAATAAAAAAATATTATTAACATTAAAATAAATGAAATATTGGGATAATTCATGGGAAGTTAATTATTTAACATATTTAAATGTACATTTTTGTTTCCAAATGAATTGATTATATGTTTATTGATTATTTTTTAGTTAAAAAAATACCTAAAAAATAGAGATTTAAATCATGAATTATATGAAATAATGTATTTTTTGAACATTTGAAATCATATTGATTATTTTTGTGTTTTTTAAAACCAATTTTATGGTGTTATATCATTGTTTATGTAAAAAGGGTTTAGAAATTGTAATGTTTGAGAAAACATAATAGTGATGACATCTACTAGATTCTTGTAATTAATGTGTAAGATTAAAAAATTAGTGTTATAAATATTATAATTGGTATTTTAAAAGTGATAATACTATTTATTAAAAACATAATAGGGTGTTTGGCCTAGATTGGTGTGTTGAAATTTTTATAAATTATCATTAATTATTTTTAGTAATAATATCATAATTTTGATATATGAATAAATGAATGGAATATATTTTAATGTAATAAAAGAGGGATTTAGTAAATATATTTTTTGGCACCGAAAAAAGCGATAGATATTTCTTCCCTCATGTTGAGAATAAAGTCGAAAGATGGCTGGGAAAAAGTAATCATTTTTGGATAAGTTAGGGTTGATGACCATGTAAGATTTAAAAAATCATCATACTCTTATGTATCCCACTATCATTTTGTGACTTAAGGGAATTGGTTTCTCATAGCTACCTGACACTTATGTAGCCATCCCTCATTTGAAACTTATTGTTTATGGTTTCATGTAGATATCAAAATCCTATGATGACCCCTCATCATCTATAGTGGGGATATGATGGTTTTATGTGGTTGTAAATATTTTATGTTGCAAGAAACCTTGCAATTCAAAGTCCATGAATCATTGAATGTTTCCTAGAAATAGTCCTTATAACACAAATATTGAGAAATTTAGATATTTTTAGAGTATAGACACATATAAATCACATGATTTATGAGAAAACCTTTTATGAGAGACTCTTTGAAGAAGAATATAATCAAGAATAC
The DNA here is from genome assembly GCA_963277665.1 of Viscum album. Lineage (NCBI taxonomy): Eukaryota > Viridiplantae > Streptophyta > Magnoliopsida > Santalales > Viscaceae > Viscum > Viscum album. The sequence goes on along the minus strand of OY728125.1, from coordinate 1,119,748,930 downwards.
TTCAAATTCATGTCTAAAAGAGGATGGTGAGTTTCACATAAGTTCTTTATAGGCATGCATTTTTTACATAAAAAATTCATGGCCTGGTCAGTATATAACATTCATAGAGGTTTTTTCCTCTCCCAAGTAAGTATTTTGTGGATGGATACCACTGTATAAAACTTATTAGTGGCCAAATTTGAACAATCATGCCCCTTTTTGGCCCCATCCACTCACATAAATCTAACATTTTATAGGAAATTAAGTATTTTTGAAGTAATTTTCCCTAATTTCAATGGTCTATCTGAATATAAGATTTAACCTAGAGTAATAATTTTTTAAAAAGAACCTTTCAAGGGATAATTATAATGATGCCCACGCTCCTTCAAGGTAGAACCACACCTAACTTCTAAGTCCACACTTGGGATCCATAATTTCCTTAGCATCTTACAAGGTAAAAATTTATCCCATACACCCTAGTGCTCTAAAATACCTTTATGGAAACCATTAACCTATATTAATCCTTAGAAATGTTACTTCACTTAAGAATCTCCCCCTTACACCCAATATACATGATTGGGTCACTAGACACACTTGAATACCCCCCTTTTGAACATGTATTACTTTTATAATGGGGAACTTCCCATTTGTCTTCCATGACCATTAGGATCCTATAAATAGAATGAATCATATATTTTTATGATAATACGGGTCTCTATTCCCTGTGAATCTGTGGAACCTCACCATGATCAAGATGCTCATCCTAGATACTCTAAATTAGTTCCCATTGATCTCCAGTAGCTAGTAAGCCTCATTTTATCTAATTAATGAGACAATGGTAAAATTTATTTCCAATACAATGTAATTCCCAAATATTAACCCATTGTTTCACACCACCCATGCATTCAGTGTAACAACCCATAATTTTGTCAATGAAATTTCCCTTCTTATAATTATGTCATAAAACACACACATCACATAGAGAAGCCAATAAAAACATTATTCTCATAAATGATTAATGACACATTATTTAGTAAATAAACTAATAATAATTCCAAATATTAAAGTGGGATAATAAATAGAAAATAATATAATAAAACTGAGAAAATTTGGATCTGGTCAATCCATTAGAATAACCTCACTCACAAACAAAGGTATAGAAATAAAACATAATGTTAATAATTAAATATTCATTTTAAATATGAAAGTATATATATAACCTTAAGATAAAATATAAGTAAATGAATAATGAATGAAATAATAGGTATTTACAGAAATTAAGGAACCTATAGTGTTGGAATAGTAACCTGATCGTTGGAATAGTAATCTGACTTTTAGGCATAGTAACCTAGTTGTTATAATAGTAACCCCACCTATAAAATTATAAATAAAATATAGGTATCTTATAAATGAAAATATAATATAATTATATCATAGTATCAGTAAATAAATGTTTGAAAAATAAAAAACTAAGTGTAGTTATTTTTGTAAAATGTAAATGTTTATTTACAATTTTATAAATAATATATTTATTTAAAAGAAAATTTATTTTCATAAAATAGATTCATAAATTAATAATATGTTTTATTATAATTATAATATAGTTTTATGACAACTTAACTAATTTTTCAAAGGGTTATAAAATCGATTATAACATTAAAATCAGTATTTTTTTAATAAATTATGATTTTATTTAAAAATTAAATTTCTCATATTTAAAAAATTATTTTCATAAAATGGATTCAATTTTTGAAATCTAAATATCAAAAAATGGTTATGGTGATTTTTTTGGATTTTTATAAAATAGATTAATTTTTAGTAAATAGTGAAATATAATAATTTTTTATATTTAACATTATAAGAATTTTTGAGTCATCACTACTGGAAATAATGGCATTTGCGACGGGGAATTTGTGTCAGGATCCCATCGCTAATAGGCTTTTGCGATGGGGGCCCGTCGCAAATAGCTCGTCACAGAAAATGGCGTCGCAACAACAATTATTTGCGATGAGCCCATCGCTAAAGGTATTATTTGCGACGAGAATCCTTCCCGTTGCAAATATTAGCCCGTATATTTGTGAAAACTTTTTAAAATCGTATTTGCGAGGGGCCCGTCAAAATTAGTATTTGCGACGGGCCCGTCGCAAATATTAATTGCGACGGTCCCGTCGCACTTACTATTTTTTTAAAAAAATTTAAAAAATATTAATATATTATTTTAATGAATATAATAATAATACTATTTGCGATGGACATAGTATCCCATTGAAAATACTATAAAAAAATGAAAAAAATAAATTATTAATAAATTATTTTGATTAATATAATAATAATCCAATTATAATTCAAAAATAAAAAAAATATTAATAAATGATTTTAATTAATATAATAATAGAATTATAATTCACAAATAAAAATAATAAATCATTAATAAATTATTTTAATTAATATAATAATAATAGAATTATAATTCAGAAATAAAATTAATAAATTATTAATAAATTATTTTAATTAATATAATAATAATTCAAAAATAAAAAATTATACAATATTAATAAATTATTTTAATTAATATAACAATAGAATTATAATTCACAAATAAAATTAATAAATTATTAATAAATTATTTTAATTAATATAATAATAATATAATTATAATTCAAAAATAAAAAATAATATAATATTAATAAATGATTTTAATTAATATAATAATATTAGAATTATAATTCATAAATAAAAAAATATTAATAAGTTATTTTAATTAATATAAAAATAATAGAATTATTTTACATTCAAATATTAAAATAATTCTAATATTACAAAAAAAATATAATTAAATTTTAATATTATAAAATTTTAATATATATATATAATTTAATATTATAAAATATAAATAATATTATTTTTCATATTAATATTGTTATTTCAAAATATAATATTATTAATATTTTATAATGAGACAGAAACTACGAATAGAAAAAAATTCATATTTTGATTTAACAAACTTTATAACATAAAAACAAACTCTAATCTGAAAGAGGGGGGGGGTGGGGGTGGAGGGGGGGATCTGTAGATGCTGGTGGAGGAAACGCCATCCCTAAAGCATGAGTGAGTCGGCGCATGTACTCCATCTTCTCCTGATGCTACTGTTGCCACCGACTCATCTACTCCTCGTACAGCTGCTGTTGCTGACGCATCTGCTCCTGCTCCTGTCGAAGACTCTCTATCAGTGTTGTCTGAGATCGCAACTGATCCTCATACTGTGTAGCAGAAGAAGATGCACGAGCTCCTCTCGAGCTGGACGCCGACATCGCAGCACTTCCATAATAATCTCCGGGAGTCAGTCGAGAGCTGATACCAACTACCCGGCCCTTCTCGAAGGCATACTAAGTGGCCTGCATCCATGCCGCCTCATCAAACTGACAGCCAGTGGTCTGATATGATGACTGGGCCTGACTCTCATGCCAGGTCTGTGACGCTGCGTCCTCATATGACTCATGTATTTGCAATTTAAAATTAAAATTGTGAATATATTATATGCAGTTAATTTTTAAACTTGAAAACAAATAATACTGACCACGATGTGACGCTGACGATCACCTCTGAGCTCCCCAGTAGCAGGATCACTATACATCCTCCGATATACATCGTACTCCGTAATATCGGGGTGCTCGACAGCCTATAAGAATAAAAAATCAACTGTTAATATTTATATTTATATATAATATTTATAAATAATGTACCTACCAGATGCTGTCTATGAGTACTGAAAGTATGACTCCCAGCTCGATGAGTCACCTCCTGTCTCCCCCGATTCTGCCTCCCCACCGATGATCTCCTCTGAAAGGCATCACTCAACCAGTGCACACATAATCCATCCCATACATGGGATGAAATGTACTCTGGTCGGTGTGCTCTACATGACTCGTCAAAATCTGACACTCATGCTTTCTTCGTGGCAGATTTTCTTAAATTGTGCAAAAACTGACAAAAGCGATCACGCATGGCCACCCCCCATGCCTCGTGGATGGCGTCACGCATGGTATCCTCGATCGGATACCATAAACCCTACAAATAAATCAAAATATCAAGTTAGAAATGAAATAATTTTCAAAATAAAAATCATTTATTTACGTATGTACCAACCAATGGCCGAACATGGCCTGCTGCACATCAATGGGAATCTGCTCCCATGTGGTCCAAGGCTGAGAGAAATAGTTGCACAAAATATCGCTGCACTGTCCGACTACTATATGCGGAAAACTGTAAAAATAATAAACATTTATTATGTTAATAGATTAATGAAATCTTAGTCAAATCCACAGGTTATCACACTGGTTAGTACACCTCCGTGTGCGTGGATCAAACCCACGATGTGGACGTCGCTCAGGGACGGGGTTAGGAATCATCAATCGTGCAAGACTGCGCCCCCTCTGCATACTCCCTGGAGCGCCTGCAGGCTGAGGGTCATCTGCCAGCAACTCATCCTCATCGAAAGGCAGGTCAGCATCCGCCAACGCACGAAATGTGTCGTCGTCCATCTGAAACAGAAAATGTTAATGTTGTTAGAAAATAATTGATAATTACTATTATATATACATATATATTAGTTATGATTTTATATAACTACCATGGAATTCTATCAGTGTTCATCTTCATCATCATCTTCATATATGTCAATGTCATCTTCATATTCCTCCTCAACATCATCGATATCCATTCGAGTTCCAGTTTCTTCATCTCATACCATTTCAAATTCATATGTGACATCATTAACATCATCGTCATCACCGACTCTTAAATGTGGGGTGCCGTCATCGATACTCATGTCTCTTTGTAAAAAAGATTGATTTTGAGTACTCTCTTAAAAAACATCAATTCTTTGCACATCAGTGAAAGCACATTCACTTTGACTAAACTAATTGTCTCGAATTTTGATTTTTATTATACTCCACCAATCAGTCAAGTCTCTTGATGTAGCACAGTACTTTGGGTAATAAACTTGATGTGCCTGTTGAGCCAATAATAATGGTTCATTTACTATGAGAACACTTTTACATTTAATATCGATGATTCCATGAGTCAGATGAACACGCACGCCTCTCTCTGTATCCAACCACTGACATTTGAACATGGTTATGTAATGTTGTCTAAGATAACAGAGTTCAATGATTTCATCAAGTATGCCATAAAAGTCAACTTCATTTTCTCGATAATGAGATCCTCTCAAGATAACTCCACTATTCATTGTTTTTTTTATTCCCTATATGCATGTGTGTGAAATCTAAATCCATTCACCACATATGCATTATAAGTTTTAACAAGTTTGGAAGGTGGGTTACTCAATATACACAGCCGTTTGTCAATTTTATCAGCATGTCGAGACACTTGAAAATTTGTGAAATAATTATCAATATAGTAAACTATACATTGAATGAGTTTCTAAAAGATAAAGAATTTATGTTACCAGTTTTTGAAACCACTAAGAGAAATTTTTCTGTCGGCATTCTTCGAGAGCAGCTACTGTAATTTATGGAATTTGTTTCTTGATATGATTATCATACAACCTATAAAAAACAAAGTTATTTACTGTAACATAAATGATATAATAAGTGAAATAAACACTTACAGTACAACTGATGTCATCTCTTCACAGTTGAGCAGAACATAGGTATGAGCTCTGTGATGTTCATCATTCGAAAGCCAGCGTTCATAAACTCCACCAAAACCAAGCTCTGGCTGGTTGAAAACAGATAATTGATTGTCGATTTCATCAATATTCCTCTCGTTCCATCCCATTTGGTTGTGTTTTAAAGGATACTCAGATTCAAAATAATGGGAGCAAAAAACAGATATTTCCTCTTGCAAATAAGCTTCTGCAATAGATCCTTCAACAGATGCTTTGTTACGTACTTTTCTTTTCAATTTTTGCATGCATATTTCAAATGGGTACATCCATCGAAACTGTACTGGACCTCCACATTTGGCTTCATATGGCAAATGTAACATCAAATGTTCCATTTAATCAAAGAAAGACGACAAAAATATTTTTTCCAGTTTACATATAATTACAACAACATCTTCTTCAAGTTTTCATAGAGCATCATAATCTGCTGTAGCCGCACAAATTTCTCGAAAAAAATGAGATATGTCTGTTATGGAATCCCAAATCACAGAATTCAATAGACCTCTTAATCCAATGGGTAGAAGCCTTTCCATTATAACATAACAATCATGAATTTTTAATCCAGTAATATGACCATTCTTTACACATCTACCCAAATTGGAAGCACAACCATCTGGAAGTCTCAAATATGAAATCCACTGACAAAATAATAAACGGGTTTCTTTAGACAACGTATAAGCTGCTTTTGGTTTCAGTAACCTTTATGTTCTGACATTCTCAAACAGTTCCAGTTCTGGACGCCTGAAAATTTGGGCAAGATCTAAACATGCATTTACATTGTCTTTGCTCTTTCCTGGCATATCCAAAACTGTATGAAACAAATTATCAAAACAGTTCTTCTCAATATGCATGACATCCAACATGTGACGGACCAACAAATCAGACCAATATGGCAAATCTCAAAATATGCTACGTTTAATCCAATTGTGTTCTTTTCCAAAACCAAAATTTTTTTATTGGTTTATTGTGGGACCAAAAGTAATGGGAGTTAATGAAAATACAACTGATTTTAACTCCGAACCTGATAGCATTTTTGGAGGTCCGTCCCTTTCAACTGTTCCTTTTCTGAAATGAGATCTGTTTCTGCGAAAAGGATGATCAACTGGAAGAAATCTGCGATGACAGTCAAAATAACAAGGTTTCTTTCCATGAATGAGCATAAATGCTTTGTTCTCTCCCATACAGTAAGTACATGATTTCTGACCATGTGTACTCCATCTAGATAACATCTCATAATCCGGGAAGTCACTAATTATCCACATCAATGCTGCTCTCAGTATGAAATTCTGTTTCGTAGAAACATCATATGTACTGACACCAGTACTCCACAATAAACTTAATTCATCAATCAATGGTTTCAAATAAACATCAATATTCTTCTTCGGATGTCCTGGAATTAGTAAAGTCAAAAAGATATATGGCTCCTTCATCAACATCCATGGAGGTAAATTGTACGAAGTTAAAAAAACAGGCCAACATGAATATTGACTACCATAAGATCCGAACGGACAGAAACCATCAGTGGAAAGGCCCAGTCGAACATTTATAGCTTCTAAAGAAAAGGATGGATGCACTCTATCAAAATGATTCCATGAATCACCATCGGATGGAAGATTCAAGATTTTATCGGTTGAAATATCCCCTTTATGCCATGACATCATTGTCACTGTATTCTTAGACATGAATAAATGCTGAAGTCTGGATGTAAGAGAAAAATATCTCAACTGTTTTACAGGAATCAAACCAGACTTCCCATGTTTCCCTTCTTTATATCTCAGTTGCCCACATGTGGGACAACTATCCAACGACTCATTTTCCCCAAAATATAAAATGCAGTCATTTGAACATGCATGAATCTTCTGACAAGTAAGTCCCAAATTTAGAACCAGACTCTTACTCTCATAGTAATTTGCAGGCAAAACATTTCCTTCGGGTAACAGTGTTTTAAGCAAAGAAAATATCCAGTCAAAACAGGTGTTTGACATTCCATTATCTGATTTGATAGCCATAAATTTTGCAACTGATTCTAATTTTCTCATCTTCCAGCCAGGGTATAATGCATCCTCAGCAGACCTCAACAACTCATAAAATTCAGACGGTGCCAACTCAGGATTTGAAGCTATATCAGCCGGAGTTTCTGTATGTTGAACAGATGAACCTGCAACATCATGTACTAAATGTTGAAACTGGGATGGATCCGGAATCAAGTTGGTATCACCTACTCTGGAACTGTGTTCACTGTGTTGATACCAAAAAACATAATCTGGTTGAAAACCAAAACGCAAGAGATGTCCCCCCACTTTGTCAAACGTGTCAAGCGTTCTCAATGCACATTTTCTACAAGGGCATTTTATTTTGCCTTCTGAAACAAATTCTGTATTTGATGCCACAAATGATAAAAAAGTCTCCACACCCTCTATATATACTGAATTTAAACCAGAACCGTTTGGATTTCTATGTTGATTTATCCATATGCGGTCATCTAATAATGACTGTTGACGACCTCGTTGTTTGATATTTTTCTGTAAAATATAAAAGCATTACTAGTTTTGAATAATTTGTTAGAAAAAACACTCAAGTAAGGATAATTATAGAGTTTACATCATACACGACTGACACAAACTTTTTATTGAGATAGACCTAAAAATTGACCCTTTAAGAATTGAATATGTTGAGAATAAATCAAAACCTGTTACAAATATTTATAATTTTAATATTATATAAATTTTTTATTATTTTAATAATACTAATATTATTTTTTCATAAATATTAATTAAATAATAATAACATTATTACATTATTAGTATATTTTATTATTAATATTAAAATATTATAATTTTCTATATTATATACAATTCTCCTTTCATCTGTGTGTTTAACATTCTATCTCCACATGTAATATTTGCATTCACTTTCACCTCTCTATTGGTGAGTAGGTTGATAATTTTGAAAAAGAATGCAAATATTACATGTGGAGACAGAAAACAGACAGATGAAAGGAGAATTGTATATAATATAGAAAATTATATTATTTTAATATTAATAATAAAATATACTAATAATGTAATTATTCCTAATTATTGGTAATTATTCCTAATTATTGGTAATTATTCCTAATTATTGGTAATTATTCCTAATTATTGGTAATTATTGGTAATTATTACTAATTATTGGTAATTATTGGTAATTATTACCTATTATTGGTAATTATTACGAATTATTACGAATTATTACTAATTAATATTAATTATTACGTGAATTATTACTAATTATTACTAATTATTACTAATTATTGGTAATTATTGGTAATTATTAATAATTATTGGTAATTATTAGTAATTATTACTAGTTATTGGCAATTATTGTTAATTATTACTAGTTATTGTTAATTATTACTAATTTTTGGTAATTATTACAAATTATTACTAATTATTACTAATTATTACTAATTATTACTAATTATTACTAATTATTAATAATTATTACTAATTATTATTAATTATTTGTAATTATTGGTAATTATTGGTAATTATTACTAATTATTGGTAATTATTACTAATTATTACGAATTATTACTAATTATTACTAATTATTAACAATTATTGGTAATTACTGGTAATTATTAGTAATTATTAGTAATTATTAGTAATTATTACTAATATTTGGTAATTATTACTTATTACTGGTAATTATTGGTAATTATTGGTAATTATTACCAATTATTACTAATTATTGGTAATTATTAGTAATTATTACTAATTAATGGTAATTATTGGTAATTAATTCTAATTAATGGTAATTATTGGTAATTATTTCTAATTATTACTAATTATTAGTAATTATTACTAATTATTGGTAATTATTACTAATTATTGGTAATTATTACTAATTATTGGCAATTATTACTAATTATTAGTAATTATTATTAATTATTGGTAATTATTACAAATTATTACTAATTATTGGTAATTATTACTAATTATTGGTAATTATTACTAATTATTGATAATTATTACTAATTATTACTAATTATTGGTAATTATTGGTAATTATTGGTAATTATTGGTAATTATTGGTATTTATTGGTAATTATTACTAATTATTGGTAATTATTACTAATTATTGATAATTATTACTAATTATTACTAATTATTGCTAATTATTGGTAATTATTGGTAATTATTACTAATTATTACTAATTATTAGTAATTATTACTAATTATTGGTAATTATTGGTAATTATTTCTAATTATTAATAATTATTGGTAATTATTACTAATTATTACTAATTATTGGTAATTAGTGATAATTATTACCAATTATTACTAATTATTGGTAATTATTGGTAATTATTACTAATTATTGGTAATTATTACTAATTATTGCTAATTATTGGTAATTATTACTAATTATTACTAATTATTGGTAATTGATGGTAATTATTACTAATTATTCCAAATTATTGGTAATTATTACTAATTATTACTATTTATTACTAATTATTGGCAATTATTACTAATTATTGAAAATTATTACTAATTATTGGTAATTATTTGTAATTATTGGTAATGATTACTAATTATTGGTAATCATTACGAATTATTACTAATTATTGGTAATTATTGGTAATTACTGATAGTTATTGGTAATTATTGGTAATTATTACCAATTATTCCTAATTATTGGTAATTATTGGTAATTATTCCTAATTAATGGTAATTATCGATAATTATTCCTAAGTAATGGTAATTATTAGTAATTATTTGTAATTATTACTAATTATTGGTAATTATTACTAATTATTGATAATTATTACTAATTATTGGTAATTATTACGAATTATTAGTAATTATTGGTAATTATTGGTAATTATTACTAATTATTACTAATTATTGGTAATTATTACTAATTAATGGTAATTATTACTAATTATTGGTAATTATTACTTATTATTGATAATTATTACTAATTATTACTAATTATTGGTAATTATTGGTAATTATTGGTAATTATTACTAATTATTACTAATTATTGGTAATTATTATTAATTATTACAAATTATTGGTAATTATTGGTAATTATTTCTAATTATTGGTAATTATTGGTAATTATTACTAATTATTACTAATTATTGGTAATTAGAAATAATTATTACCAATTATTGGTAATTAGTGATAATTATTGGAAATTATTACTAATTATTTTTAATTATTGGTAATTATTACTAATTATTGGTAATTATTTCTAATTATTGCTAATTATTGGTAATTATTACTAATTATTCCTAATTATTGGTAATTATTCCTAATTATTACTATTTATTACTAATTATTGGTATTTATTACTAATTATTGGTAATTATTACTAATTATTGTTAATTATTCCTAATTATTCCTAATTATTCCTAATTATTGGTAATTATTCCTAATTATTGGTAATTATTCCTAATTATTGGTAATTATTCCTAATTAATTTTAATTTTTCATAATTACTGCTATTTAATTGTAATCACAGCTAACTATTTTAAATTAATTAGTGTTTAATTGTCTCTAATTACTATTAATTATTAATACTTCATAATTATTTCTAATTAGAAATCAAAAAAAAATCTAAAAATTTAAACTAAATAAATATAATAAATATAATAAATATTAAATTAAAATTCAGATAAAAACCATAAACTTGATGTCAATGTCGAGCTGCTGTAATTGTAGAACACCACCAACTGAATCCTCGATGTCAGAAAAAAAATTTACAACTGAAAGTCGTAAAAGATTCAGAGTGAAAAAATTGGAACGGTTGAGAGTTGAGAGTGGGGAAATTGTAATGGTTGGCAGTATTTATAGGTTGGATTAATTGCGACGGGCTTTTTTGCGACGGGTTTTCCGTCGCAAATAACGATATTTGCGACGGGGCCCATCGCAAATAACCCTGACCGCATTTAATTATTGGCGGCATTAAAACGGTTATTTGCGACGGGGCCCGTCGCAAAAAGCCCCTGCGGCCGGGGTATTTGCGACGAGACTGCATGTCCGTCACAAATAGTCTTTAACCGCCGCCGGTTATTTGCGACGGGTACCGTCGCAAATAATTCCTGTCGGCTGGGTATTTGCGACGGGACTGCAGTCTCATCGCAAATAGTCTTTAACCACCGCCTGTTATTTGCGACGGTGTTCTATCCCCGTCGCAAATAAACTTAGCGCGGTTTGGCGCACATTTCGCGCCAAACTATTTGCGACGGGTAAAAAAACCCGTCGCAAATAATCTATTATTTGCGACGGAAATAGTTGCCTGTCGCAACTACTCCTTTGCGAAAGGTATTTACGACGGGAATAATTCCCGTCGCAAATACCCTGTCGCTATTAACCATTTTTCCCGTAGTGCATGGATGATATAAGAACGATGTAAGAACCCATTGGTTCGAATACTACCAAAACTTTTACTACATTTAATCATATAAATAATCACTATTGATTGTCGTGATCCAAAACAATAAACTAATGAATATAATAATCAAAACACCCCTCTCCCCTTTAAACATCACCCCTCACCACCCATTATCCTCACACCTTCTAAGCCTTGTTGCTTTTCAATATTCTTCCCAATTCCATTCCCAATCATCTTCCCCACATCCAATATCTGTTGGTCTTAAAAAATACCAAACTCAACTACATTAAGGACTTTCACAGTGAGACAACATTTAAGAGGTTAAATCCGAAATCCCGCTCTTTTAATTTTTATTTATTTTCTTATCCTATCTGTGATATGTCAATTCACCACCATTGTGGAAGACGAGTTTTCAATTTATATTACCACCTTCAAGGATAGTTATAAAACCATCATTACGGTTAAAAAATATTTTATTATCTATATTATAACTTGTTTAATGTTCTAGAACTAATATATAAACATAATACTAAAGAAAACTAAACTAGTTCATGATGATCAAAAAATCATCAAAATAAACATAACAATTATCATTAATGTTTTATCAAACGAATCATCCTTATACCATAAAACCAAATGATATATGGAAACATTTAAAATTTTGTAATTTAATTAATACTTTATAATTTTTCTTCTATATAATTATTCCTTTTTCACAAGAACTTCAATAATTATACGCAAGTAAACCAAACCTGAAAACCGTGAAACAAATACTCTCGGAACAACAAAATTGAACTCTATAACTCATCAAAATGTCCATAAATGAACTTAATAAAATTTTAATAAATAAACTACATGTAGAATAGGTTATGAATTAACAAATTAATAAATCAAATTTGATTATCTTGGACATTAAGTGAAAGTACATAACATATTTGTACATATGGTAAGGGATCTCTTTGAACCTCTATTTTTTCCGTTAGGTTATGATTTATCTCTCTTTACCCCCAATGTATTTCTTCATTATTCTTAAATTCTTATCCAAAATTATTCACATATGTTCCAAATATGTGCATATATCTCACTTCATTTTCTTTATGGATAATTACATGTTTTATAATGTTCCCTTCTGAATTCTTCATGATAAGGAAGCCCAATTAAAGGGAACGTTCCAATTTCTTACCCATTTTAAAGTACACCACATAAACTATTTTAATCCACCATTATTTTTATAAAATCACTCATTTTATCATGAAAAAATATCTTAGTTCATTTCAGGTTTTATATGAACAATTATGCCTTTTTCCTCTTTAAAGTCTCTTTATTCTTTTCCCTAAACCCCCACTTAAGTGGCACATTTCTAATGTTACCTGACCACTCTTTTTCATGTTTTAAATTTAGTTGGATATAATTATTCAGTATTTATTCATATTTTTTTCCTTTATAAATTTCCAAGAATAATTTAAATCTCTTATTTCACAGACCATTGTCATATACCCTTTGGTTATGCCTTATGACATGATTACGATAGCCAATTCTTTCCAGGGGCAACCCTTATGTTTAATACTTATGTTTTATTCTTTTTGTAGCACACATGTACATGAATATGTTATGATGGATTCACCCATATAGTGTTCTAATTCATTGGGTAATGTTTAGTCTCTTGAGACATCATGTTTGAGATTCGGGAGTAATCCTAATCCATTATGTGAATTTGTCCACCTTGTGATATTTTCTTGGTAGTTAGCCTTGACTCATATTTATGTCATATTATATGTCACTTCCACTTTCCTAAATTTCCATAATCACAGGATTCAATGTTATAAATTCCATTCTTCCTTATGTTTATTCACGATCCATTCCTTTTATGTTATCATGTTATACCTTCTTACTCATGTGTTATTTTTCATTTCTTTGTTTATTCCCTTACTAAGAACGTTAGATCATAACTTTATCTATGTATTCCCTAGATCATATTATGTAGATTTAGGAGATCACAGGAAGTCAGCATATCATTATGTATGTTTAATAAAGAGTTGTTTTATACTAGTTCCATGTTTTTTTAATTTTATCACTACTAAAAAAATAGAGATTTAACAGCGTTGTCCTTTACCAGTGCTAGAAAATAAGCGCCAATTAAAGGTACTCTTTATCATTGCTAAAACAAGAGCTGATAAAGGGTACCTTTTATCAGGTCTTGTTTTCTAACACTGATAAAAGGAACCCTTTATGAGTTCATTTGTTTAGCGCTGATAAAATTCAACCTTTACAAGTGCATTTTTAAGCACTGATAAAGGGTCTCCTTTATCAGAACTTTATGTTTATCACTAATAAAGAAAACCATTTATCGTTGATTTATTTTTAACACCCCTAAAATAATCATTTATCAGTGCTTTTTAGTGCTGATAAAAGTATGTATAAAATAGAATAATTAAATAAATAATAAAAAAAATATTTTATTAAAATAATAATAATAATTTTATTAATTAAGAAATTATTGATTACAATGAGTAAATTGATTATAATTTATATAGATTATAAATAGTATATATAAAATATATAGAAATATGTAAAATAAAAAAATAAGAAACAAGTAAATTGAGACAATTACTGAACATTTTAACAATTAAATAATTATTGATAATGTTAATAAACAGTATATATTAAATATATAGATATATGTGAATATATATAAATATTATTTATATAATACAAAATAATATTTATGCTTTAATTTTTTTAACAAGGTGAGGTAAAACAGACTCTATATAAAATAAAAGTAAAGTCCAATGGAGGAACAAAAAATACATCAAAAAACCCAAAAACATTCAATTAAGCTGCTCTAGATCGAGTGTCCATGCTATAATGAGAGGAGCTCCCACCATGATCATGAGGATTTCTTCCTCTCCTCTTTGTTTTGACCTAAACCCATGACCCACCTCCATTATCAAAGAGTCCAACATCAACTGTGCTCCCTTTTTCTTCTGGAATAGGAAACCGTTCATTGTAATGGTCATCCTCCTCACTGCGACCTAATGCAAGTAACTCAAATGAGTTATGAGTACAGATCTTCAAATGGGATTTTTCCTTCACCTGCCTATAACTTGTTGAACTATTTAAGGGGGGAAATAACCTTGTGATTTTTTACTTACTTAAAATTTGAGCTTGATCCATTCACCTACATAGAAGAAACCAATCTAACATGTATTCTAGGAGAACCACTATCAGCCTCCTTCAAGATAAGTGACATAGAATCTGGGCACTCTTACCCTATCTTATCCTTTTGAAATGGAAGAGGGATAAAGTGAAACATACATATGTTTTGTTCCATTCCTCAATCTAGGATTCTGTATAGGGATTGAAACTAGACCAGTTGTAGTACTTTTGGGTGAAACGTTATCATCAATCTTCAAGGCAGTATATGTCACAGCTTCACGACCTGTCATATTTCAAACTGCAACTTCAAGGACTATTATAGGTCTTTGGTGTGATGATACACATCACAAAATTTTCAATTAGTATTGGCCACTACCATTAAATATTGTATCCATGATAGGATATAGTTCAAAGCTAGCAATATCAGGCTGGTCCAGTTTTTGTAGGGGTGAAGAGTCACCCATAGTAGTGTCAGTTCTACAATCAAAGGTAGAAAAAGATGTTTTAAAAGAATATTTGGAAACCAATTTTGTAGCTACTGAGACCCTCTCCATATAAGGGGAAGAGAATCATTTCACATAGGAAATAGTTCTACTATTATTACTCATGGTTTTCCATAAAGTGGCACCATTAATTTTTGATTTTACTTTTCGACTTTTTGAAGAAATCATTCTTTTATCCTACTAAAAATTGAAGTCAACATAATCTTGTGCATAAAACTACATGGTAGATAGACTATCATCATATTCATTACCCACAGACTCATGAATAATTCACTCAGTTAATGCATCTTCGAAAGAAAAACCAACTATGGATGAGTGGACCTCCTTGGAAATGCCATCCCAATACAAGGGGCTCTTACCATTTCCTTGAGCTGAAACAACAACTCTAGGAACATCTTGAGTAGCCGATAAAGATGTAAAAGTAGGAAGATCTATGAAACCATAATTTAGAAATATTTTATTAGTAAATATATGTTTAACCTTGGAGGGTCTTTCATCATCAAGAGGCTGGCCTCTTAGATAATTAGTTGCTTTGGAAGTAGGAAAAATATTAGCCTTATTTATCACCTAATTTTGAATTTGAGCATTGTCCTTTTTCAGAGTCCCTTGAATTAAAAATTCTAACTAATTGAATCAAGTAATGGACATAATTGAATTTCATTTGATTTTTTAATTAAAGATAGATCAAATATATTATATTGATTTCACACATACATAATTAATGCATTTTTATATACATACACATGCACACAAATATTTTTATAGAAATTTAATCAATTTATATATTTTATTATATATATATTTATCTACTATGTTTTAATATTTTAATAAGTATTAATATTTATTTCAATATATATCATTTTTTTAATGATTTATATTAATCAAATTTATCTAAATTTTCAATATTGCACTCATTTTTAATTAATCAATTTTACACATTTTTAACATGCATGGACTTAATATTAAATATACATTTATAATGTTAAAAATACATTTGTAAAAAAATATTTATAAATAAATTTTTTATAAATGTAAATTTATTATCTTTATACATTTATATTTATAATTAAATAAATAATTATAAAATTATAATAAATTTATATAAATAATAAATATATTTGCTATGTTTATATATATATATAATTATATAAATATATATAATGATATAAATATTATTTTTTAAAAAATTATTTATATAATTATAAATAAATAATTATATATTCAAAGAATTATAAAATTATTATTTTATAAAAACTATTATTATAAGTATTATAATTATATATAATAATTATACTTTATTTAAATAAAATTATTTAAATAAAAAATATTATAAGTATTCATCATTACTTTTTTAGCATTGATAAAGATTAATTTTATCAGCACTTACTAACTTAGCACTGATAAAAAGGTATCGTTATAGGTACTTTTTTTGAAGCACTAGTAAAAGTGTTGCAATCTATTTTAAGAACTGTAAACATTGCGAATAATTTTGCGATATACAATGCTCTTGGTAGAAGCAAATAGATGAAGGTGCTCCTCATTATCGAATGTAATCTTGAATCTAGGATAAAATCAATGGTCACACTATTCCAAGGCTTGAATCCAATGCTCAAGCAATTCAAGGGTTTAACAAAACCCATACTTGAATGAAATCTAGGTTTTTCGATATCTCTAATTTCCCTTAGTTATCAATTAAACCTTCTCATCCCACATCCATGTATCCCAAAAGGTATAGTCTCACTATACTATAATAAAAAACCCAAAATTCATTGTTTTTTAGATATATTGAAGTGTCATCTTCCCTCATAGGATGTGGCTCTCCTTGGGACAACATTGGTACTGTGAGACTTGGAAAATATACAACCCAGTGATGGGTCATGTTGTTGTGAGTTATAATAGTCTCCCAATACCTATATTCCATGACATCTACCTCTTTTAAATCGTTAACTTTGGAAAATTCATCAATACAACAGTCAGTGTTGTAATTGGTTTGGAATATTTCATTACAAATCACTTAGGAACCTATTTTTCATATTTTGATTGAGAAATTAATTTACTATGATTATCTGGATTCACCTATAAACCAAGGAAATTGTTTTATCTATCATAGTCATCTTGATATCATACATCATATGATCTAAAAAAATTAATTGTGCTTTTTCTAATCCTTAAATATTATTTCTTCAGTATATATGAGTACCAACATCCTTTGATCATTTTCTTTCTTGATGTAGTGGGTGTGATCAACTCTACCTCGCTAAAAAGCACAATTTCTTAGGTATTGATCCAACCTTAAATACCAGGTCCTTAGTGATTTCATTATCTTATACAAAGAATTCTTTAACTGGCACACATTTCCCTCATTTTCATCCATAATAAACCAATATAGTTTTGAATGTATACTCTCCCATTAATAACTCTATTAAGGAACATAGATTTTACATCCATTTGGTATACTTTTAACTAAATTTCCACTAAAATAGAAAAAAAAATAAAATAGTTTCCAACCAGGACATGAGATTAAATTTATCATAAATATAAATTTCTTAGATCTTGGATTTCCCCTTTCACACTATCCATTCTTTATTTTGAGTCACATTCCTATAGTCAATGAGTTTATTACTGAACATCCACTTGGTTCGGATAAAATTTCTGTCTTTTAGCATTGTAACAATTTCCCATGTCAATTTTTTATTATTTGGAACAAGGTCCTCATGCATATATTTTTTCAAATTATCATATTTTTTATCCTTCCAAATGATTTAGTATTTACTTGGAAAAAATGATATTTTTTGTAGAGTCTTACTCCTTCAACTTTTCACCGAAACTTTCTGATCACCAATGAAATTTTATTCAATGATTTCATCCTTGATTATATTTTTTACAGTTGATAAAAATATATCCATCTTTGAAATGATAACCCACTCATTAATACTTATTAAATATCACTTCATTTCATTCATCACACATCTAATAAACACTATGTATGATTTATTTTAATCCATCTAAAAATAGACAATTCTTTAAAATTTCCCTTTTGTTCCACCCTTAGGAATATTTGATTACCATCCATGTAATTCTCACAAATGGTAGTAATTACCCCTTTTATAGAACACAATGGATTACAACTATCATCATCATCAATTTCATCTCTCGAACAGTTATTATTCCAATTTGTTTCTTGGGACTAATACCCCATTTCTTTTATGTTTCTTGTACTAATATGACCAGTAATCATCATATGGATGAATAATTATTTGAGTATTTCAAGCAAAATTGGTGCATGTCCACAAGAGATGGAGGATGAGTTCCAAATAACAAAATGCAATGATAACTATTCAAAATATGAGTTGATGAGGATGAAAATTGTCTATAACTTTCACCTTTGGGTGAATTTAGAGGATAACACCTATTATAGTAGAGTAATTCTTTTCTTAAATTCAATTACCCATTTTCTTTAAATCATACCAAAATTGTTTGAAACAATCAAATGTTGAGTTTCCCTTATTATAATTATCTATAACTTTTTTCTTTGATAACGAATATTTCATGTGTATATATTTATTTAATGTAAAAAATGAATATTTTATGAACCTAATATGATATATTTAATTTCTATTTGATGATTCAAAGATTCAATCAAATGTATCTTATTTTCTCTGTATCCCCCTCACACATTGATTGATTGTTTGGAAAGATTTATTTGTGTTTTTAGCATAATTCTTGTTTTACCATCGGCATATCCCTGTGTTCAACAATGTTTTAATAGTAAAATAATTATACATATAATTAATTTATTTTTTTATATTTATCTTTAATTTATTTAATTTTTTTATTACTCATAAAATAATTTTTTTTGTACAAGTGGATTCTTTTGTTTGAGTTGGGGTGGTTTTTTCAAATATGTTCATGCTTCTGAGAGATTGGAATTCTATCTTACAATTGAGATAATGACAATAAAGAAATGAATAATTAATGCATACAACCATTAGGAAAAGGTGAATTCCTACTACTTATTTATTTAATTTTTTCATCATTTTATCTACTATTTGTAAGTCAATTTTCTTATCATTTTTATCTAACACTTATTTAGTTTTTTTCATAGATATTTTTGGAATTCATACTTTTCTTTCAACTATCTACAACAAGACACAAAAGATATAAAATTATTCTTTCTTCCAATGTAACCACATTTTTCATTTTCATTGACTTTCTTTGTTGAACCTCCAACAATGCATATTGATTTGATGTTGTTAGTTAAAAAAACTTTCTCATTTTTGAAATCTAGAAGAGTAGGTAAATCTCATGTGACCATTTTTCTGACTTCTCATGATATAATGGGCACATGATCTTCCTATTCTCTTTTTACTTTTAACAATGAGAGAGATTTTTCAGCTAAGAACATTGAGTTGATATGAACTATTTGTAGTTTAACATAGAAAGGAAATGGAAACGTTGTTACATTGGTATTTATAATTATTTTGAGACTTTGGGAAGTGTAGGAATCAATAGTACCTCAATCTGACACATGGTGTGACCGATATGAATCTGATTTCTTCTTTTTATTTAAAACTGACTTTAATTTTAGTAAAAAGGAAAACTGAAATACTCAAAACTGAGAAAAATATTCTTATTATTTTGATACTTTAGGGAAATGATACATAAGTCATTTGGGATGTGTAGGAATAATCCTCACCTCAATTCGATACATGGCATTACAGTTAGGACTCAATGTGTCCGTTATCAATTTAAAATCAATAGTTTAGTTCAAAAAATATCATTCTCTAAAAACAAAAGAAACATGCTCGTATTTTCTCAATAATTTAATACATAAATTTATAAGTCATTTTTGATGTGTAGGAATCGGTCTCTCATAAAAATGATACATGATGTGATTGGTTGTTAGCTTAATAGTTTATCCACAAATGGTGAATGCCTCTTTTTTGTCAAGGGTGGTGGGTGTGGGTGGAAATTTGGGCAGATTGTCGGTGGCCAACCCACAAAACCCACTAGCAGGAGAGGAGAATATAAGGTAGTGGGAATGGGAGATGTGTGCCTATAAAAGGTAGTGGGATCTCTTGTTTTCAGTATATCTCATCAGATTATCATCACAAGTAGATGCCATTTGTTTGTAGTATTTGTGAGGCAATTTCCCCACTTATTCAAGAGATATATTTATAAGAGTTTTCTCTTTATAATATTGAAGCAGTGTGTACCCACTTTTACACATAGTGTGATCCTTCTATTTGCCTGTGGGGTTTTAATCCTTCCATTTGGGGATATTTCCACATTACATATGGTGTCCAATTACTTCTAAATTTTATAACATATTTTATCCCGTGATTATTGCAGCACCGTGGGTTAATAATTTTTCAGTCTCAACAAGTGGTATTAGAGGAAGGTTATGGCCAGGTTCTGTTCACATTTTCGGGTATTAATAATTCTCATAAATTTGATTATGCGTTGTAATTGTGACTTCGGTTGGTCTTTCACATCAAAAAAAATTATCGAGATTATTTAATACACCATTTTGAAATGGAGGTTATGAACTGATGGCATGTCCAATTGGTTGATAAATTCAAGTTCAAAAAATTCAATGGGAATAATTTTCCATTATGGGAAATGAAGATGCAGGAAGTGTTTCTGAATGATAATTATTGATTGAAAATTGGTGAAAAGATGGTAGATGTGATGATGGAGTGTTGTTCTAGTGGGATCCAAAGTAATGACATGGATAGAAATGTGAACAGTACTTCTAGAAGTAGAGATATACTAGTCAACGAAGCAGTAGTTACCATTGGAAGCAGGGACCATCTCAACGATGCATTAATAATTGACTCAGAAGAAACATGGAACATGAAGACTTGATGATAATGGTTTGATTAGTAATAAACCATCTCAAATGGACTTTTGTACATGTGGAATGATCAAATCTTGAATATTGTTGGAGTTGGTACCATAAAACTGAAGATTCTTGATGGTATTGTTCAAAACCATCCTAGGAGTACACCATGTGAAGGTCCTGAAGAAGAATATATTGTCTTTGGGAAAATTTGATGATATCAGATGAAATACTCACACTGAGAATGTACTGATAAGAATTGTGAAGGGTACGCTTGTGGAAACGAAGGAAGAGATGATCTTTAAGAACCTATACGTGCTTATGGGTGAAACGTACCAGGAGGTAGAGATAATTGTCACATCAACTACCATGATAGAAGAATTGATAAAGTTATGGAATAAGAAGCTTTAACATATGTTAGAACGAGGCCTAGAGATTCTTGAATATTAGAAGCTGCTTCTTGGTCTTACAAAGGTATACATACCATTTTCTGAGCATTATATTCTGAGCGAGCAACACAGGTTAAAGTTTGGGACGTCAACAATAAGAAGCAACAAGGTCTTAGATTTGATCTGTTTCTATGTTTGTCAAGCACTAGTTATATCCCTGGGAGGATCACTGTATTATGTATCCTTTATTGGTGATTTTTTCAGGATATGTTGGGTGTACCCAATATAGAGGAAAGTGGATGTTTTTTAAGTCTTCAAAACATTCAATGTGAATAAGGAACTCGAATCTGGAAAAAAAATATCTCGTGTTTGGGGGCTGACAATGATGAAGAATATACAATAAAGGAATTTGATACATTTTTTCAAATGGAAGGAATCATGAGATAGTTCACTTTGGTGTACACTCCTCAGTACGAAGAAGTGGCATAGAGGATGAACATAACCCTGATTTATAGAACAAGGGCGATGTTTAATACTGCATGAATTGCCAAAACATTTTGGGAAGAAGCAGTGAATACTGCATGTTATGTGATCAATAGATCTCATTAAATGGTGATTGATTTGAAGACATCGATGGAGATGTGAACTGATAAACCTGGTGAATTTTCTCAATTACATACTTTTGGAAGTCCTATATATGAATTTTTTAATGACCAAGAAATATCGAAGTTGGATTCGAGATCTAGGAAATGTATCTTCTTGGGGTATGATGATTGTGTGAAGGGGTATCATTTATGGGACCCCACTACCTACAAATGTGTCATCAGTAGATATGTCATATTTTTAGAAGATAAGGTGAAAATGACAATTGATCAAGACATAGAGTAGGATAATACATATACAACAAAAATATAAGTAGAGGACAAATCTAAGGAAGAATAAGTTTCCAATGAGGCATTAACAGAGCACAATGATCAAGTACTAGTTGATTCTGGACATAAATGGTAAACTTAGGAGAAAATAGAACAGGTATGGTACTCAGACTATGTGACTGAGAGAAATATTGTGTACTTCTTATTGATGGAGGATAGAGAGCCATATTCTTTTGTGGAGCCAACCTAGAGTCCAGATGTATCATCATGGATGGTGGAAATACAAGAGGAACTTGAAGCCCTGCATAAGAACAATACTTGGGATCTTGTTCCATTAAATCATAAAATAAAAAATATCATAAAATGGGTCTTTAAGATCATGCGGGATAGAAAGTACTAGGTGGAAAGATATCGTGCATGACTGGTGAACAAAGGATATTCTCAGAAGGAAGGTATTGGTTTCAATGAATTATTTTCTCCTATTGTTAGACTAAAGAATTTTCGGATAGTTCTGGTGATGTGTGCTACATACAGATTACATCTAGAGCAATTGAATGTGAAGAATATTTTTCTCCATACGGATCGTGATGAATATATCTATAAGATCTAACTGGAAGTTTTAGAGAAAAAGGAAGATAGAGGTTGGTTTGCAGGTTGAAAAAGTATTTGTACGGTCTCAAGCAGGCACCTGGGTGTTGGTACAAGAGATTTGATTCCTATATCATGAGACTTGGATACATCAGACTTCATTCATATAATTTTTTATATCTCATGGGTTCAGATGGTAATTATTTCATCAGTCTTCTATTGTATGTGGATGTCATGTTTTTTACAAGACCCAACAATGATCAGATCCAGGAGACGAAGGAATAGTTGGATAGGGAGTTTGATATGAAGGACTTGGGACTAGAAAACAAGATTCTTGGGATATGGATTTACAGAGACATAAATAATGGGAGGATTTGGATATCACAAAATAATTACTTACAAAGAGTCTTGAAACGCTTTAACATGAAATACTGTAAGTTAATATCTACCCCTATTTCCATTAATTTCAAGTTATCCTTAATGACGAGTCATAGTAATTAATCAAAGAGGATGTAAATGTTTTGAGTAATATATGCATAAGTAGTGAGAAGTCTATTGTTCTATACGGTTTTTACTAGACCAGAAATTTCACATGCAATGGGAGCAGTTAGTCGGTACATGGAGAATCCTGGATGGTAGCATTGGAAAACAGTGAAGAGGATCCTAAGAAACCTCAAGGAGACCTAAAATATTGCATTATTTTATAGAGGATCATATTTCACTATCATAGGATATGTTGATTCATATTTGGCAGGTGATTCTGACAGGAGGAAATCCACTACATGTTATCTGCTTACTCTTACAAGAAGAGTCGAGGGATAGATTTCATAGTTACAGTCAGTTGTGGATTTATCCATGATGGGGGTAGAGTAAATGGAATATATACAGGCTTAAAAATTGGATATTTTTATGAGAAAGTTTTTATATGAGATCAGGAGAAGACAGGAAAATATTCCATTGTTTTTTGATAGTCAGAGTACCTTGGACATCACAAGGAATTCATCTTTTCATTCCAAGATGAATCACCTTAGGGTATAATATCACTTTTTACAATATTTTGTGGAGGAAGTAAGTGTGGATATGAATAAAATTCATAATAAAGAAAATATGGAAGATTTATTGATGAAGTGGATTGACTCTGATAATTTTAGATGGTGTAAACCTCGAGCAGACTCCTAGATATGTTAACATCATGGATTGTCAAATAGAAAGGATGTCTGGAAATGTGATTTATTCTCAATAAAATCTCCACATGATAGATTTTTTAACAGAATAGTTTATCCACAGATGGTGGCCACCCCTTCTTAGTCAAGGGTGGTGGGAGTGGGTGGAAATTTGGGCAGATGTTTGGTGTCCAACCCAACCAAACCCACTAGCAGGAGAGGAGAATTTAAGTCAATAAACATGGGTGAGGTTTTCCGATAAAAGAAAATGGGATCTATAGATTTCATAATCTCTCATCATCTTCTCATAACTAGAAGATCCCATTTTTTGTAGTATTTGTGAGGTACTTTTCCCACTTATTAAAGAGATATATTTACAAAGGTTTTCTCCTTATAACAGTGAGGGAGTGTATACCCACTTTTACCCATAGTGTGATCCTTCTATTTTCCTATGGGTTTTTACCCCTTCCTTTTTGGGGTTTTTCCATGTTATATCTGGTCTCCATTTACTTCTTCATTTTTCACTTTATTTTATCTCATGATTATTGTTTCATCATGGGTCAATCATTTTTTGGTCTCAACATTGTTATGAGTCAATGTGTGTGTTTCCAGTTTAAAATGACATTTTAGTTAAAAAAATAAGACATGAACACAAAATTGAGAAAATGAATTTATATTGTTCTATTAATTTTATTACAATGATCCATAATTCATTTGAGAAATTTAGTAATTAGTCGTTCTTCAAACCAACGCGCAGTGTGACCGATATGACTCAAAGTGCATCTTTTTATTTAAAATCAACATCAATTTTAGTAAAAAAGAAAACTGACATACTGAAAATCAAGAAAAATCATTAATATTGTTTCGATACTTTATTAAAATGATCTATAATTCATTTGGGATGTGTAGGAATCATCCTCACCTCAATCTGATGCATGGTGTGGCTGGTATGACTCCAAGTGTGTCGTTTTTTAAAAAATTACATCAATTTTATTAAAAAAGACAATTGTCCTACTCAAGACTGATAAAACTCATTCGTATTGTTTTAATACTCTATAAAAATGATCCATAAGTCATTTTTGATGTGTAGGAATCAGCATAACCTCAATCTGATACACAATGTTCCCAGTATGACTCAATATGTTCGTTATAAGTTTAAAATCTACAGTTTAGTTCAAAAAATGTCGGTCACTGAAAATTAAGAAAACATGCTCAAATTTTATTGACAATTTAAGACATTGGTTCATAATTAATTTATGGTTTGTATGAATTAATCTCATGTTAAAATGATACACGATATGATCATTATGATTCAAAGTTCACATTTCCAAATTAAAATAAGATTTTATTAAAAAAGAAAATTGACATACTCAAAATCAAGTAAACACTTTTGGATTGTTCTGATAATTTATAGAAACGATCAATAATCCATTTTTTATGTGTAATAATTAGTCTCATCTCAATCTGACACACATTGTGACCGATATAACTCCAAGTGTGTCTTTTTTTTTTAAAAATTGGCATCAATTTTAGTAAAAAAGAAAAATAACCTACTCAAAACTAAGAAAACAAATTTATATTGTTTTTATACTATAGGAAAATGATCCATAAGTAATATTTTATATATAGGAATTAGCTTCACCTAAATTTGATACACTATGTGTCTAGTATGACTCGATGTGCATGTTATCAGTTTAAAATCGACATTTTAGTTCAAAAAGTTTCACTCAATGAAAACTAGGGAAACACACTCAAATTTCCTTTATAATTTAGGAAAATGATTCACAAGTCATTTGTGATGTGTAAGAATTTTTATCATATCAAACTAACACATGATGTGACCAGTATGTTTCAAAGTTTGTGTTTCTAGTTTAAATAGACATTTTAATAAAAAAAGATAAGTGACATACTCAAAAATGAGCAAACACATTTGGATTATTTTGATACTTTAGAAAAATGATCCATAAATCATTTGAGATGTGTAAGAAACAACCACACCTCAATCTGATGCACTGTGTGACTGATATGACTCCAAGTGTGTCTTTTCAATATATAAGTATCATTTTAGTTTAAAATGCACATCACATCACCAAAACTGAGAAAACAAGCATAGAATATTTTCTCTTCATTAAAATTCTATATTCGTTCTTGATTTTTCTAATTTAGTGGTGTTTTTGGTGTTGTGGTGTGCTGATATAGCACATTTCAATATTCCCACTTATCAACGCTTCTATAAGCACTGATAAATGATACCTTTATCAGTGATTTTAAAATCACTAAAGGACCCTTTATTAGTGATTTTTAGTGCTGATTAAGGATTGGGGATTTTAATCTCACTCCAGTAGTCAGCACTTATCTATCACTAATAAAGGTCATTTTTAGCTCTATTAAAGGCCTATTTTGTAGTAGTGTATGTACCTAATCTTCCAAAGTCACTATAATTTTTTATCCTTGGTTTATATTTGATGGATAATTATTTTTAAAATCATGCAATAATACGTGTAAAAGTCTAGGGTCACTATATTCAGTCATCCTTACCTTTTGAATTTTTTCCAACAAGAAGATGAAAAAACACAATTATTCATTTAATATGATGTAATACCCATCTATAAAGGGTTTCTCATGCGTAAATCCAACAATAAAACATTTTAGTATCCAATTATTAGTAGTCCATTCCGTATAGATTTAAATATCCTATAAAATGTATTAATCAAACAAACTTAAAAAATACGACACCATTGTCCCATATATACAACCTTAGAAGGAACATCGTTATTCGTGATTGCATAAAATTAAATGAAACCACAATGAACCTGATCACAAAACCTTAAAAGGTATGACGTGCCTTGTTATTCGACACCAAACTAACTGGGTTCTGATTCCCTTCATTAAGATATATTTGAATCCATTTTCACTGGAACAGTCTAATAACACCTTCCACCTCTCTAGATAATGATAAATTCTATAGTGCACAAATACGAGACATTAAAATATAACATAATAAATTAATGGGAGAGATGATGGAGAAACTCACATACATTTATGTGGGAAACCTATCATAAATTTATATGGATAACTTATAATATATTTTCTAAAAAATTCATGGTTTCAATTGATCACAATCTTTAAAAAGGTAACTTGAATTTTTACGAGGAAGGATTTTAGGAACACTCTTTAAACTATGAGAGTCCTAATCTAGAAAATAATATCCTTAATGATATGATTCAACCTCTTATCCTATTGTGCAATAAAATATTTCATTTTCACTACCCTAGGTGTTTAAGAGGACACCCACCTTTGGAAAGTGAGAGAATAATGTGATTTTTTAATAACAAAAATAGGCTTATGAAAATGAAATTATATAAAACAAAATGGGTGAACATGATGCGAAATACTTTACATATGAAAGAGATTGATTAACCATGCATTCTTACTTGTAATATTGTGTAGAAAATTTAACTTGTTTTCATATTTTTCCTTTATGTCTCCTACAACATACAACATTATCCTTGATGGTCATACCATAAGGAATCAAATTCCCCATCCAGACTGGGGGACATCATAGAACAACCCAGATGATTGTACATCACCTATTGATGGCACTACAAGAATATAATTCTACTTTGATGAATATCGTGTCCCCATAAACTCTATAAAAGTTGTTACTAACATAGAACCTCCAGATATAGGTGGTAAATTCCATGGTCTATGAGTATATAAAAAATGGAATCATTTTGAAATTAGAGACAACCCATTCAAGTCCAGAGGAGCTGAATCCATGATAATTTCATATAATTTATGGGACAACTAGGTTTAGGTGACCACCATCACCACTTTGAAATTCATTGGTAGATTATCCCTAAAGTGAGGCAATACCCACATTCCTTATCTTAGGGAGGTAGAGGATGGCATCTAATACATCTCAAAAAACATTAAAGAGACACCTATATGGGATCCTAATAACCATGACCATTTCCATCATTATTCATCCTCAATACCTTAGGAGGCCACAACAAAATATATAATTTCATTAACCATATATATTGGGGAACCTGGGAGAAGGGATTTCCAAGGTTTATCAACCATTAAGGACTAGGATTAAGTCCCCTCCTCTAAAGTTTCCAATGTCCCTAATACCCATAGACAAATCCCAATGGTAACTCGGGCATGGTTCCATGTCACCATTAGAAGAAAACCTTATATCTTTCCATTTTAGGTATTTATAAATAATCTAATTAACCCATATTTTGTGAGTTTAAACAACCATTACTATGGATTTCCTCCCCACACTAACATATCCATCAGTTATAAAGGTCTTCCATAGAGCACTCATTGTGGAGGTCCTCTCCATGATGGATACTAACCACGACGATCATATATGTGATTACCTAAAATGAATCAATATCCACAGATGCACTAGGAAACTTTATAAGTCCTCTATAGAGTCCTGATTATGATGCTCCTCCTTAATAAAATGAAAAGACTAGTTGTTGATGTCAGCCCCATAGTAAACCTAAATCCAACATTCCCATAGGTCCTCCTCATGTTACTTATTTTGGAGGTCCTCCTCACAATATAATAATCATCCAATAGGGAGGTCTACCCCCAGTCCCCAATATAACAATAAAAAAGTAGCAACCACAGAGTTCCTCCTCATGGTGATCAAGAAGATAACTGACATAGAGATCCTCCCTATGTTGATGACAAACAAATCACCAACCGTAGAGAGAATACATCCTATTTTTTTATTAAGTTCCTCCCTGAAATGATACATCCCCTCACTATGAAGGTCTTTTATGTGTCACAGTCATCTCAAATCCGTCATCTTTCCAAGAGGCACTTGCAAATCCACTGTGAACCCCACCAGATACTTTCCCATCAAATGTAAATGACCCATCCTAGTTAATGGATGAGTACAAGATCATCATTTATCCCTCCGCTAGATTATGCAATGTTGGATGTGGTTTAAGACACTCAAAATGATCTTTCATCGCTCAATAAGGACATGAGAATATGACCTTTTTGGTCATAATAGTTCAAAGAGATATTCAATAAAGATGAGGATGATTCCTATATTATGTGGAATGAATTGGATAGAGATAAGATATTGGTCATGTTTTGGCCCATAGAAAAATTTCGGTATGTTATTCCATAGGTCCTTATATAGAAATAGGTACCCCCTTTTCTCTATAATTTATAGGTTACTTTCAACTATTTTAAATATATTCCTTTACCCTATGAAGAATATGCTGACCATTTTAAATTGTTAGATGAGTAGTGTTGATAAATTTATTTAGGTGATCTTCTAGTGAAATATAATCCTACGTTATCCAAATAGAGTGAGAACCTCTAGTAAGATTATGTTAATGGAATCAAAACGTGATATCAAATTATTTATGAGGATTCTCCATGAGTACACATTAGAGGTTGAGGTGAATTTATGGAATTTCATTTCACCCCCACTCAATTAGAACAATATCATCTTAACAAGGTGGCCAGTAATGACATCACCTCAAGTCATACCCTAGATCTAGGTGTTGAGTATACTAGTTGGTCGATCTATAAAAACTATACCTCTCTGAGAATGTATATGATATTCAATTGATAAGAGTGAGTGATTGATAGATCCAACATCGAGCTACTAGGAAAGTGAAGAAAGTGACAAACTTGATATGAATAAACCCTACAAAAGAAGAGTCAATCCAAATAAAAAATATATGTTATCCAAAATAATAATAAAAAAATATGCACATGGATCATTCCAGAATAAGATCCTGAAAGTCTAAATTAGACATGATAAAAATTTCAATGACAATATATTGGAAACGCCAACCCATATGCTTGGGGGACTTCTTACCTACACCATCACTCTTGGAAACACCAATTATACACAAGGATGAAAATATAGTTTCAACAACACATAATAAATCCCAATCCATAAGGATGAGGGAATTTTTACAACCACCTCTAAGGAGTTTAGTGTTTCTAGATTGGGAGGTACCCCATAAGAAGTACCCTCATAGTATTTTCCAATGAATATTTTTGACTTAACCCCTCTATTGGGATCACATTCATTAGAGTTTATAGGCGATTCACTCAGAATCACTATCCATGAACATTCATAGAATTCATATTAATTGGAGAATCAAAAGGATAGATTAAATACCCATAGAGGCCTCAAACTAAAATGATTATCCAAAAAAAGGCAGAGTAATATTATGATATATCATTAAAATAATATTATAATATTGATGAAGCTCTATATTAATCTAATGTGGATAAGAATTAGGTTCCTTTTATAGGATTCACACCAGTCAATGTTGTTGGTATGGAACCTGTAGATATTGAGGATCATAACATTGATGAAAATGGGATTGAAAAAGTGGACATATCTTCTTATAATTCTATCTACATTGAATTACTAGAAAATAGGATATATACAATACAACAAAGAAAGACACAAGATCTATGATCTACTCCTAAAATTTAATTTCCTCTTTCCTATAAACACCAAACTAAAGAAAAATGGAAATATGTGGATACAAACACAATCCAACTGCCATCTGAAGAAGTTAAGGTTCTTTTTTCCAAGGTAAAAATTTACCAATATGAAGTTGAAATAGAAAAATTGAAACAACTTAATGTCGAGATACTCATAGGAAATATGTTTCTTAAGTGTAATTATAAGGGAAAAGTTTTACTGCCTCCTCCAGTTGACCCTATTTAACAAGAGGTGATCATTTGACCAAGGAGATTAGAATCACGATATCTAGTCAACTTGAGGTCGAGTCAACCTCTCCACCCAATTCTGTAAACATTTGATATTCAATAATTTCTTCCACTCGGGAAAAATATTCCATAGATTCCAAAAAATTTAACCTTGTCTAACAGAGGATAATTTCA
This sequence comes from Viscum album, assembly GCA_963277665.1. NCBI lineage: Eukaryota > Viridiplantae > Streptophyta > Magnoliopsida > Santalales > Viscaceae > Viscum > Viscum album. Next base: position 1,119,717,461 of record OY728125.1, on the reverse strand, counting down.
TGAATATATATATACAATACAACAATATCAATATCCAATGAATTCCCCTCTCAAACATCAGTTTAAGTGGTAGTGCTGCAAGAGATCCTTGATTCTATTACTACTCAAATGAAATCTTTTGATGGTCAACATGAAATAATATAATTGAATAGGAATTCGTATCCTAAATGGAATAATTCGAATCCTCCTATTCATAACTTTTAAACTATCAACTTTTAAGTGTTCAATGGAATGAGATATCAGGAGAAACACCTTATGCACTTTTCATCTCAGTACGGTCCAATGTTGGGAATGGTAGAGAAGTAGGATGTAGTGAAGATTAGGTGTTTCATGTAAAATCTAAATGGTATTGTGTTTATTTGGTAGAAAAATCTTACATTCAGATCCATAAATGGTTGTAAAGATATTAGATGACATTTCCATCATAAATTTATCTCTATATTAAGAAATAAAAGAATTCATGACCTCTAAATCTAAAAAATATGAAAATGTAAGGGTTGTATAATTTATTGCTATGTGTAAGGGTTTAACCTATTACTTGGATATGAAAATCCCATTGGAACAATTACTACGAATTTGTATATAGAATATCCATGAAAAATTAAAAACAATGATAATTTATTTGATGTATAATAGTCGGTTCTAGGAGTTTATTTTTGTATAAAAATAGTTGTAATATGACCTTAGATGTTATAAATTCAAATCTAGAATTACATCATTGACAAAAAAGGATGTTTGATAAAGTGGAAACCATAATTTCCACTCTCAAAATAGCTCTGCAACTATTTCTATCTCATGAACTTATCAAATATAACGTGTCACCTCTTCTTAGGAAACATCATAAATTCCAAAGTTATAATTCAAATACATAGGATTCAAAGAAGGAGAAAAACTATTGAAATTTTAAAAGAAACAAGAATCAAGGACAATCCATTTTAAATGAATAAGTATTAGAGTATTTAATTTCTACTCTAGAGAATAACATACTCGTACGGTCGAGAATTAAAAAACCTGATGTGATAGGGTTGAATGATCTCCCTAATTATTTCTACTACAAAAAAAACATGGGGTATAATATCCATGAATTATTTTTCTTATAAGAGTTATCTAAAAGGATAGTTAATGAAAAGTGGGTCACCATGGGATGTACTATGAAACATGTGACTTATGCTTACAATACTCCACATGAATAAGAAAGTGAGTAGAATGTAGATTCATATAAAAATGTGAAAAAGTTTGGTGATTGGTTGACTTGAAATTTGGTCAACCGCACACATTCAATCATCTGGGAAATATTTAATCAACTATTTGTAACCCCAATTACCCTTATAATATAGAAGGAAACATCATATTCTCTATAATCTTCTAAAAATTGGTGAAACCATCATCAATGAAATTATACATAATAAGAGGATCCCCAAAAACTTATAAACCATTTCATAACCATTTTATTTCTTTTCTCCACTTTCTCGTGGATGAACACTACCCTCAAATATGAAATTTTCTTCTGATGAGGAGTCATAATGTGGTATTTTCCATGTTTTCCACTAGATAGACCCATTAAATGATGAATATTAATATTATGAAGTAAAATTACATAAAACAATAATCAGAAAAGATCATAGAGGAATAGGAATACACTTTTGAGTATGAACTTAAAGTTCAAGTGTCATTCCTACCAAAATCATATATACAACTAAATCTAAGAGATAATATTTTCAATGATACTAATAAGAGTAACAGTCAGATACAGAATCCTCTGTGAACTTTTCCACCCCTATCAGGTTAGTAGATCGATTTGAGAAGGAACAAAAACCTGGCCTATCATGGGATATGAAGAAGAAAAATCCACCTAACCCATAAACAATAAAGATACCCTTAATTTTGGCTCGAGGTGGGGATCATCGTCATATCCAATTAAGCCTTCTAGACCCCAGGCTAGAGAATTATCACTTAGAATAAGGCATAGGCCTATAGATCAAAATTATGATGTATTAAAACATATCTCAATTGTTATCTATTGAATTTCAAATTTGATTGACCTTTATCTTTTCAAAAAAATTATAGGGGACCTCAAAAATTAATTTTCAACCCTTTAAGATATTGAGACTAAATTTTTCACTTATAAAATATATCTTTCCAAATTATGTTCCACAAAATTCCATATGATAATGTCCTTTATGGAGAAATATTGGGAGGCTTCCATATAGGATCAGATTAAGACCATATACATACTATAAAGGCTTGATGATGTTGTAATTCACTATGATCTAGTGAATAGTGGTTGGATAATTAGTATCATTATGACCTAGACTCTCCATAAATTAGGGTATATGGAAGCTAATGCATACCCCTAAAATTTTACATTTTAGTGGAATGATAGAAGATGTTATAGAAATGATGGGAGTCACATGATAGAGCTTTATAGATGAAGAAAAGATATAACAAAAGAATATAAAGATGAACATGGATTCAATGATTTAAATGGTTTAGGAATAATCCATAAATCCATGGAGAGGCATAATCACTTCACTATGAAATCTTGGAGCACAATTACATAGATATCATAGTTTCTCCCACACCCAAAAATCTAGATCAAAATAATATAATAAATAAGACATAGTATTGTGCCACAAATTGTGTAATAAGTCCACTGTGTTAGAGTGAACGATGTCTGAAAGTCCACACTATTATAGGGCTTTGAGCACCCAATTCTAAGATACTATAGTGGCTAGTGTCAAGTAGTCATTAGAGCTACAATACTGTTATCCCCAAAAACTAATATACTATAGTAATCATTCCAAATTCTAGACTAACATAGTACCCAATTAGTATCTCATTTTTATACCTACTACAGTTGGTTTGAGTTTCTATAGTTTCCCAAAAAATTTTCTAGGGAACTTTAGTCCTTAACCCCCAAATAAAGGGCGCATTTCCCCATGAAACCCCAATAATCTCATATTAGATCTTGAATCATGATATTTGCGGCCAGTTGTTCAGTATGGTCCACTAGCATTCATCCCAAAATTATATAAATGGATCAGGCTACACTGATCCAATATAAAACTCTTATAAAAATCATACTAAAAAAATATTTTTAGGATATAGTATTCTATTATGATTTTATGGTGGGTTTCCCACACAAATCCTTCAACAAATTATTGGTAGAACCATGGCTTCATATTCATGCAATAATGATAACTTCATATCATCAATATATTAAATAATCCATCAATGGGTAAGCTGAATTAATATACTATGTCAAATCCCCATTTGAATCTATAAAATATTTATACATCAACACAGAGCATTACACACAATATGGTAATTTGTTTCTTTATGAATGATACCACAGAATTTTCTACCCTTAATGGACTATAAGTGGATCCAATTATTCCATGGAATGGTATGGATATAGATTTTTCACTCCCTATTAATCATATTGAATAAATGATTATATATTTTTGAAATTATAGTATCTTTATGGAAATTGGAGAGAATACCCATATTAAATTTCTTTCTTATGAAAGATAAGAAAAAATCACTATTAAACCGCCACTATCAATATAAATAGATATTCCCATTTAATCTATTTTATTAATATTTCCTCTAATAATCTATACTTGAAACCATGATTGACTGGAATCCATCCAATGGAACCCAATAATTCTGAGAAATTATAGATGCACTACCAGAGAGGAACATGAATATTAGGTACCTCTAACTCCATTCACTTGGTATTGATTAGGATTAAATAACCCTCACACTTTTCAGGAGAGTATGACCTCAACAAGGATGATGACATATCTTCAATATCTCCTAAACCTTACGAATAAGGTTTATCATTAAACATTTATGACATTAGGAGATAAGATCTATAAGATAACCCACCAACTTTTAAAGAAGGTGTTTCAACTAATATCAATTAATTGAAGTAGGTGAATTTGGGTACTAGGGAAGATATATGACCCACATTGATCAATTTAGCCCTGTCTCCCAAAGATAAGTATGAATAAATAATGTAAAACCCCACCTATAGTAACCAAGATTTGGTGTTTATTTTATAACATTGATAGAAGATACAAGGGATGACATCACAAAGGATATATCGGTTTAGTTGTCTTGAAGAACCAGATACAAATATGCTTCCCATTTTAAATTGGAAATAAAATATAAAAACATAGTGAAAATAAATATTCTTCATCCTTGAACTCATTAAATGATTCCTTCTTCATATCTTAGGGAAATAAATAAATAAGGGTGCTCCCAAATTCTCATTATGGGTTATGTACATTAGAAACAATAATTATCAAATAATTCATAATCATATGGTAAAATAAACAATTGAAAATACATTCCATTTAATTAATAAATTGAATATGAAATGCATTCATGGATAACATCAATGCAACAATAGCAATAATTATAATAACTAAATTCTCAAGGAAGGAAATGCATAATGTTGGAATTCATGATCTCACACATAATTATATCTTTACTCCCAAGATAGTTTAAATTACAGGTAGTTATACACCACGAACCCATTTCATAAGGCTATCCAGTTGGTTTATCTCATGAGACCTGTTGATGCATCGAGGGGATATATAATTTTTGCCCCAATTATTACTACATTTCCTATGCATTAATCATATATTGAATCATAAATTTAATTCATAGACACCATTAATTATCAAATAATATCCTTATTGAGTAAATGACACTGAATATCAATATTTCCCCAGTCAAAAAAATTAATTTTTATTATAAAACAACATATGTATAAATGATATATGGTTTACAAAAAACAACTATCCACGAAACAAAGAATATTCATATTTAATAGAAATATAATTTCCAATGAAAGATGATCACATCAAATTTAATATTTCAAGAGAAAATTAATGTCTACAAAACTAATAAGATAAAAAAGATGACCATTAATTCATCAGTGATATAGATTTTGTAATAAATTCATCTCTTTTGGAGAATAATAAAAATTATAATAAAAATATTAAAATAATTTCTAATTAAATATTTTTATTTTTAAATACATTAAAAACTTTTAAAAGAATATAAATATTTTAAAATGGTTATGGGAGTGGAAATTTACATTAACACCGTATGTGTTAAAAAGAAACATTAATTTTGACTTTTTTGTAAATAATTTCAAAATTAATAATTTCAAAAAACATTTTAAATATCAATTTAATACCTTTTAAAAAGTCAAGGATAACTTAAAATTTTCTTAATAACTCATTTGAATAAATAAAAATAACTTTTGTAAAACAAATTTGAAAAATATAGACATAGAAAAAAAAAATATACCCATTTAAAAAGATAGATAAGATTGAAATTGGTTTTGAAAATTTCTTGGCTTGATTCAAGAACTAGAGAGATGAAAAGTTGGAAAAAAGTAAAATCATTAAATATCCTAAGGATAAGGGAATATATTATGTTTATTAAGGATAGATTATAAGATTCCTTTAATAAAAATTATATGTAATCCAAGAAAATCAGATTTTAAAATAAATTATTACCTATTTGGTAACTTTTAAATTGTATACCATTAAAATTTTAAACATGAATTGAAAATTTAATAATAATTAATAAATATATATTCATTTTAAATATATTAAAGCTTTAGTATATACACCACATAAAATTAAATAGGTTCATAATACCAAATATGTCTCAATAGAGTGTAAACTGAGAAAGAATCCCTTACCTCACGCTTCTACTTTGTAGAATAAGATTTAAACTCGTATATAATAGGTTGAAATTTATTATTAATTTATACAAGAATAATATTAATATTTATAATATCATATATGATACACTTATAACATCTTATGACATGTTTATCAACAATATTTCATTATTATCATTGTTTCAGGTGTTAACTACTTAGTTTTCTCATGTATGTTTTATCATGGATGTTTTAGTTCTTGTGAAAAGGTTATAGTTTCACCATATCCATAATAATATTAATGTTATAAATATCATATTTATTCAGTTGATACATTTTTAGAATCATTATTTAAAGGTGGACATGAAAAATGAACTGCATATCTTTGTAGAGACGACATGACATACGTACGAATTAACAAAATTATCATATTTTAAAGGAAAAAAGTGTAAGGAAGTAGATGATATATTAAATTTGAATAATAAATATTATTTCATAAGTATCATATATATATTCATTATTTCTATAATTATGATTAGACTTGTGATATGATGATGAAAAAACAACATTGATTCACAAGGTGGTAGTCTATCGCACACAGAAGTGATGTTTTTATTTCTTATTTGATGGATAATGAGATGGATAAATAATATACCATAAAAATAATAACATATTAGTATATATTATATAATTGTGTTATTATATTATAATTTTTAGGACATACATGATGGTGGTAAAAGAAGAAGTAAAAATTAATAGCTTGGTTAAGATGAGTACCTTCTCTTAGAGAAACAACCTTTGGATCTCTTCTTAAGGACCATAAGGTTGGTATTTTGGGAAGAAAAATACATATAGAACATGAATAAGGATATAATAGAGATATTATAGTAGGGTTTAGTTGATAGAAATGGCTCAAGTGGTGTAAAAAACAACTCATATTTGAAATAATATTATTAAAACCAATTTATGAGGTTGAAATAAAACCAAAAAATGTGGTTTAATCAAGTGTTTATGTAATTTTAACCCTTATATATATTTATATTATCCTTATATAAACATGTTTTGACCTTAATATTGGTAACCAATTTTAATTTTTTTACAATTCATTATGACCTCAAATTAAGTTGACCTTATTACATAATATTAATTATTATGATTATGAATATGGAATCCATTTTATCAAATTCCATTCATAGAAGTTGTAGAATTTAATTTAAAAATAAACTCATAAAATGAAATGAAAATTTATTTTTCATGAAAATACATTTTCAAGTATATGATAATCTTACATTAACTATATGACTAGTAATCATCATTATATGTATTTAAATTCATATATTTAGAGATATAATCTATAAACTTCATTGAAATCAATAATTATTAAATATTATTTTAATTAATTAAAATGAAAAAAATTATATACATAATAATAGTTTTCTGAAAATTATCCCTTTTACCTCCAAAATATTTTATCATTATTTATATAAAATTTATAATCAATACATTTTTAATTATACATATTATAAAATATTATTATAAATAAAATGAGGAATAGTTAAATAGTTCATTTTCAATTATTCCTAAAAGCTTATTTATAGGGGAAGTTTCAAAAATTCATTCTTAACTTATTTTCACCTAGTCAGTTCATAATCGATATTCATCCTATTAAATTAGAGTTATTGTGCAATGAAATATTAAAACATGCATCGTATTATAGTTTTATTAAAATAAAATGTTCACTTACTATAATTTGAGACCGGGTGTTACATTATTGCCTCCTTCAAATATTCCAACCTTGAAATTCTTAAGAATATTACTTTATTAAAAAATGAGGGTGGTTATTATTCACAATATCCACATATTCCTATTATACCTCCACCATTTTATGATTTCTATGAAGTACCTTTACCAGCTGAGTCAGTTTATTTCATAAAACTTGTTCTCTAGTGTCAAGAACCTGGATAGGCTCTTTATAGTAAGATAGATCATGTTCTAGTTTTTTTATTCATAGTTGAGATCATGAATTTGGTCTAGAATATACTTCTTTTAAAATGATATATGGAACACATTATGTACTTTAGAGAGGATTGGTGGAATTTCCAAATAGTAAGACACAACTTGAATTATTTGTAAACTTTAAAATTTTACGATGTACCTAGGGATAAGTTTTTCTTTCTTGTCAAATCTTATAACATCCTTATATGGAGATACATTTAAGAAAACTTTTCATGTCACTTGAAATTTCAAATTTTTTACTTCAATTGTCTACATAACTCTTTTTCCTATTTTGAGATTCTTTAATATGGGTTTAGAAAGTCATTACTTTCATCATTTTCATCTTAAAAATTTTTGAGCCTACAATCTTCCTTTCACCAAATTTATCCCAAAAAGTTGGAGTTTGAAATTTCTATCCATATAATGCTTCATAGGACACCATTTGAGTACTTGAATTGAATCAATTGTTATAGGAAAAATATACCAAAGGTAAATACTAATCTCGCATACCTTGAATGTTAAGTGAGATATAACTCAACTTGTCTTCTAATTTTTAAATATTCATTTTAGACTTTCCATACATTTGAGGATAATGGTTGGTTCTCAAATGAAGTTCGATATCAAGATCCTTTTGAAGAATTTTTTATAAATTTGATGTAAATCACATATCATGATCAAACTCAATTAAAATAAGCACACCATGAATTATTTAAGCTTTAATAATATAGAGCCTTGTAAGTTTCTCAAGATATAAATCTTCTCTTATAGTGAGGAAATTTTCATGTTTGTTAATATGATCAATAATAATCTGTATAACATCATTCTTTCGTTGAGTATATAATCCCTTAATAAATTTAATAATAATTTCATCGCATTTATATATATAAATAGGTTTTGGTTGCATGATTCCTATAGGATAATGTTTCTCATTCTTCACCTATTGACAAACCAAGAATCTTGATACATAATCAATAATTTCACACTTCATATTATCCCACAAAAAAATTTCCTCAAATCCCTATACACATTGGTGTTACCAGGGTGTATAAAGAAAATTTATCTATGATAATCATATGATAATGATCTTTTTAGATTAGGAATAGATGGAACACACAGTGAATTTATATATTTTAGAATACCATATTTATAAAAAAATTATTCCAATTTCCCATCATTCGTGATTTTAATTTTATTTTAAATATTTCCATCATCTGGATATGGAATTTTTAACTTTTCTAATAAATATAGGTTGGTAATAATTTTAAAAAGGGGTGATGTTTCCCCTACCTTAATAATTACAATGTCTATATTTACTAAATAAATGAATATAGGATCCCTAGTAATCCCCATAAGGACTCCATAATCATTCCTTATCAATGCATCCGCTATCTTATTTGTTGTACCTCGGTGGTAATGTATTGACCAATCATAATTCATTATTAGATTGATACATCATCTTTGCCTCATGTTGAGATATTTCTGTGATGAAATGTATTTAAAACTATTATGATCTATATATATCTTAAATATTTTACCCTAGATATAATTTCTATATCTCTTCAAAGAAAATATTATGACTACTAACTCAAGATCATGAGTGGGATAGTTCTTTTCATGCGTCTTTTAACTTCTTTTATGTATATGAAATATCTTTATCATTCTCCATAAGGATAAAACCAATTCCTTTATTTTATACATCACTATATATATGAAAAATCCCTAATTTCCTAATGGTAGAGTCAAAATAAAAGCATCAAACAATCTCCTCTTTAGTTCTTCAAAAAATTATTCACATTCCTTTGTCCATATGAACTTAACACCTTTATATGTAAGCTTAGTTAATGGGTTAGATAATCAGGTATTTTTTGAATAAATTTATAATAGTAACATTCCAAACTAATAACACTATATACCTCAGTTATGTTTGTTGGTGTAGGATATTTTTTACCACCTTTATATTTACAGGACCAACTGAGATTCCATCCTTGGAGAAAATATGGTCAAGAAAAGAAAATTTTTGAATCCAAAATTCAAAATTTCTAAATTTCTTATATAACTATTTTCTACTAAGAGTCTTAATAATGACCCTCAAGTGATTATAATAGTCCTTATAGCTTTTAAAATATACCAGGATATCATCAATAAATACCACAATTGTCAGTATATTACTTAAATACCATTCTCATTATATCCATAAAAACAAAGTTTTCATTAGTCAATATAAATATAATTATTGAAAACTTATAATTTCCATACCTGATATGAAATTTTTTATTTTCAATATCTTCCTTCTTTACTCACAATTTATGATACCTAAAATTAAGGTCAATATTTGAAAAATATTGAGCTCTATGAAGTTGATCAAATAAGACATCAATGAGAGGTAGGGGATACTTATTATTTATTATAATAGAATTTATTTCCCTATAATAAATTCATAGACTCTTATATCCATCATTCTTCTTAATGAAAACAATATGGGATACCAATGGTGAATACTAGGGCTTATAAATCCTTTATCAAACAACTCCTATAGTTGTTTATTCAACTCCACTAATTCCACAACGACCATTCTATATAGAGTCTTTTATATAGGTCATGCATCTAAGATTAAATCAATAGAAAACTCAACTTTTCATTCTAGATGATGTCTAGGTAATTCCTCCAGAATTACATAAATGTATTCCTATAAAATAGGTATATCCTCAATTATAAGTTTAAATTTTTCTTCCATTGATTCTATCATATCTTATTTACTAAGAATCTCATTCAGAATAGCTACTAGAGTTGTATCTACACATCACCCAAAAGAAGAAGTCTCCCCTCTAAAGATAATTAATTACATATCTTCATCATGAATTTAACTTTCTTTTTATTGGAAATAAATTTTTGAATTATAATTTGAAATCCAGTCCATAGTAAGGATTATATCAAAATCAACCATAAGTATAATAATAAAGTATGGAAAAAAGGGAATTTTTACATGTCATATTGGGAATTGAAAAACATATACTTCTTTCTATAAGATTTACACTAGAATTATTAAAATAATCCATTATTAAGGTGATAGAGAAATATCTAACTATTTTGGTAAATATAAAAGATATAAAATTGTGAGAAGATCCATAATAAAATAAATCATTAGTTAAATTATTGTCTATGATTAAAGCACATACCACCACATCTTTAGAAAATTAAACCTTAGAAGTAGGAATAACATAACCTTGAAATTATCCCCTTTGACTCTTCTACGGTAGGTTCCATTAATTATTGAGACATTAGTGTGAATAATGCCCCATTTCTCAATATTTTGAGAACTGAGTAATAATGTTTTATTTCTTACCCTTGTATTCATTATCTGAGTGACCATTATCTTCACACTTATAATAAACTCACATGCTATTAAAGTATTTTATGGGATTTTTCTTTACTTAATTTTCACATGATGTAAATTAATTCATTCCTTTCACCTTATTTGATGTGTTACCTTTTTTTTTGGTTCTCAAATGAACTTTTTTTCACTTTATTTTCCTTAAAGATATAGTTTCTAGAAAATTAATTCTATGTTTTTATGGAATATAACACTATTTCATCATATGATTATTTTTTTAAGAAACTATTTCCTTTTGGGGGATTATCTTAAGAAATTAAAAGAAATGGTCAATCTTTGTTTATGGATTACATATATAATACTTAGTATACCTGCCTAGTCATGTAAAGGTAGCATCACACTCTACAACACTTTCTACTTCATTTTTCATCTAGATGAGGAATTTTATATTCATTTTTGTTCATTTATCATCAAATGAATATTTGTAAAGGAATATTAATTTAAAATATCTTCATTACATATATTATATTTATTCCTCTTTTGATTTTTTTTATCAATGAACACCATTAACCAGCATCAACCAGTACAGTGCTAGTCTCATCCAGTTTCATGATACCAAGAACTGATTTGGCCTCCTTGAAATATTATCCATAGGAATTTTTTGGAATATAAAAATCCTCATCTTGAAATGAATATCCTAGTGGAAGGATATGTGGTGCTTCATATTGAGTATCGACTGATCCAACAGGATCTTCTCCATTATAAGAGTCTGATCCACACCCCCAAGCATTGGTGGATGGGAATAATCCATCATAATCGAAGATTTAGGGGGATACTTCCAATTTTTTTCATGTCCCAAAGAAAAATTCCCACCTACCAATGATTGGGGTGGAAGGTGTTTGTGTTTGGATACCATTAGATGAGGATCTCTGGCAGTAGCTCCAGTTGAAAATATATATGAATTTAGGACTTGAATACCACCTCATATAGCCCAATATGATGAATTTTTGTTATATAATCCTCACACATGTAGTGTACCCAGTATTCCCATGCACATTCATATGTGAATTTCCCCATGATCACAGATCCCATTCTTCATACCACTCCATCCGGTTATTTGCAATACTGGCTTGGGTGATGCTTACATTGTGGGAAGGAAACTCCTCATATACCATCTGTTACCTATGAATATCATCATCCTACCATTAGTGGTATAAATGTAATTATAATCACACTCCCTAAGTGAGTGTCCAGCATCAATGGTGTTCAAATGTTGAAGTTCATCATGGTGGGAGAACTATAACCTCAGTTTATTGGTTTCCATAGGAGGAATGATAAAATTGCCAAGAAATTCAAAATTGTAAATTGGTAGCCTAATTATAAGTGTATATAATACATTTTATTCAATAAGTAATTTCAAAATATCCTCATTATTAAATACAACCCCCTAGAATGGGGGATTCTAGGATTCCTAGCCATTTATCACCCTGGTAAGTAGAAAAAATGATCTTGGTAGAATGGTTGGTCATCTCTGTGTGATGTTAAGATTTTTCAAAGTTTTGATTGAAAAAAATAGATGTTGTGTTGTGAAAGTGTATCTTATTAATGAATATAGTCCCATTTTTCACAAAGTTATGGAAAACAGGTGGCTCTGTTTCATGCAAAATCCATCATGTAATAATAGGTTGCATGAACATCGCAACTCTAAGCCTCAAGAGTTCATGTAAGTTAATATCGTTCCATGCATGAGAGATGTATCATCCCATGAAAATTTATGTGACCTTACCTATCCACCTAATACTATTTATAGGAATGGGTTCCCATGGGTTGTGTTCATGTGCAGCAGAGTTACATGACCTAGACCCAAATTTGTGTAAAAATATGGTTAAATACCCAAAATTCATATTTTTCCTCATAATTTGACCCTCCCACTCTCCATAAGATCCAATTATTGGGGGAGGGATTTGGGGTCTAAAACTTCATCTCAACATTTAAAATTCATTTTTTCCAATCAAGGGAAAAATCATCTTAGGGAGTATTCTGGATCAAAGGGGACTTTCGTGCACAACTTCATGCAGTTATGTGTAACTCCTAATTTTGGTGCACAAAAAAATTGTGCAAGAAAGGTGACAACAACCACCTCATGTTTCACAAATGTAGGTAAATACCTCAAAAAATGGGAAAGGTTGCATGAAACTTCATGAAATTTTGCAAAACCCCAATTTTGGAATGCAATTCACTTTCATGAAAAAGGTAATGTTGAATCACTACCTTACACAATCAACCTCTAGAAGAAAAGGCATGATATTAAAGAAACCCATAGATGCATGAACCAATCAAAACACACATGACATGGATGAAGTTTCATGACCTGATGCTGATTAAGTAATTTTTTTTATAAATAGAGCATCACCCTACCCATTTTGGGGATGAATCTATGGAAGTTTAAGTGTCACGATATTGTTCATGAAACCATGCCTTTTGTGAACTCGTGAAACATTATCCTCTAATGGATTCCTACTAGTAGATAACTTTCACGATATCCTCCACATATGCCCCAAAACTATTTATCTTGTGTTAGAAAATCCACGTGGAAATTCCCTTGATGGCTAGATTGGTCCGGACAAGATTAATTTTCTTTATGTAATCCCAAGATTCACATAACCCCATATGATACAAATAACTTTTCCTTATGAATATTTTCCCTTTAATTGTGTTAGATTCCATGGATCACATAACTAATAAGGTTTAAATAACTCCAAAGTTCAATAAAAAAACCTTCAAGTCCCTCACCGAAAACCTCATTCCTTCAAATAGTGTTGTGCATAGGTTGAGTGCTCAGGTTCCCTATACCCATCCAAACTGGATTCATTCATGCAGTCCTTACCCACATGACTGGTATCACCCTCCCTTATTCTCGAAACCTTTTCTCCAGGAATGGGCTGGGTAGTCTTGGTGCCTTCTACTCTTAAGAGTAGGCACCATAACCTTGGGACCCTTTCATTCTGCTTTAAATGGATAGAGAATACACCCTTTTCAATTCAAAATCATTGTACAGTGGATGTGTATACACCAATAGTCAAATAATCAAGGGAAAAAACATTCTTTTTCCCTTTTATGAGGGCATGTGGGATTCCCATAACCTCCTCTCCTCTTACTATGATTGGGAATGGGCTTCCCTATGCATAAGTCCCAATGAAGTTTAATCTATAAGACTTTAAATTGCATAAAACTAATATCCTAGACACATGACATTAAAATACATGACAACATCCTAGTCTCATGATGTTAAACTAAATGAAAACATCCCTATAACATGAATTTAAACTAAAGTCTTACCTAGTGTGATGAATATAAGATGCCTTATGTGATAATAATGAGATGATCCTACATATTTTGGGAAGATTCTACATATAATTCCCATACCATCACTTGTTGTAACTCCTTCCTTAATATAGGCATCCTTACCAAATGATATTAATTTTCATGGACCAGTCCTATCAGATGACCTTAAAATATACAATCAAACTACTTGTATTTTGATCTCTATCTCATAATATGGTACATAGGTTTCCTCCTTGAGGTTCAATCCCAAAATCATCAAAAATCTACATGTCTTCTCACTAGGATGCAACAAACCCAAAGTGTTATCATCCCCCCTTAGGAACACACTTAACCTCTCACTATAAAAAATGTGAGGTACCCACTAGACTTAAGAACCAACATGCGATGATAACCCATTTTCATCCTAGTACATGGAAATCATATATGGGAAATTGTTTTATTATACTTTAAACCTATTATTACATCCCCACATGAGTTTAAACTTGTGATTGTATCCCCAAAATACTTTAAACCTGTGAATCCTGCCATGAATCAGAATATTTACCTCATGTGATGAAGATGAGATTCCATAGTTCATGAGTCTATAAAAACTTATGTGATGAGCATAAGTTTCCTAACATTATGAGTGTTAAATGCATCATGTAACACATAATAAATGAGAATAACCCAATCTAGAATGTACAGGATGCCCAAGGAAATGAGTCTTCGATTCCTTATACCCCTCAAAAATGTTTTTCTAAAACAAAAATGGGATGAAATTTGTTTTACCCCCAAGACTCATCATACATTAGAATAAATCAACCAGGAAAGAATAATACTTTTATGAATTCCAAACACACCCAACATCCATAGTTTCTTAGACATGCCCAACTTCATCATCAGCTCTAATCACAGGTAGCTACCAAATCACCAAAAAAATTAGTGTAATTTACTAGTGTACACTTTATGATGGAGATATAAAATAGATTCATGAATATTTATCAAATTTATTAGCGATACCTAGACTACTAAATGATCTCTAAGGAGGAATTCATGGAAGGAAGATCCAACATACTATCATCCCATTTTTATCAAAGATATGAAATCATCAACCGTGATTGTAGAAGCTACCTACCATTAGATAAAGGGAATGTGGGGAAACACCACATTAGAGGGTCCATGACCAGTCCAAGGATGTGAAACACTCCAGAGAGGAGAAAATTACACCCTTTCAGAACCCCTAAAGAAGCATAAAAAAACATATAGAGGGAAACCCTACCAAAAAATAGGTTTCTACTTTTTTGGCCTTCCACATCATGTCTTAAGAAAAAACTAGAGCATTGAAAAGACAAACTGAAAACCTATAGGGACCAATACTTGGACCTAGTTAAAGTTAATATATTATCTCTAGTTCTATGAATTTAGGAAAATGTTAAAGCATCTTCATACTCCAAAAAAAATTGGTTCATATTATTTTTTTTCAAACATTTTAATGATGTAATTTTATGTTACTCGAAGGATCTATTAAAAATTAAGTCACCCATAAAAAAACACCTTCATGATTTTGAATTTACTGAGTGACTCAACCATTCAAATCTAAAAGAACTAAACTTGACTCACAATTATGAAACATGCATTGTGTACTTAAAATTACTATATCAATCTAACATCACAAATCTATGTGGAAATTAAATTTTTTATCATTTATCTAAAAAGATAACATTAAATTACAATGATAACATATAATATGTATATCTATCCTATATATAACTTTCTAAGAGAACATTCCATATTTTTTTGAAGTTATTTTTAATCCAAATATATTTACATTTTATGTTCATATAGATTCAATTACTATGATATTAACCATTTTATGTTTTCTAAAATTTATCTATAATTGGTATTTAAAATGAAAAAGACACCAAAAAATTATCATTAAGAGAAAATAATTTTTATCATTAACAGAACAAAAAAGTGGAAAATACACAAATTTGAGTCTCTCACTAATTTTTAAAAAATAATATTTTAATAAATAATCCAACAAATATTTCCCCAAGGTATATATATTTTATTATAGGTTTTAATGATCATAAATATAATAGAAAAGTCAGCCACTTCAGCCAAAAACCCCTAGAATAGTTGTTTAATATCCACCACCAAGCCTTCTTCCATTTCTCTACTAGTGTAAACTCTATTCAATGCCTCAACTTAATAAGATTCATAATTTTTTTGTGTTACCATAGTTGGGAAATAACCATTTTTCCCTTATTAGTATGGTATTTCATATGAGTGGTACATTTTTAATCAATCATTAGTTTGTAGTGAATATACTAGGAGTGTGAAAACATTGGAATTAGAATCATCCTTATCAATATTCAATGACTAAACATCTAGTTGATCACTTTTGATTATAATATTTTTTATCATTCCATATAGGATGATGTATTCATACTCACCAACCCCATGGTTTCCCAATAGTTGTTGAAATTTATTCATTAGGTAAACCAATTCACTCAGGGGAGTCCAAGTAATTGAAGATCTAATGTTTCACCATGAATTCATTAATATTAATAGGTTTGTCACAATTACCTCTATTTTTGATTCATCCACATATACTATAGTTGTATTATACATGGGGTAGTGTTCAACCAAGTGAAATTTATTTTTAATGTTTGTGACCAAAATATGGTAGAGGGGTTAATAATGTGCCTATAAAATGTATAATAATTATAGAGTGATAGTGAAATATTGGAATTGAAAACCAATGAACCATATGAAATGTAAAAAATTACAAAGATTCATATTTTGTTCCAGTTTCCTAGGACATGGGACCTAGTGGTGTTAATGAAAATGACTCATGATCCTGATAAGTTTTCTCAACCCCAATAGAAACCACATCTTCCCCTAAGGTCATAACAACATTTGGTGGCACTACGAGATTGGAACCTAATATTTAATCTGATATAAACATGTTAATATCAAACAAATATTCTCACATACAGGAAATAATTATTGATTAACATGATTAATAAAGGGTATATATGTCAAAATAAGAGATACTAAAGTAACATACTCTCCTTCGGTATTGTGCTGAATTAAGCAATGCCTATTTCTTGGTGTTAAAATAACTCTAAAAAATACACTATAAGATCATATGATTTTATTGGTTTAATTTTCACATTATTCAACACATTTTGGTTTAGGGTTAGTCCCAACCTTTCTTGAACATTATTGGTCATGTTTACAATCAAAAACCCCTCTTAAAGAGTGAGAATTGTTTTGTCTTGGGTAGTCAACAGTTCCACCACCGAATATCTAGGCTTAATATCTTAACAAATTAACACATCAAAACAAGAAGTTAAATAGATATAGTAAAATAGACATATAATTTTATGATTAAGTTATAATACCTGAGAAAATTTGGGCTTCTAATTCCATTTACCACCCCAATTACTAATATCCTCTGATGAAATATTCTTACGTTTATCTATTAGTAGAAATATTTAAAATAACTCTATAGTATCAAAATTTATAGCCCTAAAATATGATATTTGGTAAACTAAAGGGTTATCTCCAACCTTTCTGTATAGATCTCCATTCAATCCAACTATTTTCCCTCTCACTAGATACTCAGGGGACCTGACATTAAATGGAATTGGGATCCTATAAAGGATAAGAAAGAATATTAATAACAAAATTGACAATAACATATTATGTTTGGATGATAATTGATGTTACCTCATTCTAAGATGATCTCTATTTTGTCTCTTCTTTATTAATTGTGTCCTTTTTTAGGGTCTCATCATCATTGCTATCATCATTATCATCACTACTGAATTTGATGCCCATTAACCTGAGTACTTGGTGTGTACATAAGGTTTGGACACTGATGAAATAAAAATTATAATCAAATTACTCAATATTTTCATTAAATTAATTATTATGGTTCTCAAGGGAAACAATTAGTGCTTCCCTGATTTTACATAGATCTATTAGAAGAATATCCTTTATTTATAAAGTATCTTCTTTCTTTTTTTTATGGATGAAAAAATACTCTAAGAATCCTAATCCTCCCATGATAAAGATAATTTTATAATAATTTAAATGGTTTATTGTAGAGTAACTCTATTGATGGATGAATATGGGTCCACTTATCTCAACCATCTCCCATGTGATCCACTGATCTTTGGATTTCATAGAACATTCCTTTAATCTAGTGTTGGTTCTATTGGGTTCTAATTATCCTCATTACCTTTAGATATTGGTGGTCCTTTGATATAGAAAACCAAGTCTTTTAGAATCCCCCTAGGGTATGAACTGACCCAGGTCTTAGAGTAATTGACAAACAACTCAATAGCAACCTCATTGGGTGGGAAAGTGGCCTTTTTTTCTATATCCTCCCTCAAGATAACAACTAAAATTGATGTGAAATAATAGGATAATTCTCTATATTAACACTATATGGTGGAGAAAGACATATCATTTACATACATAAAAATTTAAAAGAAAACCTTTAAGGTGAATTGGACTCAAAAATGGTCCCTATATCAACCTTGATATCTAGTACGCTCTATCCAAGTTCCCCGAGAAAGGATCACTCTTCATGTGTGTTCAAGGTGTTTTTAGTGATTTCACCAGTTAAGGATCCATGTGGAATAAATAAAAATTTAACAAATATTTTTATTTATAGTGTAAATTTCCCATTCCCTTAGTGATAGTATCCAAATATGAATGATGCTTTGATGATATTTCTTGAATCACTCACCTAGGATGTCAGTAATGTTTATGACCACATGGCTCCCCAGGTGGCACACAATCTATCCCCAAAAGACTTAAAATGTTGAAAAAACTCTAATTTAGTCCTTCCCCTACCAATAATCCCTAAAAGTTGGTTTAAATTAGACAATTATAACATGACGAAGTTGATTCATTTTCCATGTTCCTGATTTTCTCAAGAATCCTCAATTTATTTCACCTCCATTGTAACCAAATCTAGTGCCATATACTATAACCATGCTTCCTTGTATACTAGAGGATACTGACTAGTGGTAGTGGTATATGTATAAATTGGGAATATTATACTCACTTTAGTAAAAATATTTATAAATAACAATAGACATAATATATAAAAATAATAATCTCAATATAGAAGTAGAATAAAGAAATACATCACAACTAAATTCCACACATGGTAATAATATCACCCATTATATAAAAAATTGAACAAATGAAATTTTAGGTAGTTATAAAAATATATACAAGAATACCCATGAGTAGATAATATATTTGAATGCCTAAAACTAAGAAAAATATAAAATATGATTGAAAAAAATCAATCCCAAGTCCAAGGATCATCTCATCTATCAACTCTTACCCACCTCCAAAACTCATCTATCAGTGTCATGGAACTTCCCCAACTTTGATGAAAAAACAAAAAGTCTTCTCTGCTGCCAAGGTGTCCAATTAGGCAGTGAGTAAAAACATTTTGGTCCCTAAAAATGGTTTCCCTAAACATATCAAGAATAAATAAGTGCATGTACAATGTGATATGATAAAAAAATAAAGGCAAACAAATAATTTCTCTAATAATAAATATGTCAAAATGATGGGTGATACAAATCCTACAACTGTGACTACTACTTGATTCATCTAGGGTTGAGGTATATCTGAGAATATCACATAATTATCTATTGGGAATTGTTCCCTAAGTCAAATTAAATAGTCCAATCATAATATAATTCCCAATACGTGGGTAGAGCATCCTAGTAACATAACAAAAATAATGGTCAAAATTTCCTAGTGATAATATGGTCATCATTACATGGGAAAGACATCCTAATTACATTGTCCCAAACATGGGAATAACATCCATGACTTATCATATAAGAATAAATGACACATCCTTATCACATTATCAATATAAGGAATAATTTCTCTATCCATGAGAATAATATCAAAAGGGAAGAGAATCCATAGTCTCAAGCATCATCACATGACAAAGGGAAACACATCCTACATTACTATTCTCATATGTGAACCATTTTTCCTTAGAATTATCTCATCATGTAACTCACATCCCACTTCTAATTGTAGTAATGGAATTCTAGGCATAGTATCCCACCCCCAACATCAATGATATATCATGGGAATTACACATCATTACCTTGATCATATGATTATGGACATGAAAAATCATCACAATGGAAATAACATCCCTGATCATAACTAATGTGATATAAGGGGTTATTATATCACATAACCATGGGAATAACACCTTGATCTGAGAAATAAAAAAACTATAGGTATAACATCCCTCATCATAAACAACATATTATATGTTTCCATATTTTCCTAACATTATCCATCATAGGAACAAAGCACATACCATCCGATTAACATAAATAATATTATAATAAGTCATGATAAATTGTTTAAATTAATTATATAAACAAGTATATTTAAGGTTGGAAAATCATCTAACACACATTAAATGATATATAGGTCGGTCTCTACACACTAATCCTAATTCCATAAGGACATATAATGTATAGAACACATAGTTCCACTAGTTATTGGGAGGCACACTCAGTCTAACCCAAATCAACTAGAAAAATGCTATAGGGAAATTAAAAACCTCCCTAGGGGTCCATCCATTAGAGTATCACACCAAATCAAACCTCCACTATCATAAAGGGGGTTAAAAGAACCAGTTTAGGGTTTATTATATCATTAAACAACTCAAGGAATCGCAACTGGGGTTTCGAGTATTTAGGTCAGTAGACATTAATCACATGGACATCAATGACCATTTAATTATTGTATATAAAATAGAATGTCTTTAATGTCCATAAATGTTTTTAACAAACTCAATTTGGTTCAAAGGGTAACATTTCATATGAATTCCAGGTCAAGCACAAATGGGAGGTGATACTGTATATAACACATTGCCTAAAACAAGCATAAAACATAGAGATTAGTTAGGGACCATCTATCTGAGACTAATAGGGTCCTTCTCACTGAAGAAAAATCTCTTATTCAACCCCAAATGTAATAGATTATAAAGCTTATAAAAATCCATGAATTAATTATAAACTACCAATACCCAATGAAATAGAGAGGAATCTCAAGAATAGAAATTAGAGGAGTGGTATCCATATCTATAGAACTCCCCTACAATATAAAACACTATAATAAAAGGCCTAATGAAGGATATCTAAGCTTCAAGAGGAGAATAACTAAGAGTGGGAGAGGGGGAGCTCACATTTTTCTTTACCCATAGATAAATGAAATGTTTAAAACACATTTTATAATATTTAAACCCATTCAAATTAATTGAAATAAAATATTAAAAAGTTCTATTAGGCCCATCATAACTCTTCTGGGAACCAATAAGAATTATGATAGGCCCCTCAAGGCTCTTATGTTATCCCAATATACTTCCAATAAAATATCTACAACTATGAAAATTTCTCTATCATTAGCCCATTTCCTTAATACATGATCCTGATCTACTATCGATAACTCAAGTATCTATAAAATACCAAAATATAAAAGTATTCATATATAATAGTTCACATTCATACTTGTTAAAGGTTATGTTAATACAACCTTCCCACTATAGGGAATCTCATTCCCAAGATGTGTTATCGAACATCATCGAGCCTCATTGGTGAACAAATTTGGCCATTACACCCACATATCAGACTCCCTCTATCACTTATCTTTCTTGATATTCCAATTCTACAACCACACATGTACTAGTAGAACCATATTCCTCTAAAGAGTCTCCTCTCTTTGGTCTATAATATAAACCAATCCTTTCGTGAATGAAACATCTCGATCTAACACAACATCTTTGATGTAGATCACATGGGAAGGATTGGGATTGTATCTCTTTAGCATAGATATATGAAGCATATCATGCATATAACTTCAATATCGAAGAAGTTTTAACCAGAAAACCATGATACCAATATTTTTGATAAATTCAAATGATCCCAAATATGTGGGAACTAAATTACCCCACCCATGAATACAGTGATTTCCCAAATGTGACAATATTCATAATAGGACTCATCCACTTACCTTGAAATCAAGAGGATGAAGAATCTGGTTTGAATATGATCTTTTATTACTCTGAGTATTCTCTAACTACTTTCCAATCAGGTGAATATGGTTCAATGTCACCTACATGATACTCGAACTTTTAATCACTGACTCCATAGTGTCTAACCAATATAGATATCATCAGATCGGTCTATTGTATAAAGCCTCAAAAGGTTTCATCTGAATCGATTCTCGATAATTGTTATTGTAGGAAATATTCGAAAGAACAATACAGATATCTCTAAAAATACTCTAAAATCAAGGATACATGTCTACTCCATATCCTATAGAATCCAAATAATATGTTCAGACTTCCCATCCACATGAGGATGATAGGAAGTGCTTAAATGCAGCTTCATATCCAACACCTTCTGCAGACCCTTCCAGAAGCATGATATAAAAAGAGAATCATAGAATGAAATGATACTCTGAAGAACACCCTAATGATTTATAATCACACACACACATATATCTTATCTAAATTATCGATGGAGATAGTCTCTTGGATAATAATGAAATGTGAGACCTTTGTTAACTGATCCATAATAACCAACATCCCATGTTTTCCTTAGAGTGTTATAAAAAAACATCAAAAAATACATGATCACATGATCCCAATTCTATTAAAGAATATTAAATTATTTTAGAATACCTTTAGGCCATTAGTTCGAAAATTTTACTCACTAGTAGTTAAAACATTGTGAAACTAACCTCACTATGTGTCTCTTCATTCTATGATATCGATATAGCATACAAATATCACCATACATCTTTGTAATCCCCAGGATAACAAACCATCTTAAGGAATATGAGTATTATATTATATCCTCATGCATTCTTATAAGGATTACCACAAGAACTAAATAATAAAATAACTCATTAGAATAATGGTAACAATTAGGTAATAGATCTTCACCATAAAAATTGTCCCTAATCACTATGAAATTCACATAAAATAAATGAGTCTTCTTCACTCTCTAAAGGAGTGGGGATGAAATACCCAAATATATCAGGGACAATATTCCATGATACACATAAATGTCAAGACACATCTCACTGAAGAGGCTCATAATATTCCACTCACTACTATCCACATTCACTACCTACATTTGAATATTTATACTTATTATATCAATAACAATGTTCCCATTACCAAGGGTACACACCCTCTCAAAATAAAAGGTTTGAAGTTAATTGACCATCTTCTAAACCTAAAGGTTCAGTTCTCTCTATGAAGATATATACCAAAGGTTCTTATGAACCATATATATGAAAAATCTCTCACCTAGTAGATAGTGATGCCAACATCTCAAAACATGAACTACCATAGCCATATCCAAATCATGAGTCTAAAAATTCCACACATACAACCTCAATCACGTAAAACCCTAGGAAACCAAACACCCATCTTACATCAAAATAACTCCCAGACTAAAATTTTATGTATTATAATATAGGACTCAATCCTTACATGTCTTAGGTAAGTTCAAAACTACCACAAATTTCAACCTTCCCTTTAGCTCTTGGAAGGATCTCACATAAGAATAAAACTATAAGAAAGTCACCCCTATTTTCAATGTTATTTATAGGTTCAACCAATTGGGAGAATTATTGAATGAATCTTTTATAATCATCTTGTTAATATTAGGAATCTATAGAGCTCAAATATATTGTTTGGACACTTTTAAGAAACGATGACCTTAACCTACCCAAGGTCTATCAATATAAACCCCTCATATATCACATAAACTAATAATAGAACCTCACTAATTTATAAGGGATTCTTTTAAATATTAACATAAATATGATGTTGTCTCAGTTAACTGAAAATAATCTTCAGATACAAAGAATGGTCCTACCTTGACTCGGAGAATAATAGAATTTCTTTGATAGAAACCACCATAAATGAATCCGAAAATAGGTAGAAGTTATAATTTAATAGGTATATAAACATGGATAAATTTTTGTTAATATAGATGCTATCACATGATACTTAATCTACACCAACTCCTAAAATAATTAAGATGAATATAAAAAAGCCACGCATGTGGATGATGATAACATGACATCAAGTTGATCTTAGAGAACCACTTGGCTCCCCTTGATAGATCAAAAAATATTTTCAATATGTGTAATAGGATATTGGTTATTGATCATTAACTATTTTAACCTATGGTAATCCACATATAGGTGTACGATGTAATTTTTCCTTTTAGAAAATAAAATAAAAATGGCCCAAGGGGAAATTCTTGAACGAATAATAAATTTTGCATCTAAATCCTCTAACACAGCCCTATTCTCTAAAATATCTACAAAATCCATCAGGTAAGAAGGAATATATATATGCTCCATACCTAGAAAAAGATCTAATGTAAACTTGACCACTTTATTAGGTGGATAAATTATGAAGCCATTAAGAAATACATCCTATAACTTGTTAAAAATTGGAGGAAATACTGTATTATGTGGCCCTCCATCATACAGAAAAACACTAGAAAATTTTGCTAAAAGAATCCCTATTTATTGATTTCTATATCTCAAATGACTTTCCTATACCTCCCACTAACCAACAAGGGTATAAATATCACCCAAAACAAATGTGAAAGATTTCTTCCAATGATAGCAGTTGATGTGAGCTTGATATCGAGTCAACCAATCTATATTTAGGATCATATGAAAACCATTTATCACTAACATGAATAAATCCCAGAGATTTCTATATCCACTAACCAAGAGGGTACACTCTAAACATCAATGAATCCATTCATACAATACCCATAAGGCTGTATCGATATACATCACTAAAAATAGGTAATGTATGGTAACCCCCAAATCACTAGCATATTAAGAAGAGATTAGATGATACTAATATTTTACCTTATATAGTTGGAGGCCTCTTATCATGGTTAAATGGTGTTGGTTATATGATATGAATCTATCCTGAACTCGAGCCTTTTCCCTAGCTTCCTAAATCTTGAATACAATAAGGAGCATCAATTTTTTCCTTATTTTAACCCTAAAAGCTTTGAAAACATCTCTAATATGACTAGATTTGTAAAATACAAATGAAAACACACATCATAAAGTAACTAATACCTATGTATAACTATCTCTATAACCACTTACTGGGTGAGAAGAACCCCATAAAAAGCTCTATTGATACGCCATTTCCCCAAATGAATGTTACTCTATTAGTGGTCAGTGTCATTGTGGTCTATTATGACCCAACCTATCACATTGATAACATATTAATAAATACCTCTCACATTTAGAGGTAGAAAATTCACAACCCTTACTAATATTCTCATCACTACTCTGGATAGAATCCTTGAAACAATGATTCTGGATACTTGAAGATCCACTCTCAAACCCAATATAATAACTAGACTACCCTGAATGTTTTTCCACATCTAGGTTATTCTATGTAATGAGCGTATAGTTATTTATATTATAAAAGTATATAAGTTTAAATATATTCACATGAGAAAATTCCTCATTATATCCTAAAATTTTCAATCGACAATAATCTCATCACTTACCATGGAAGGAGAAAAATAAATTAACATAGTAAAATGAGGAATATAATAGATTACCAATATGATACACTAAGTGAGATACATAAAAAAACAATCACTTCCAGCTCTCTGTATCCTGGGAAAATTATTATTTAATAAATGAGACTTAAATTCCTTTTAACTTAACCTCATATGATGATTATCTTGGAAAAGAAAATACCACTAGTTTCTCATTCATCCTGAAGCTTATACATGGCATGATTCATCCACCTATTAAGGTATTACTTTATATGATCGAAGATATAATACATAATCTCAAACCACATATTGGTATCCTTAGGTCCACCCACTCTAATAAATAGAGATGGATAAAATACCGTGATTATATCATACACTAAAGGATCACCTCTCGATGCTCCATGTCTCACAGACTGATTACCATCAAGTAGACTCTCAAGAATCTATTAATCAAGAAGATAAATATACATACCTAGGGGATCTAACTTTACAACTAGTGGGACATTCTTGTTACTTCCCTATTTTTTATTGATAGGTAGTTTTCATGGTGGAATTACACTAAAATTCCAAATACATCACTCAAAATATCATATATAACATGTCCAAGAATAGTAGATAAGGTAAATGAAAACATGAATATAATATCACTATGATATACACACTTCCTATTATACTAGGTGTCTTACATAAACTTAGTTATTCTATCATTACATAGATACCCACTCTTTCCTAGGGGTATAATAAAATAAAATTATGATTCACTTATCAGTTTAAGAAAAACATAAAAAAATCGTGCATCAATTTAGTAGAGTCCCACCATCATGTTATATTGAAAAAATATATAAAAATTTCAACTTACACTTAAAATAACTAAACCTCGTATCATAATCGGGGTTCTAAAACACATTCATGTACATGAATATCATGAGAACCCTATGTGCCAAAAATGATGCATAAAAATATGATCTATTTCCACCCCAAGTTAAGAATAAAAACTAAAAAACTATAAATCAAAAACAAAATTCATCATATATATAAAAATTAACCCTATTATAAAAGTAAAAACAAAGAACAGTAATCCAATACCTAGTAATTTAATCTTTTTTAATATGTGGGTTAGCTATTCCTAGGCATAGGGTTAATCTTAGATTATGACCACATCATATATCCTATTTATAATATCTAAAATAGTAATAAAATTGAAAAGAACAAGGATTTGATATAACTTTTTAGTATCCCCGATCAAGTTCACATGCACTATGAACAAACCGGGTGCCACATACTTCAAGAAAACCTCCCCATACACCAAATGTTATGAACCAGTGATGAGTGTTTAGGTATAATGTTTGAAGACTATACACTATATGGTATAGATAAATATGATTCACATAATAAATAATAAATATAAAGAGTTATCCAAATATAAAAGTAGAATAATGAAATACATCATGGATAAATTCCATACATGGTAATAATATCACCCATTCTATAACAAAATGAACAAATGTAATGTAAAGTAGTCATAAATATATGCACAAAATCTTTTGTGGGAATATCATATAATATAATTCTATGAAATAAGAAAAATACTGGATACAATAGAAAATAAGGATCCGGAGTCCAAGCTTGGTCTCATCTCCTAAATCTTACCTAGCTCCACAACTCATCCATTGACATGAGGGACCTTTACCCTACTTGTATTGTAAATCATAAATTCAAGTCAAGTACCAACGTGCCTAAGTACACTATGAGTAAAACTCACTAAAATACCACTAATAATGTACCTAAACATATCCAAAATAATCAAGTGTATATATAGTATGATATGTTAAAAAATAAAAGTAAATAAGTAATGGTTTTAATAATAAATAGTTCTTAATCTTGGTCATGACACAACCAACCCATGTTATCAATAAATACTTTAGACAGTGTTTGGGTGTCTCTGAACATATCACATAATCATCAAATTAGCATCTCATCCCAAGTTTTAGTCACTAAGATTAACTTACTATCATAATATAATGACCAATATGTGGGTATTGCATACTAGTAACATAATAAAAATAATGGACATAATTTCATTTTAATAACATGATCTCTGTTACATGGGAAACATGTCTCAATAACATAGTAAAAAACATGATCATAACAACCCTGAGCCACCATATTCAAATGGGAAACATATCCCGAACACGTTATCAAGAGAGGGGATAACATCCCTAGCTACAATGATAATATTAATAGAATCCCTAGTCTCAGGGAACATCACATGAGAGAGGGAATCACAAACCACTATATTATCTCATATGGGTATCATGCCCCCTACCTTGGATGTGTCTCATCATGGGAAGTACATCCCACTTCCTAGGGTAGTGGTGGATAACATGTAATAGTGTTCTATCCCCATTATCATTGTGGTATCATTGTAATTCTTCCCAATACCTTGATTATAACATCCTAGACACAAACTAATCATCATAATTGGCATAACATTTCTCATTATAGCTAATATGATATAAGTGTACCTTACATCCCCTAACCATAAACATATCATCCCAGTTTCAGATAGTCAAAACAATCGAAATAATTTTCCTCATTATGAAAAATATATTATAAGTTTCTATATCATACCAACTTTATCCTTCAAAGTAATAATGGTAATACCTTCCAATTATAATATCCAACATCATAATAATTCATAATAAATATTTTAACATATTCATATAAAAAATCTTTTTTACGGTTGGAATATCACCTAGAAAACTTTTAATGATAGCTAAGTCAGTCTATATACACTTGACGTAACTCACCCAAACCAAAATAAACTAACCAAAGGCTATATGGTTAGTAGAAAGTTTTCTAGGGGTCAAACCTCAATCCAACCACACCAAATCATACACATCATATATAAAATGGGGATAAAAGAACCAATTTAGGGTTTATTATATTATTAAAAAAGCAAATAATACTAACTGGAGTTCCAATCATTTATGTCAACACATATTAAATCAAGTTCATGGCCATTGGTGGACATTGAATCAAGGTATAACAACTAGAGGTTCGATCATGGTCCTAAACGTTCTTACCATATTTAATTAGGGTCAAATGGAAATAGTTATGATTAATTATAGGTCCATAAAAATGGTAGGTGAAAAAACACATCGCACATCACATAAAATTAGTCTACACCATACGAATTAGTTAAGTTCTACATACCTAGGTCTAATAGTTTCCCACTCATCATAGATCATTGGGTGATGCAATAAAAAGGGAAATAAATTAGAATCCTATAAAAGTACATGAATTAGGGCTCAAACACTAATACCTAGTGAAATAGTAAGGAATATCAAGAATAGAAGCAAGAGGAGTGGTATCCTTACCTGTAACACTATCTTATGACAAATGACACTTTGATCCAAGGAAAAATGAAGGATATCCATGCTTGGAGATGAGAAGGACCAATAGAGGGAGAGGGAGAGTTAAGACACTCTTAACCCTAGTAAAGAATGTGATTTAAACATAATTTTAGTATATTTAAACCCATTAAAATTAATTAAATTATAATTAAAAAAATTACTTGGGCTAATCAAAACTCCACCAGGAACCCACTGAAATTCTAATGGACCATATGGGGTTTTTTCTGCCTAAACAAATACCATTGGTAGTGTTAGTATCCACTAATACACCCACCATAACTCTTATGGGTCCTCATCAGACTTCTAGTGAATGATTTGATACTATAGGGATTTATTCATGGTAGTATATGATCCAATTAAATTCTTGATAGGGGAAGCAGGGGAATCAATGATCAATTTTCTTTTATGAGACATTCCCAATAAAATCAACCTCTTGAATGTGTAATGGTTCTCAAACCACTCAATATAATCTATCAACCTTGACTCATATGTTGAATCAAATAAAGATTAAAGCACATAATATTTACAAGGTTTGGATAACTATTCCTACTTCTTTACATGTTAGTAACTCTCCCCAACTTGAATTATCCACTTTTTATTAACATCATACAATATAAAATACACTATATTCTCTCCACTTCGAGAGTCCACTAGAATATACACATATTTTACAAATATCATCCAACAAAAAATTATTATTTTCTAGTTATCATTTCACTTCTCAATGAAACTATTCCTAAATGAATAAATAGATCAACAGATCCGCATGTGTATGTTCTGTCCAAGATCTTCAATAACTAATGATGATCCTTAGCCTATTGGTATCGAATATTCCACCAAATTTTGAATAATCTGGATCTTTCTTAGTTTCATGAATACTCTATAACTTGGATGATATCTAAATTTAACTCTTTTTATACTCTCCAAGATACAGGGTGTTTTGAATCTATCAATTTTCTTGCATGATGGATGAAAGTTCTTCCAATATTCTCCCTATCTTTAGGTTACAAACCTCCTGTATCAAATAGAGAAACACAATACCAATTAAATTGTCCATCTATCAGTGCATTATGGGTTATTAAGGAAACAACCCATAACCCCTCAATAACCTATCTAGGATTCAATAACCATAGTCCACCATAACTACCCAAGGGTCCACTTATCCCTCCTTTTCAATGTGAATTAATTTTAAATTAATTCACCTTAGGAACTACTGCAAACTACCTTTAATATCTTCTATAATCATGGCTTAAAATCTAGACCCACGATTATTAAACCTTTAAATAACCAACCACGAATTTTTAGAATTAATTCCTTTTAATTTGGTGTATCTCCTACAAACATTATAAACATTAAATCTTTCTCACAAACACCACAGTGTGGTATAATTAATCTCTAGGTGAAAATCTCTTAAAAACCCTTCTCTATGGCCTATTAGACATTTTTTTCTTTCCCTGTAGGAATAAAAAACATCACTTCCCTCACCATAGGGATGACTATGCTCAATTTGGGATCACTATCTCTCACTGGTGGATCCTTAAATCAATATTCCTAGTTTTAAGACATAGTGAAAAAACATTGAACATTTTTCACTCATCATAACATGAGCCACAACATGGTAATCTCCTTTGAGTCATTCTGACATTCTCAATCTACCATACCCACAACAACTTCACCACAACCTATCTACGAATTATTTCTCCTTCCCCATGTTACATTGGTAAACTCTTGAACCACCACACCTAGTTAAATGATGTGTTCTTGGCCACTTTGTCCATCCATTCAACCACAACCATTCTAGACTTTTATATTTCCATGTTGTTCTTGAGTATGTTTCAATGATGCTATGGAAATCTCTCCATGGGGGCCACCATGATGTGTACTCTTCAATATTTCTCATGTTTTTAATTATTATAGTAAAATGACTTGTGATGTGTTGTTTCCTACTCAAAATTGATCCATCAACAGTTGTTAACATCATTAAAGACCTTCTTTGATTGAAAAAAACACAACCCATCCAATGGGACCAACTAGCTCCCATATTTGTTTTTTTAATAATACCTCAAGACTGAATATATCAAAACATTAATATTTTAATTCTCATTTATTATCCTAATTATTGAAAATATATACAAAGTTAATGAAGGGTATATTCTCACCTCATTTTTCATTACAAAAAATATCCTCATCTATATTGTCCACTATAAGGATAGGGTAGAAATGACATTTCTCTCTTAGAAAAAATACCTTGATTAATCAACTATAAGTATATATTGGATAAAAATGTGTAAAGAACAAGATAGATATAACCAACGTTTCCTAATATATCTATAAAAACTAAATATATGAAAAATTTATAAGGATTTAATTTGTGGGGTTCTTTTAACTATGAGTATCCCTATACACACTTCAAAAAAACATCAAAACAATTCAATTAAAAAAAATCCACCATTTTCTCACCCAATGATCAAACAACACCACAATTTATAAATGTATTGAGAACATTCCTTAAAAATAAGTTAAAGTGAGTTTTTTATAACCCATTATTCAAAATATCTAAGCTATCCAAAAAAATCCATATTTATTGGAATACATGTTTAGATAAATTTCCTACTCAAGTGAGCTCCCCCTCAATGGATGTACTCTTATCCTATTAATCATAAAAAATTAATACATATAAAATTTATCCACTCTAGTCTCTATAAGTGAAATACTCAAAATTATCCTTCAATTCACTACAAGTTATCAAAATTAACTAGAATAATAGGTAATATGGAAGGAACTATTTTTGTTTCAGAGGAAAATTTTATCTTAGAGTATCCTCTCACCCTAGAACATTATTTCCTTCCAAACTCAACACCTTTTCTCTAGTCATTATGTTTAATAGGTTTTTTTCCTTCTTTATTATCTTTACCTTCTTCCTTGTGAGAATAAATTTTAGGGACAACTTAAGTTACTTGTATCTGAATTGGCCTATTTATTATTTCTTATCAGGAAAGAAAAATAGTCATACAATTCTTTGAAACATTCCCAATTTACTCACACCTTTCACATACCAACAAACACTTCAAATCATCACTTATGGATAACTTCTCATGAAATTTTTCTTCTTATTTTGGGATGAATTAATTTATTTTAGTGTTTATCCTCGTTTTACCATCAAAATTACCCCTATATTCCATCATATTCACCAATAAAGACATATTGAACGAAAATGAAAATGATTTGTGTCCATAACATCTACAACACTAACAATAACACTTAAATTGAGATCTTTAATATTGATTCTATATTTTTCTAGGGAGGTTTTTTTGTTTCCCTTCATGAGATATCTTTTTTATAGGGATTTATCTTTTTCTGGACATTATTTCTTTATTTGGTATAGAATATTTTATCTCAACCTCCTTGGATTTAATAGGTTCAATATTACTTTTAGAACATACATAGTTATAAAAGGTAGATATATTTTGGAAAATATTATAAATAGTTTTACCTTAAATATTAGAGTTTTCCATATCATCAACATGTTAAGATTCACCTTTCAAATCAATTCTTTTGGAAAATTATTTTTTAAATCTATTCAACTCATAATGAACTGTGGTACTATTTTCCAATGTCTTAAATAGTTCTTCTTATTTCTGATCCAAATTATCTTCAAGATCACAATCTAATTTTTCTTATTCATCAATATTTAACTCATATATCCTGATTTAATAAATATGCACTAATTACTTCTTGATCAATTCCTTATTTTTCATAGTCTTGTAGTTTTTATCCTCAATATTATCTTCTTTTTTTCTTTAGTTTTTAATTTGTTTAATACAAGATTATAACTTACCTTTCAATTCCCACTCACTTTTTTTCCCTCTTCTATATAATCATCATTTATTGATGAGTCAAAAAATTTATCCAAATGGGAAATGTGAGTGACTTATTTGTAAAAATTGATAGACGAGTCATCATTATTACTCCAAAAAATTCTTTTTTTACTGCTGGAATATCTCTTCTTCTTATTACCACCTTTATTCCTTTAAGGACTTTCTTCTTCATCATCTAATTTAGATTCCTCATCTTGATTTTTTGGGAAAAATTTTATATACGAATTATATCATTATAATAAAAACATCTATGAAATTAATTATATTTTCCTTTCCATTTCCCTTCATGAATCTATTTTATTAGAGAGAAATAATCTAGTTTATATATTCATCATTATCATTATCTATGTTATTGAAATATATTTTCATTTTACATTTTCCTTTTCTCATGGAATCAAAGTCTATCTCAAAATTTTTATTCTTTTTAAAAACTAATTCATTCCTCATTTCATATGAAATGACAATATTGAAGAGCTCATCCAATGAAAGGTCTTATCAATCTTCAAAATTTGATACTTTGGGATTACAATAATCTATAAAATTCCTTATAATCTTCTTCAAAAAAGTGGATTATTAAGGTTTGTCACCAAATAAATGAATATTTTTGACTATCTCTTTTACGTGAGTTAAGTATATATTAATATATTCATCATTAGCTATCTTGATTTCCTCAAATATACTCCACAAAACTTGTATCTTTACTTCCTTCACTTTGATGTTTCCTTGAAAGATACTTCTTAATTTTTCTCATTTCTCTTTTTTAGCTACAAAATTGATTAACTTGATGTAAACTTTCTCTGATAAAGACATAAAAATATAATTTTCAACATTCAATCCATCTCTTTATTCCATTCATTATCTTGTTTCATATGATCATTTTTAGAAATGGGTCGAAATCTCACTATAGAAACATCTCTAACCTCTTGTAAAAGTGAAAGAATGTATGTAATCATCTCAATCCTTTAGTTGTAGTATCTTTTAACATTAATGTAAAGATCTATTTGGATGTTATCATGGTTAAAATTCACTATACTTATAGGATCTTTAGATTTATCCTCCATCTAATACTAATTTTTAGTCCAAGATCTGATCCTTGAGAGGGTGAGAGGGTGAATCAATTATCTATTTTATTTTATGAGTTATTCTATTTAAACTCAACCTCTTGAAGCTATAAATTATAACTTTACACTCAATATAATATTCTAAAAATTCATTATATATAGAAATAAAGAAATACAAAAACACTCAACGTTTATATAGTTTATCTAATCATGCCTTCTTCTTACCATGTTGCTTAGTCCCACCTAACATGGATTCTATATGATTTAAAAAATGTATCAAAACAAAAAATCCATTATGTTATTTCAAATTATAGAGTCCACTAGAAGATACAATGCTTCTACAAATATGATCCAACATTTAAAGAACTCTTTGTCTTGTGATATCTAAAATTCTTTATGAAATTACTACTCTATGAACATGTAGATCAATTGACCTGCATGTGTACACTTTCTTCATTATATTCAACAACTTATGATGATCCTCATCTTGTTGGCCTCAAAACATCTACCAGATTCTGATTAATATATATCTTTATTAGCTTCAAAAATTATTATGTACCTTGTTGATACTCAACTCTATATCTTCTTCTCCACTCCTTGATATAGGGTGTATCAAACTCTCTCATTTCTCTTCCATAATGGATGTGAGTTCACTCAATATCCTCTATCTATTTATATATTTTCATCCTTCTATATCAAATAGGGAAACATAATAATAATTCAATTGGACATTTGTTAGTGCATTATGGGTTATCAAAGAAACCACTAATAATTCCCAATAACCTCTCATGATTCTATAACCACAATTATACTTAACTTAATTATGGTAAATTTATCTATCATTTTCAACATGAATTAATTATCAATTAATTCACCTTATGATCCGCTAAAAACCACCTACAATATCTAATATAATAATGGCCTAAAATTGAGTCCAATGATTAATGGAATATAAAAAAACCATTCACACATCATCATAATCAAATCCTATATATTTGGTTCATCTTATATAGATACACACACCATTATGGATTTCTCACAAACAACATGGTATGGTTAAAGTAATCTCTAGGTTAAACGCCCTTCAAAACTCCCCACTTCACAAACCATTGTATGTTTTTCATTTCACTATAGGAATATAAAATATATCTTACCTAACCACAAGGAGTACTATACCCATTTTGGGTTCACCATGTCTCACAGGTGGAACCTCAACTTAACATTCCCAAATTTAAGATGTAGTGACAAAACCATGGCTATTTTTCACACACCATGAAATGAGCCACATCATGGTAATCTCTTTCTAGGAATTTTGGCATTATCAATCTAACATATACTCTACAACTTCCCCAAAACCTCTCTATGAATATTTTAACCTTTCCCATGTAACAAAAGGTAACTCCTTAACCATTATTCCTAGTGAAATGGTGTGGTATTTACACTTTTTCCCATCCATTAAACCATGAAAACTCTATACTTATTTATGACCATGTTGGGCTTGATTATGTTTTAATGATGCTCTATAACTCCTATTACAAGGACCATAATGACATGTAATCTTCTACATTTTATATTTTGGGAATTATCATTGAAAAAAAATTTGTTCTATGGAATTTTTGGATTGATTATTTCTCTAAAAACATATATAAAAATCCTCAAATACATTCTATTATTGAAAAATATACAGCTATCCCTTTTGGTCAAACATATAGGGTTTATCCATGGCCCCTATATGATAATATTATTTTCTTTGGCACTCTACCCCATGGATTTGTTCATTAATAGGGATCACTACCCAAAGAGGGTTAACTATAACCTCACTCTAAAAAGTCATTGTGATAAGGGGGAGAACACATATTAATTATATTTCATGCATAGAACTTCCCCATTCCTGACATGGGACTTGGGGGGGAAAACCATGGCATAAACTTACTATCCAAGGGTGTGGTGTCAGATAGATCACACTAATAGGTATGTTACTCCTATTTTATAATCCCTAGGGAAAGCACTATTTTTAATGTTCTAAAAATCTCCACTTAGTGCATACCATTAATATTTTAGAATCCCATATCTGTGATACCAAATGTAGGGTTCGACCATCACCCTTATATCAAAATATTATCCACTTTGGCTCATTACCTTATGAATTTGTTCTTCAGTAGGTCTCACTGACCACTATGGGACTCACTACCACCTCACTCTAAAAATTCATTATGATATGGGGAGAACACATGTGACTTATAACTCTTAACTATAATTCCCCCTTGTCCGATGTGGGACTTGGGGTGCAACACTACAACATGGACTCACTAGTCGCATGTGTGATGTTAGTCAAATCACAAGATAAACTATTATCCCC
The DNA here is from genome assembly GCA_963277665.1 of Viscum album. Taxonomy (NCBI): domain Eukaryota; kingdom Viridiplantae; phylum Streptophyta; class Magnoliopsida; order Santalales; family Viscaceae; genus Viscum; species Viscum album. Next base: position 1,119,680,772 of record OY728125.1, on the reverse strand, counting down.
ACGTCACAATCTCTTGAGAAATCATTTTTTTAATGTTTAACAATCTTTCACAAACCCATTTCCTCGAAACATGATCCCATAAAACTATCATCCACTCAAATACCTATAAAAGAACAATATACATGATTTATAATTAAAAATTGATTAAATTCATACCTTGTAAAGGTTGAGGTGTTACGAGAACCACCATATGGAGTGTATGGTCCCTACTCTATTATAAGGCTTGCACATGGGAAGAAAGTAGTATCTTATGAACATCACAAGGAATGGTGCTCGATGGATCCATGAGTCAATTCAAAGAATCCATTCCCATCCCAATTTGTTATATCAACTATTTGGAATCCCAATCCCAATGTTAGATCAACAAATTTTAAATCTTGATATGATATGTATTGAAAACCAAGACATAACAAATGACTCAATTAGAAAAATATACCCAAATTTGTGAAACCTTCCCCCTACCCACCACACTAAGATGATACTCAAATACACTCAAGTTAATTCACGCCTTCCAAAAATTCAATCAAAAAAATAATAAAGGAAGAGACAATAATTTATGTGGTTAAAACAATGTGTCCTACTTCTATGAGGGAGACACTAATTCTACTTCCATTACAAGAATAAATTATGAGGATTACAATTTCAACTAAAAAAACATTAGTATGTATTAATTATATGAATTAAATATTATATAATTTGAATCGCTATGTTTATTCTCTAACCAATATTCACATGGTATCATACTTCCTTTTATGGAAGTATCTACTTGGTCATCCATGTATAACAAAACTACTACATTCATAGAGGTCCCTCCATTTATAGTGGTGACTAATAATCTCCAATAGTTCTTTGAACATTAACCACTTGTCTCGATGGATAATTTAATTTTCACTATGCCTTAGCAACTCCCACTCATCCTTTGTCTTGACCATAAACCATTATCACATCCATAAGTTGTTTTCATATTTTTATTTCCCAGCCATATCTTGGAGAGATTCATCCACCAAAGAATGAGTCTCGAAGATGATATATTATCTGGTTCTATATTATCCAATTCTCTAAAGTGTAATTCACATCCCAATAATCTCCCACTTGAATTTTTATTTAGGAAATCTCATAGTATTACACCAACACTTTTTTAAAAATGATTTATTTTCTTATGTAGAAGATGTGTTCTCGTTTACCCATCTATTTTCACAAGTAACTCTAAGGAACAATGTTTCATTATAATTTCATGGAATAAAAACATGGTAAACATGTATGATATATTTTTTATTTCATCTATATTATTCAAATACAACTCATTATCCTATATTAAGTTACATATAGAGTAGTATTTCAGGTAAATATTCTTTTTCAATGTATGGAACACCAGATTATGATCTAAGTTAATTACACTCTAATTATCATAGATACAACTCCCCACTAAAATTATTATAATTCCCTTTATAAACCAAATTAACCTAACCATGTACTTACCTAATTATATTTAGGTGATATTATCTTCTTCTATTGTGGACAAAGTAATAATATGTTGTAGCTATGACATCTAAATGACAACTATTCCTTTATAATAAAAACAAACTCTATATATCACTTTGAGGTGTCTAAATTCCTATTGATTTTTACATCATTGTAACCTCACAATGGATCATATTCCCTAAATCATAAGGTTGTATATTTCAATACCTTCACTACTATATGTTCTTTTCCATATCCTCATAGTGTTCCTATCTTGATTTCGACATGGATCATCTTATAAATCCCACAATAAATGAAATGTTTAGTATGAGTACATATCATGGAATACATTATACTTTATATTACTGAAGAAAATGTAAAATTATCCCTATAAGTGAACTTATATCCTATTTTAGGCACCTTATCATGGGACAATTCGATGTGTCTAGCCAATGTAGTTGAGACCATATTGCATCCAATCATCCAAAATCATTCAATGATCTTTCAGATTTAATATTTTTGAGATAACACAAGATTCCCAAATTTCCTAACTCTATAGATCTCCATTACCAAAATATTATTTCCTAGTTTTAGATTATTCATGTCAAGTATTTTAGAAAAATATTACTTTAGATTCTAAATCATCTTATCATCTGGTCTAACTAACAATATGTCATCCACATATTAAAGAAATGTGATGAAGCTCTCATAATCTGATGATTTATAATAGAAATAGTGTTATTCATTTCATTGAGTGAAACAATAATCTTCCATGAAGACATCAAATTTATTATTATACTACCACTTTAAGATTTAAAGTATTTTCTTCATCTTACACATGATTTTATGATTTTCATTATTTTTGAAACCCATCAGATGCTTCATGTAAATATCTTCCTATAAATTACCATTAAGAAATTATATCTTTATATTGATCTATTATAAGTACATATAATATATAAAAATCATGTACATTAATGCATGGAAGGTATCCTTATTAACTACCTATGATTAAATCCTCGAGAAGTCTATTCCATCCTTTCATTGAAATCCCTTCACCACCAGCAGTGCCTTGTAACTTTTCCTTCCACAATCTTTTTATTTCAACCAAAACAACCACTTATTCTATAGTGCTTTCATCCCCCATGGTAACTCAGTCACATCTCATGTCCCATTGGTATGAAACATACACATTTCATATTTCATTGTTTAATCCCATGGATTAGAGTCATTGAGAGTGGCTACCTCATCTGAGATTTATAGTTCTCCACTATTTATAAGGAGAAATAAGTTCTCTTCAGCATCAAACCATTGAACTACTTTTCAAACTCTTGTTGATCCATATAATACTTTAAAATAAGTTTTATTTAGTACTAAAAGTATCTATTTAAAGACTTCCAGATCCCTAACTTTTGATTATCCCACCATAGCCTCAGAAACCCTAATTATTTCTAGAACATCTTCCACATGTACACTGTATAGACATCAAACATTTTCAATTGAAATCATCAAAAAAATTCGTGATCTGATATTCCTATCCATATCAACTTAGACATGGTAATTTGATCCATTTATTTAAAATTCCTTCTTATCCAAGTCCCATTACTTCCAAAGAACCATCTCATTAAATAGTACATCTCTAATCCTAATTAATTTTCACATTTCATCCTCCCATAATTGGAATCCAAAATTTTCATCTCTGTATCCCATAGGGAAGCATGATTTAAACTTTTCTGAAATTTTTCTCTATCCTTATATTATATAATTATATATAAAATGCTTCTAAATTTTTTATGTGGGTATCATTAGGTTTTTTTATAGATCATAATTTTTTTGAAAATTCTTATCCCAAAAGAGTGGATGAACCCATATTGGGAAAATATACTACTATGTTAACTACTTATAGCCAAATGGACTTGGGAATTCTCAAGGGAACACACATACTGAAAACCTTTTATATCAATGTACAGTTCATCATTTCAACCACACCATTTTTTGGTGTTTCGAGTCATATTTCTCTCTAGATTGATCCCTTTATTTTGATAAATGTTTTTGGTTTTTTGTCACTTGTATTCACTACTATTTTAGAACATTAATCATTTTATCTTTCGACATGATTCTTTCTCTACCGTGGCCTTCCATAGAATAAATGTTTCAAACAGATCATATTTTTTATTTAGAAAGTAAAAACATAATTTCCTTATAAAATAATCAATAAATTTTATAATGTAAATTGATTCAACATTAGATCAAATAGGAGTAGGTCCGTAGATGTATGAGTATACTAGTTCCAACCTCTGAGCTCTGAGCTTCCATATGATCTTATTGAATGAAACCCTTCTCTATTTTCACAACACATAAATATAATAATATTTTATGATAGTGTGATCAAGATTAAACATGAATTTTTTCCATTAGATTATTAATTTTCTTCTAATTTAAATGCTTGAGTTTAAAATTTCATAACTCTAGAATATCAGACATTGAAATATCTACAATTACTACTCCATATGTTTTTTTGTTAGATATAAGGTCCCATAATTTACTCCTCATGAAACCTTCATGGGAACTAAAGGTACTTTCTAAACTTTATCCATAAAGGTAGTATCATATCTTGCCTCATCAATTTGACCTAGGTAAATTAGTGACTTTTTTATCCCTTGGATGTGTCTAAATTATTTCACCTATAAGAAGAATCCATTATTTATCAGGGAATTAATATCTATTTTACCTAAAATCCATAGAGCCTCATAATCTACAAAATAAACCCTTTAAATATATATAGGCATATAATTCACAATTACAGAAACCCAATACTTTTTATACATATTATTACACGATTTTTAAAATAAAAATCTATTAAATAAAAAACAAGGATCAAAAGGCCTATTGTTTTTGGAAGTATAGGTAAAAATATTTAATATAAAAATAAAACATCTTTAATTTAATCTTTATAATGAGATCTTAAATCCATTTGATCTCCTAAAACTGTATGGGATAACCTATGGAATACATATAAAAAAAGGGGCGAACTAAAAAATCCTGTAAGGAAATAAACATGAAAAGGAAGCATAATATGTAAGTCAAATTTATAAAATGATATCATAAAAAAAAGGAAAATGAGTAATCACATGGTATCATAACATAAATAAAATTGTATCATAATATTATGGAAACATAGGAATTGTGGAAGCAATAAAAAATATGTCATAAGCCTAAGCCAAGGCTAACTACCAATACAACATCATATAATGGATATAGTCCTATCATGGACTAAGTTCACTACCTAATATTATTCATAAAGTCTCATGAGATGAATTTTTTAACACCCAAGAATTTAGAATATATTTATCTTTAAAGAAATTTGATTTATTTGATGTATTTCATTATACACAACATTGAGTTAAAAAACCATGATATAATATTAACATATAGTTATTTAAACACGACTCATATAACTTGAACATTAAATTGGAGGGAAATAATAGTATTAAATAATTACTAATATATATATATAATGTTCCTACTAAATATAAATTTATTTCCAAATTATTAATAAATGATCACTAAACTTTAATAAATATATTTTATTATACATAGAAATATGTTTCCTTCAAAAATGTTTTTTATTTATTTTATTAGAGAATATTACAACAAATTTTGAGAACTTTAAAAAAATTTATTTTATAAATAATTGAATAATTTTTGAAATAATTATATTGATGTTAGCTTAGGTATAATGTTTTGGATTTTTCGGAAAATATTGATTTTTAGTGAATAGTGAAAAATACCGAATTTTTATAAAGCTATATTTTAATAAATGAAGTAATCTAAAAGTCACATTATTATATTAATTTTATTTAAATTTAATATAATAATTACTTAGATATATATAATCTAATTAATTACAATTAAATCACCTTTATACTGGATTTTAGTATAAGTTTATTTTGAGGCTTAAAAATGTTTTTTTAAGAAAAATATTTGAAATTGCATAATTTTTCTCCATTTTAACTAATTAAAATAAAACCTAATTAAGAGTGATTTAAATTAATTATATATATTATATATCTATAAATTAAAATTAAAATTTATTTAATTATGATTTCTTGTCATATAGTTATTATAAGATCATCTTAAGCTTAAAAATTGCATTTCTTGAAAAAATAATTTTTTTCAAAATGTATGTGAGTTTAATTTTAAATAAAATTATACCACTAATATGAATTTAATATTAAAAAATTTATTCTATATTTTTAATAATAATAATTTATATAATAAGGTTAACTTATCTTTTTTCCATAATCAATAGTAAAAAGAGTAAAAAATAGTTATTATGATAAAAAAATTAAAAGGGTAAAAGTGAGTAAACTTAGAGGTAAAGTGGGTAACATGTTTATTTTTAATGGTATATGTGTTTATTTTAATTATATATCATACAATAATTAATTTTTCAATTTTGGAGGCACATGTCATAAGAGTGACTTCCCATTATTGAATAGTTTTATGTATTTAAAGGAATGACACTCCTAAATTATAAAACGACATCTACTCCCCTAACTTATTTACACCTATAAAGCCATTTGGATACTCCAAAACATGAGAAAATATATCCTAAAAATTCTTAGACACATTATATAGCTTCTTTTATTCCTGAAAGAGAAACATTAGGGTTTTTCATAAGAGATCTAAATGAGGTTCTTATAAGAAAAGGTACTCATCTTCACTGAGTTCCTTATTTTTTTACACATTAAATTATGTCTTAAAAACTTAAATTTAATAAAAAATATCTAATATATACTAATATTTTATTATGTTTACGTAATAATGTTAATCCATATCATATTCCATCAAATGGAAAATGAAACCATCATTTTTGTGTACGACAAACTACCGCCTCGTGAACCGATGTAATTCATTTTCCATAATGAACTCTCAAAAAAGTTTATAATGATGGATTTAATATTTATATATTATATTATGAAAATATTAATCGTGATTTATAATTAATATATCATATAATTTATTACCTTACTATTCATTTAAAAATGATAATACCATTCATGTTTACGAAGGACTACCACCTTGCGAAGCGATGTGAATGATTTTTATTATTATCACATCACATGAATAGTATATGTATGTGAATTTAAAGAAATAATATGATATTTATGATGTAATAATAATTATTTTAAGATAAAATAACACTTACCTTATTTCCATCATGATCATTCAAAAATTTAAAGGTTACGCGCGCGTACGTACGACCTACCATCTCTATGATTGTAACACAATTCATTTTTCATGTTATGAGACAAGATTATGCATCCCATTTTTTCTAGGAGTAATTATTATGTTATTCCTTATGATTTATTTCTTCATGTGGAATAAATATTCATGTAAATTAAATTAATGTGATGTGTGATCATAGAATTATATGTCCCTATAATTCATTGGGAATTATTTTAGTTTCATGGGACATCATGTATGGGATTAGGGAGTAAACATAATCCATTTTGGGACTTTTTCCACCATGTGATGTAATCTTGTCAGTTATCCTTGACTTCTGTTTTTGAAATTTCATATGTTTATTCCACATTTTCTTTAACTCCATGATCATATTATTCCATGTTCTTTATGTTATGATTCCATGTGATTACTAACGTGCCTTCTATTTTATGATATAATGTTATACATTTGACTCACATGTTATGCTTCATTATCATGTTTATTTTCTTACTGGGATTTTTATATCACCCCTTTTGACTATATATTCCTCATGTTATTCCATCAATATTTTGGATGTTTAAAGGATTTAGGAGTTAATTATTGAGAATGAAATAAAGAAGTTTTATTTTAGCATCACTTTGATGTATTATAAACCATGTCTTCCAAATACATTAGGCCTCATGATCTTTGGGTTATAATTAATAGATTTTTATGCTAAAAACGTGTAATGATATGTGTAAAATGATTTTATAACTATAGTTAGTATTCGATAAAAGGTTTATCTATCCTTTGGAACAAAGATGAGAAAACATTAGTGATAACCCTTGGGATAAGTCTAAGAATAATACTAAATATAAAAAAAATACTGTAGAATCTTAATAAAGTATAGAGATAGTGGTATTTGAGAAATTAAATCCCTATATATATACTATAAGGGGATATGGATATGTCATAGTTTTATATATTTGTAATAACCCTGAAAAGGGTGCATTTCCTGGACTCAATCATCACCTGGTGCATGATAACGAGCCTTATTTTATACCTGGTTTATCACTCCTAGGGATTTTGTTTAGGAAATTCATAGACTCTTTATGAACAACCATGAGGGAATTGAATTGATTATAATCATGGATGACATAGGATAAACCTAAAGTGTCCTGGTTTGATAAGTATAAGTTTGATCACAAGTTTAAAGGAATAAATACCCCTTTTGGGGATTTATGTTAAGGAATTCTAAGATGATTAAGTTTATATTGGGAAATATTTATGGTAATATGACCCTTGAGATTAGTATGGGCTTTATAAAAAAATTTATTTGAGTAAGAACACCTTATATCTTATGGAAATAAGTTTAATGGTATTGGAAACCTTTAGGCTTTATCATATCTTTTACTTTAAGTTAATAATATTCAATTAAGATTATTTGATGTTTTGGAAAAAAATAAGATTTATAAAAAAACATAGTGGTTAAAAATTGATTTGATGATTAATTTTATTTTTTGGATGTTCATCATATTTTTTGGTAATGTTATAGGAATATTAATTTTTTTAAAAGGAAAACTCGTATATCGAGTGATAACTCATTTTATTCTATAAGGTTGTGGGGCTTAGACCCAGAACCTAAGGGTGATAAGGGTGTAGCACCTACCACTGGCCTATGTAATTTACTGGTTTGTAGGATACTGTTTTACTTAATTTTTTGTGGATAAATTTTAAGTTGATTTTAGGAAACATATTAGAGGATTAAATATTTTTTAACTTTAGTATTTTGATACAATTAAAGATATTTTGGAAAAACTTTTATTAGGTTGATATATATATAACCCATAGGTTTAACATAAATAATTATTTGGTAAAATAACTATTATGTTTTTGGAGAAGTAACCTTATGGGTATGAGATAACCTTTGAGGTTAAAACCTTCTTTTATGTTGAGATTATTGAGATTATTTGGGATATAGAGTTACTTATTTAAGGATTGAACTATGTTAAAACCTTGGTTTTAATTTAATTTTAGAGATTAATATATTCATATTAATTTTGGGTATTATCTTATCTTGTTCTGACCATTTCTAGTTTTTTAATGTATAAATTCAAGAGAAATATCTTGATTTCTTTTTGTAGAGTCATATAATCTGTAAGAAGTTAATTTTGGTTCATTAGGAATAAATAATTCAGCATAAATACTGATTATTTGGAGAAATATATGATATTGTGGGGAAAGTTTATTAAATTATGAAGTTATACTCATAAAGTAAGTATATTTCCTTATGTTATGATTATGTATGGTAAAAGTACCCCTCAAATTTTGGTAAAGGATCTTGAAATAAAAATATTATTCATTATTGATAAATCTATGGTCTTTTCTCTCTTAAAAAAGTATAAGGTTATCTACTAAATTAATCTTCATTAAAAAAATTCAATTCCCACAAATATTTACCCTTGTGTAAACCTAGTTATTTTAAGACCTTCATATTTTCATTTCCCTATTTAAAGTGGAAGTTTTATTAAACCTTTTTATAATGTTGGTTTTCTTTAAAAAAAATTCAATTTCAAACCCTTGATTACTGAGCACAAGTTTAAATTATAAGGATTAAATTTATTTAAGAGGTTAGAATATAAAATATTAATAATTTATAATATATTTATCTACAAATAAATGTTATTTCTTTGATAGTTTGTGTTACATGAAAAACCGGGTTTAAATGAACCATGATATAATATCAAAATGTTATTATTTAACCACTAATAATATAACCTATCTGTTAAAATGGTGGGTATGAATAGTATTAAATAATTTATGAAATATATATAAATTTTCAGCTAAATATAAATTTATTTTCAAAATATTTAGTAAATAGACCCTCAACTTTAATAAAAATATTTTATCCTACCAAATATAAGTTTCTTTAAACATTTATTTTTATTTAATAAGTGAGAAATTATTTTAATTATTTTTGGGAACTTTTGATTTTTTTTATAAAATAATTATAAATTTTGAAATAATCATATCTATATTAACTTAGCATGAACTTTTGGGTTTTTCATAAAATATTTATTTTTTAATGAATAGTCAAAACACTTATTTTTGTAAAATTATAATTTCTATTAATAAATTAAGTGATATAAAAGTACCATTATTTATTAAATTTTATTTTAAAGTAACATAAGAATTATTTATATATATTTAATACAATTGATAATATTTAAATCACCTTTATACTGGATTTTAGTATAAGTTTATTTTTAGGCTTAAAAACACATTTTTCTAAAAACCGTTATAAAGTAGATAATGTTTCTCTATTTTAACTAATTAAAAAAACCCTAATGAGGAATTATTTAAATTAAATACTATATATATATATATGTTAATTTAAATTAATTTAATTATTAATACTTGTCATATAGTTATTATAAGATCATCTAATGTTTGAAAATTGTATTTCTTAGAAACCAGTTTTTTTACGCGTCTGTGGGTTTAATTTTATATTAAAATTTTACACCTATAGAAATTGAATTTGATAATATTTATTATATATATATAATATTCATAATTTATATAATAATTTAAAATTATTTTTTTCATAATAAATAATAAAAACTGTAAAACAATAGTTACCATGGTAAAACAATTAAAAGGGTAAATGTCAGTAAACTTAGTAGTAAAATGGATAACATGTTTTAAAAATATTATATTTGGATGGTAAAGGTGTTTCTTAGACTTATATATCCCCTAGTAATATATTTTTCAATTTTAGAGGTACTTTTCATGAGTGACTTCCCATTATTGGATTGTTTTGAGTATTTACAAGAATGCCACTCCTCTTTAATTATAAATGGGAAACCATCCCATCTCTTATTCACAACTATAAAACCATTTGGATTGAAAAAACATGAAAAACTATCTCTCCAACATCATCAGAAACATTCTAGAGCTTCTGGTTTTCCCAAAAGACCGACCTTAAGGTCATTAATAAGAGATCTAAAGGAGGTTCTTCTAAGCAAAGGTTATCATCTTCAGAGAGATCCTTCTTTTTCTTAATATTTTTAAAACATCAATTATTTATTAAAAATTACAATATAACAAAACCATTATATAATATATAATGATATGCTGTTATGTTTATGGAATAATATTTATCTATCTCCTTTTCCATCAAATAGAAAATGAAACTATCATTGATGTGTTCAGGAGACTACCGTCACACAAACCGATATAATTAATTTTCCATCATTTTGTTTCACAATTGTTCATAATGATGGATTTAAAAAATTTATATGATTTTAATAAAATATTAATAATTATTTAAAATTAGTATATCTAATACTATTTACTCAGCATCCATTGAAAAATGATAACACCATTCATGTGTACGGTGGACTACCACCTTGCGAAGTGATGTGATTGATTTTTTAAATTACCACATCACATGGATAGTATATATAAGTGTATTTAAATAATTAATATTATATTTATTATATAATTATGATTCTATAAATATAAAATAACATTTACCTTACTTCCATTATGCCTATTAAAAAAAGGAAATGTTACACACCCGTACTTACGACCTACCGTCTCCATGATTGTAATGTAATTCATTTTTCATAATCATAAGTATTTTTTATTTTTAAAGGTATTATTTATGTATAAAAATGATAATTATTTCATTATTATTATTCTATATGTGATGTAATAATGATTCCTTTGTCCACAGTCAATACTCCATCGCTATTTTTGAAATTATTAACATAGCATCCTCAAAATATCTAATGTGGACATAACTAACTAACTAATTAAACAAGTTATTAAAATAAATGAAGTAAATGGTTTATGTATAAGGTTTTAAACCTTGAAAATTTTCTTAATAAGTCAAATAATTTATATAATTTTATTATAAATGGGATAAAATATATACACGACAGGCCTGGACTCGAGGTAAGGGTTTCCATCTCAAAATACCCTTCTTTGATACACATGTTATTTTATACACCTAATATATTTTATATAGTGTATATAATTTCCATTTACATATTATACCATGAATAACTAATAATTTATTCTATTTTAAGTTACAATTCACTTACCTCATTCTTGGGGGTTACGATTCAAAATTACCAAAGTGATAAGGGTTTATGTTTTAATGTCATTTTCATTTGGATTATTTATGATTGAATTTCCATTAAAGGAAATTATTTGATCATTATCTAATAAAATTATTTAATTTTATTATCATATGGTTAATTATGAAATTTTAAATTAATATTACCATTTACCTTTCCTGGGTTCTTAAAATTATTAAGAAAACATTTTTAAGAAAATTCGTATTCATTTCTCCCTTCGATCGAAAATATTTTTCCATTAAAATCTATGTTTTCTAAAAAAAATTAAATAATGTTTTTAATATTATCAAGTTATTTATTAAAGAAATTTTTTTCCATTTTTTAATTTTAAAAAATAGTTTAAAAGTAATATTTCTGTCATTTTCTAAATGAGGTTCCTTTTTTTACTTTTCTTACAAAAATATGGAATGACTGTTTTTTAACTTATACTACATGTATGAAATTACCCACCATCATAACAATTATTTTATTTACAGAATAATTTATAATTTTACAAGGATATTTTCAAATAAAATTATTTCCATACTATTTTGTGAATTTTAGTTTTTCTAAAATTGATTTTCAAAGTGGAAATGTTATTTTCCTCAAGAATTGTTTTTAGCCATTTTAAAAGTAGTTATATTCATCAATAAAAAAAATTAATTTTATGAAATGCTTCTAAAATAAGTATATATGCCACTTATATATATATATATATACCTTTCTCACTCTACCTTAATTTGAAAGGGTAATACTATCCTTATGATCATTTCTAAAAATTTTTTCTTTAAGAAACCTATTTTGATTATGTTATGAGAAAAGATTGTGAAACCTATTTATTTCAAGGGGTAATTATTATATAATAACTTATAATTGATATTCATATGGGGAAACCATATGAATGTATATGAAATGAATGTTATAGGTGGTACCATAATTATATATAAGACTAATGAATTGGGTAATGTTTTAGTTTTATGAGACGTCATGTATGGAATTTGGGAGTGAACCTAATACAATATGGCATTGTCCACCATGTGATATGTCTTGTCAATTATCCTTGACTTATGTACATGTAATGTTTTATATTTATTCTATATTTACAATGATTCAATGATAATATGATACCATGTTCGTTACATTATTATTTCATGTGATTAATATTGTTCCTTATCTTTTATGATATCATGTTATACCTTTTAATCACATATTATGCTTCATTATCATCTTTATTTCCTTACAAGGTTTTTTATCTCACCCATTTTTCCTATGTATTGATAAGTTTATCCCATTAATTTTTAGGATCAAAAAATTATTAAGTATCTCATTATGGATGATAAAATAAAGAATATTTATTTTAGACTCACTTTTATGTATTATGATCCTAGTCTTCCAAACACATTAGACCTCACAGTCTTTGGGTTGTAATTGATATATGTGTATGTTTAAAATATTATAATGATATGAGTAAAAGGATTGGGTCACTATAAAAAATTTACCCAGTGAATTGGAGTTCTCTTTAGGTGTACCAATTATATCATGTTCATGATTATGTGTGACATAAAAGGAAATCAATCATAAGTCATACTCATAATAATTACCTATAAAATGAAATGGGTTGCATAATGTTTTGTCATATCACAATCAAAGAAAATTTAGTAAATATTCCAAATAGATTAAGGAATTAAATATTAAAAGTGTTCATATCTGAGTAAATAATCATATGTCTCAAAATAATGTGTTAATTTTGGAATAAAAACATTTAATGTGCGTTAAAGTATTAAGAGATAGAAAAGTTCCCCTTAATCGGGTTTGATTTTAAAGAAAATTTTTTAGAAATGAATTCATGGAATGTATTACTCCATAAAATGAATGAATAATGAGGTATATATATATATATGTAATAGAAATATATAAAAAAATTATAAGAAATACATAACATCAAAGGGAGATAGAAAGTCATTTGTAGAGAGAATGATTATAAACAGAAGAAAAGGGATGGTTCATAGAGACCCCTTACCTTAAGTCTTTTATTTATTAATACATGTTAGAAGATCATAGATAAAAAATATATTTATTATAAATGTGTTAAATAATAATAATCATATATATCATACTATATGTAATTTTATTATTATATCTTACCACCCATTTATTAATAATTCTTTATTAAAATCACTATTCCGAGTGATAATTGCTTTGTTTTCATGCATGTTTTGGTTTGGAAGTCTCGATATTTATAAATTGATCATGGTTCCACCATCTTAAGAATTTTAAAAATGATATTAATATCATATATATTCATTATATATATATATATAGTTTAATCCATAAAAACTATAGATAAAAAAATAAATTTCACCATTCATAGAGATGGTAGGTCGTGCATACACATAAACATTGTTTCCATTATTAAGGGTGGAACAAAAGAGATGTAAAATAATATTAAACTTTATAAAATAATAATAATATCATAAATAACATATATATTTATTAAATCCTTCATTATAACCATCTGTGATAGGCAGTGATGGATAACAAATTACACCATTTCGCGAGGTGGTAGTCCTCTGTACACACGAACAACGTTTTTGTTTCCAATTTTATGGAAGAAGATATGGATATAGGTGATTAAATTAACATAATAACATATAATTATATATAATATACCATTTTTATTATTTTATAAGGTTTGAAAAATATTTAATGGTGAAAGAAGAAGAAATAAATCTAACACATTCGGTTAAAGACTATAACTCTTCTTCTGCCAAATTCCTTTTCATTACTCATTAAACCATATAAGCATGGTATTATTCCAAAAATAAGACTAATAAATGTGATAATGGATTTTTGAATGGGATTTGGGTAGGTTTTGGTTTAAAACACTTTTGATGTGTGAAAAAAGAGAAGTGGAGGTTCCCTTTTTCAAGTGAGGAGTAAGGCACTCTTGGAAATACCTGAAATATTAAATTAATATAAATTAATTTTCAAGGATAAAAGGATTAAAACTAATATAATTAAAATATATAATGATAATGGGTCAAAATCTTATCATCTAATAAAATTTGGACAATTTTAGATTAGGTTTTTACCCTTATCTCTTTTTTTAACCCTCGTTTACCCTTTTCAACAATTACAATGATAATGAAGTTTTTACTCTTTAGGGGTCAATATAGTTACTATAAAAGGAAAAATTTCCCATAATGTAACGTAGTTTATATTTTTAAAAATATACAAAACACTTGGATGAATATAGTATTTTTAGGAACTTTAAATTGTTTAATAAAATATTATTTATTATAAAATAACATTAATGTCATTTTTCAAACTATTTGTTTGTTTTGACTTAGAAAAAAACATGGAAACAATGGAATTAAAATATAATGCATTCACACCTCTATAATATTTTATTTTTATAAAAAATATGTGGAACATAATAATTCATTCAAATTATATATATTTTAACATTTTTAAAATAATTTATTTTATTTTTATAGTAATTTAATAAATTCTATGTCGACATCATGTAATAATTTCAGTTAATTATTTTATCTCTGAAAAGTTAAAAAAATTTATTTATAATAAGTATTTATAATTGAATATTGGAACTTCTTTTTGTCACATGAAATGATAACTTTCAAATAGAAATACTTCAAGGGAAAGTGAATTGAAGGATGTAAAGGGTCACACACTTTGTTGAGGTCATACTGTAGGATCGAAATATGAATGTAGATGCCCAATTACAAGTGGGGGTGGGGGTGAATTTTAATTTTAAAAACATTAATTTTCATCATTAAAGAAAACTATGTTTAACAAGGTTAAACAAGGTAAATTCACAAGACCTCTTTTAGTTCTACAGACTTGCTAGGTTCTGGAAATATAGTTCCAGAAATAAAACATTAGGAAAGTTTACAAGGAAAATATTCTACCTTAAAGCATATAGAATATTTCTAATCAGAGTATAAAAAAGAATAAGAAAGTATAAAAAGTTTATACTTTCTTCCTTTATCAAAATATAGTGGAAATAAACTTGAAACAAAACAAGTAACAAGTATGAAATCTTTTAACCCAAAGAGTAGGGTATCCAACAACATTAGATAAAGGTCCCTTGATTTATACTCTCAAGAAAGTTTGTCTTACCCACACCAGGGTAAACCCACGATAGGAATATCGGAATCTTTCTTGCTATCCCCGCAAGCCCTTGAACTTTAAGGTAGTCAGAACCTCCGTTTTCCTATCCACAGAAGTCCTTGAACATTAAGGTAGTCGGTACCTCTGTCTTTCTATCCCCAAAATTCATCAATTGTACATAGAAACAATAAAATTCGCATGAAGCAAGATGACAAATATGTTCTGTACGCACAAGGCATGAGAGTCTCTCTCTAGAAATCACATCATCCACATGCAATCTCTAGAGTGATCAACAGGTTTTGAGTTCGTTCAAATGAGCTCCTATTTATATGCACTTATCCAACAGACGACTCCCTCCTCCAACAGCCATATTTTTCCTTGAATTTCAGAGGGACCTGTACATTTTTCATTCAAACAATGGTTAGTTAGAAACATAATATAATACATCATTTAATAACTATAATTGTTGGAAGAAAAATAAGTTTTCTTAACCAAATATAATTTTTCAGAGTCTAAGGAAAAATAAAGTTCAGAGTCTAACAAAATAATCATTTAGAGACTATAAATCATAGATATTCAGATTCTGTTTTCCAAATAATTTAGAACCTGAATACTCAATATTTCGGTTTCTGAATTTCAAAGAATTCAGAATTGTAATTTTATAGAATTCAGAACCTGAATTTCAGAGAATTCGTAGTCTGTATTTCAAAGAATTTGGAGTCTAAATTTTTGAGAATTCAGAGTCTGGATTTCTGAGAATTCAGGGTCTAAATTTCAGATAATTCATTTTCTGAATTTCGGAGAATTCAGATTTTGAATTCATAACCTGAAAACAAAATACGCGATATCTAATAATTTATAGGTTTTTGAGGTTTTAAATGTGAAACCAATTTTTATAATTAAGAATAAAATGAGTTAGATTTAAAGAAACTATAAAATAAACAATGAAAAAAAGGTAAGGATAAATTTCCTTAGGGAAGAAAAATTTTCCTAATTCTTAGAAAAAATATAATTTTCCTTGAGATGGAGTGTTTGTGATTTTCAAAACATAGAGGAATGAAAAATTCATTGGGAAAGCTTATTGACTCAACAATATCCCCTTTTTGGAAAGCACAAACTTCATTACAAAAAAGAATATAAGGAGTTAGAGTTTTTCTTTATGGACATGAAAATAAAAACTTATCTCCCTTTTCTTAAGAAACATAGTGAATACGAATAAATCCCCCTTTGGTTTTGAAATCCCTAAGGATCGTATTATTTTCTTCTTTAAATATATTTTTTATTTTCTAGAATAAGAAAATATTCTTTCATGAAACTCCCCCTTAGATAGAATCCCCCTTAATTAGGGAACTAACTTCTTTACTTAGTATTATTTTTATCATTCCTTTATCCCCCTTTGTAATTTTCAAAAAGGAATAAAGGGAATGGAAAAAAAATATGGTACCTGAACAATTAGTACTATACAACAAAAAAATATGATGAACAACCAAAATTTCATTATGATATGAAATATTTGTACAAAGAAGTAAAATACAACAAATGATCGGATTGTGGAAAAATTGTCCTACTTTTTTCCTTCAGCATTAATTTCTTTACGATGGTTTTCAGCTTCTTTGTCTCCTTTTGATCTTCTTCCATACACTTGAGCAGTTGATCCTGATCTTCATTTTTCTCCTCTAAGGCTTTGATCTTTTCCTGTTGAGCCTTAATAATACCTGCCTAAGCCTTAATAACTTATTCTTTCTTAGAAATATATTATTCAAACTCTATTCTGAGATCCCTTTCCCTCTTTGAATTCATAGCCATTGAATTAAGCTTCCCATTCATATCTTTGACTTCCTGCTTCTAAGTTGTCTGTTTGAGAGTTAGATTTTCCTCAAAACTTTTAGTAAGATCATTAAACTTACCATAATAGGTGTCAAATGAATCCTTCACACTTTCTTATAAATCAACAAGGATTCTCATCTCTTCAATTTTTTTCCTTTACCACTTAGTGATTTCCTTGCATGATCTTTTGTGAGCTTCATATTCAATGAAAAAAGTTTGTAAATAGGCCTCAAGACTGAAAAACTTATCCATAAGCATGGTAAGTAAATATGATTTATGATTAAACGAATGTTTAAGTAACTGAAACCTTTAGTTAATACTCAAAAACAAGTGAATGGTTTCAACTATCTTCTTCAAATATTGAACAAAAAAAATAATGTCCAAGAGAGGAGGATTCTGAATTAGACTGTCTGGTTGGTGAGGATTTTTTTATTGTCTCCTTAAGTTTTCTCTTTGATGATCCACCAACATCTTATTTTCTACAAATTCTTTCCTAGGTGTATGAACCAAAACCTTTTTTCCCTTATTAGCTCTCAGAATGATGTCTTCTACTTTGGGCAATTCATGATCTGTATATGATAATTGAACAATCTTTTCTTCATCAAGATTTTCTTTCTCAACACCTGCCACAAGATCCTCTGGCTGAAAAAAGTCATGGTTGCTACTCTCTTCTTCAGATAGTTTATTCACTTCACCCTGGACCTTTTCTTCTTTTCCTAGTGTAGCAAGTTTTAAAGATTCTGCTTCAGAAGTTCGGATTGATATTTTTTAGAACGACTCTTATTCTCATGATATTCCTCTACTTCCCTTATCATGTCATCACTATCACCACTTCCTTCTTCATATTTCTCAATTTCTTCTTCTTGTTCTGGTTCTAGAATCACCATCTTCTTTCCTAGAGTCACAAGAAGTGATTCTTGAAAAAAGGATTTTGGTACTTGAAATTGTTTAGAGGCTTTCTCAGCATCCTTGATAAGGTATTGAACTATCTTGATTTTAGACATCTTCTTATGATTATTTTATTTTTCTTGTTTCTCAAGATCTTCAGCAACCTTCAACTTCAAGGATTTTTCCTTAGTAGTGTCCAATCCAAAACCAGGTTCCCCTTCCTTATTATTCTTCTTTTCCTCTCTCTACTTAGAAACCACTTCATCTAGACAAGTCTTTTGCTTCTTTGTCTTAGGTGGTGCTTATTAGGATTCCTTAGTCGCATGAGTTTTTTGTTTCTCTTCTTGTTCTTTCATCTTCCTCTTCTTTCCACCCTTCTTGGAAGTTTCATCCACTTTTGATTTATTTTATAGAGCTTCAATTTCATATTTAGATAACTCATAAAATTTTACTGAATCATTAGATAAACTATTCTTCATTCTTCTCAGAGTATCATCGCTAAGAAACATTACCTTGTAATATCTTGGCTTAGAACTACATGGTATTTTGAAAGATTCTATACAAAGAACTATTATTTGGGAAATATTTTCCAGATACATAATGATTTGAGATTTGAGAGTTATATTTTTTATGTTCTCAATTGTAACCAAGATATACTTGACCATGTTTATCTTCCTAAGGTTCACCAAAAAATCAAGAATATAGATGTCACTTTTTTTCAGGGTATCCATATCACCTTTTCTCGGAATGATAAAACCTTGAACCCATAATTGAAGAATCCGAAGGTTTTTAGAGAGATGAATAATATTCATAATCTTAAGCACTGAAAGACCAAGACATTATATAGAATTATTCTTATCAAAAGATCCTGCTATATCTGGTAGCATGTGAGTACAAAACTCTGCTTCTCCCTCATATGGAATTCCAATCAGACCGGCAGCCTTACTGTAGAAAAGGGATTAGGCCTTTCCATAGAACATAAAGGAAAAATTGTCTCTCCCTCCTTCGTTAAAGAAACTTATTTATTCATATAATTCAATCAATAACTCCGGATAAACCAGATCTTATGCCTTCGGTTTAGATACACATATGCTCTTCAGCTTGACATTATTTGAAATAATAGAATAATACTTGGAAAAGAATTTCAGATTGACTAAACTTTCTCTTTATATCTTCCATTAAGAGATTTCCTTTACTGATGACATTTCTTTATGAGGAGAATCTTGCACAGACATTCGGAATTAAGGAAAACTTAAAGATTCGGAATGACCTTAAGTAGAGGATCAGTACTTCAGCACAACAAATAATTGAAGATCGATGAGGTAAAACCATCGGGGGGTCCTTATATATGTTTTTGGGGTGAGAGTTCATCTTTATTAATTGATCCAATGGTAGAAAAAACTCTTGATCAGATCTGACGGTTGAGATGATAGCAGAAAAATATATTTTTTAGGGTCTGATCTTTTGAGCTTTTTCGAAAAAAATTCAGATTTAAGGAAAAGATAATCTAAAAAGTTTTATAAAAAATGAAAATACCAACATGTAAATAGATGATTACGAAAATTTAATAAAGGAAACATAAGTTCCGGATTTCAAGGAGAATTATCCGTAATAAGAAAAAATATTCTTCAAGAACTATATATATTTAAAAAATCTGGTTAAGAAAATTTTGATTGCAAAAATTTTGATTATGACAAATTTGATTAAGAAAATATTGATTACATAAATTTTGATTAGGAAAATTTTTATTACGAAAATTTTGATTAAGAAAATTTTGATTACAAAAATTTTGATTACAAAAATTTTAATTACGAAAATTTTGAATAGGAAAATTTTGATTACGAAAATTTTGATTAAGAAAATTTGGATTACAAAAATTTGGATTACAAAAAATTTTGAATATGAAAATTTTGATTAAAAAAGTTTTGATTATGAAAATATATTGACTATGAAAATTTTGATTATGATAATATATTGACTAACAAGAAAATGTACTCCCTTATGAAAAGGAGTTTCTTACCGTAAGGAGATAGGTTTAAACGAGAAGTTAATATGGAATATTACCTTATGGTTATCATTCCTAACTAATATTTAATGTATTCAAATCTATCATAGGGTAAATATTTTGTGAAAATATCAGTAATTTGATCTTGCGTTCGAATAAATTGAAGAATTATATCTAATTTTTGTGTGTGATCCCTAAGAAAGTGAGGTATAATATCTATAAGTTTTTCACAAGAGTTATGTGTAGGGTTTTTGATTAAGGAAATGACACTAGTATTATCACACAATATCTATGTTTTGGTAAAACTCATACCATAGTATGTGAGTGTGTGTTGCATCCAAAATACATGGGCACAATAACTTCTAGCTGCTATATATTCAGCTTCAGCAGTGTAAAGTGATGCTTATAGTTTCTTTTTTCATGACCAATAAATAAATGAATATCCTAAGAAATGACGAGTTCCGGATGTACTTTTCCAATCCATTCTACATCGACCAAAATCATCATCCGAAAAACTTTATAAAATAAAATCATTTCCCAAAGTATAAAAGAGTCCAAAATCCATGGTTCCCTCCAAATAGCGAAAAATACTTTTCACTGCCTTTAAATGGGATTCCTTTGGATTATATTGATATCTTGCACATAATCATACTAAAAACATTAAGTATGGATGACTCGTTGTCAAGTATAGTAAACTTCCTATCAAACCACTAAATGATGTTTGATCTACTAGTTTCCCAGCTTCATAAAGATCAAGAGAATTTGAGGTACCAATGGGAGTACTTATACTCTTAGTGTTGTCATATACATAATTTTTAATAAGATCCTTAATATACTTATATTTAGATATATACGTTCCTTCTAGTTTTTGAGAAATTTAAAAACCTAGAAAATATGTTAACTCACCCATCATACTCATTTCAAACACTGATTTCATTATATTTTCAAACGAATCGGTTAAAGATTGCTGAGTTGAACCAAATATAATGTCATAAACATAAATTTGAACAATTAAAACATTTTTCTTATCTTTCATTATAAATAGGGTTGGAACAACATTTCCCTTAACATAATTTCTTTTTTACAAAAATCATGTAAGTCTATCATACCAGGCTCTAGGGGCTTGTTTACGTCCATATAAAGCATTAGTAAGTTTGAAAACATGTTCATGATGTTTTTTGTCTTCAAAACTAAGAGTTTTTTCAACAAAAACTTCCTCTTAAAAATATCCATTAAGGAAAAAAAATTCAACCGCCATTTGAAAAAGTTTAATGTTTAAGAGTGATGTAAAGGAAAGTAGAATACAGATAGATCAAGTCTAGCTATTGGATCATAGGTTTCTTCATAGTCTATTTATTCTTTTTGATTATATCCTTTAGAAACTAATCTAGCTTTATTGCTTACTACGATTCCATTTTTATCACACTTATTTCGGAAGACCCATTTTACTCCAATAACAAAAGTTTCCTTAGATATTTCAACCAAGTTCTAGACATTATTCCTTTCAAATTCATTTAGCTCATCATAAATGGATTTAATAAAATCACCATCACCTAAAGCTTCATCAGTGCCTTTTAGTTCTAATTGAGAAAGGAATGCTAGATGTTCTACTTAATTTTTTAAGGAACTTCAAGTCCTTACGGGTTGACTTACATCTCTAATGATACTATCACTGGGATGATTCATAAGAAATGACTAATTTGGGTTTTGTAAAACCTGTTCATCAATATATGGTAGGAAATATTCTGGGTTAAATGCCTAAAAAATATTTTCTTGAACATCTTCATTATTAGAAAGATCTTCTATCAAGGGTTGATAGTCATTTTTTGAAAACACATCTGAGAATATAGGTTGGGGTTTTTTAAAAACAAAAGGATCAGTTTCATCAAATTTAACATGTACTATTTCTTCAACAATATAAATATTTTTATTAAAAAATCTATAATCCTTAGAAGTTGTGGAGTAGACTAAGAAAATTCCTTCATTAGATTTGGGTGCAAATTTATGTAAATTATCTTTAATATTAAAAATGAATACTTTTCAACCAAATACATTTAAGTAAGAAAGTCTAGGTTTTCTACCATTCCATAGTTCGTAAGGGGTATTGTTAAGAAAAGGTCTAATCAAAACTTGATTTATAGTATACCAAGCATTACTTACAGCTTCAGCCCAAAAGTGTTTATCTATCAAATATTCACTCAACATGGTTCTAGTTATTTCTTGAATAATTCTATTTCTTATTTCAACAACACCATTTTGTTGAGGAGTTCCTAGTGCTGAAAAGTTATGAGTAATGCCCTTTTTACTACAAAAAGTTTCAAAATCAGAATTTTGAAATTCTCCTCCATGATCACTATGAATAGTTATCAATGGAAGGTTTTTCTCATTTTTAACATGGGATCTAAAAATTTTGAAATAAGAAAAATCTTTAGATTTATTTTTTAGAAAATATTCCCACGTAAATCTTGTGTGATAATCAACTAAGAAAAATACATAATATGTTTCTACAATGCTATCAGTTTGTGTTGGATTGAAAAGATCCATATGAACCAACTATAATGCATCAATATTTGAGACATCACTAATTGATTTAAAACTTGATTTAGGTTTCTTTCTATATTGAAATGGATCACAAACTTTTGAAGAATTGTATCTATGCTCTGATAGATCCTTAATAAGTCATTTCTTAGAGAGTTTACATAGATTCCTAAGGTTACAGTGTCCAAACCATAAATTCCATAACCAATATTGATATTGCATTTCACCAAGGAAAGGTAAATCTTGGATCCTAAGGTATTATAAGTTTAGTGTGTGTACATTCTCTTGCCTATGGGAAGAAAGAATAAACTCTTCCTTGGAATTGTGTACTAAGCACTTATCATTCCTAAAATTGACAATGCAACCTTCATCACATAATTGACTTATGCTAATGAGGTTGTTCTTAATACCCTTAACAAATAAAACATTTGAAATAATAGCTTTTCCAAGAAGAATAATGTCACATATACCAATAATTTCTCCATAAGAATTATCTCTGAAAGTTACTTTTCCTCTTTTAATCTTGATAATATTTTCAAAGAAGTTTTTATTACCATTCATATGCTGGGAACATCCACTATCCATGTACCATGTATTGTTGTTGGTACTTTCTTTATTTTCTAGAAAATAAGAGTATTAGACTTTCGGAATCCAAATTTTCTTGGATTTGGAAATTTCAGAAAGCAAGATTTTAGGAATCTACACTTTCTTTGAAAAATAAGATTTATGAAAACCCAAAGACTTAGTTTTATTTAAAGAATTTTTTTTGCCTAATTTCCACCACATTGTCATTTAGTACAGAATGGAGCACTTTGAGGAACAAAATAGTTATTATTAAAAACTGGTTTAGAATGAGTATAACCAAATCCAGAACAATTCCTCAGAGGTAGAATTTTGGAATACATCTTGTCAATGTTTTCTTTACCAGAGGTAAAGTTTTTCAAACACTTCCTCAAGGAAAATATTTCTGACTTTATTTTAATAACCAAGTTTTTCTCCTAAAAAATGAGTTTTAGAACTATAGTTAGTCTCTAAAATATTTTTTTAGATATTATATTTTCAATATCCTTATAAAGTTTATCCATCCCAGAATTAACTTCCTAAAGGTTTTTCGAAATACTTTTAAAATCGAAAATTTTCTAATCAAGATCTTTAGAAAGATATGATACGTCTTTAGTTAAAATAGAAATTCTAGAATTTTCCTTTTCAAGATTTTTCTTGAGTTTAAAATTTTCATTATCAAGAAGTTTATAAAACCTAGATACATCTTCATAAGTAGGTAATATATTATCTTCATTAAAAGAATATTATTCATTTGAATACTTATAGTATTTATAATTAGTATAATTTGTATTCAAGGATACATTTGTGATAGATTCATTATTGTGTAACTTGGCTATTAGACAATTATTTTCAATGGTTAGTATAGCTAGTAGAGTAAGATTCTTATGATCATAAGATTCATACTATGAGGATTCATTAGAAGAGTCACCACCACTAGCACTCCAGGTGTCATTGGATTTCAAAAATTTCTTAGCTTTATCCTTGTAATACTTTTTTCTATTCTTCTCAGAATTCTTTTCCTTTCTATCCTTTTTTAAGCATTGGAAAATCAGGCCTGATATGCCTTGCTCTTTTTCATTCATAACAAGTGGCTTCTGAGTCTTTCTTGTCTTTTAATTCTTTCTTCTTATATCTATACTGAAAGTATTTCTTTCCAACTATCTTGTTCATCCTTATAGAAAGATTAGATAGTTCATTCTCACTATATTCACTTTCACTAGATTCAGATAAAGCAGTGACTTTCTTAGACTTAGATCTTTTAACCCTTTCAGGAATCTTAGATTTACTAACAGTAAAGACTACACTCCCATTTCCATTTTTCTTCTTATTCATATCAACATCTCTTTTCATTATTGTATCAGGTTGAAGAAGAGTTCCAAAAATCTCATCAAGAGTAATTAGAGATACGTTATTATTCTCATAAATAGTTTTTCTCTTAGATTCCCACTCATTATGCATGATATATATAATATTTTCAACAAGTTCCTCATCATCTAAACATTTCTCACCCATAGACTATAAACTGTTAACAATTTTTATCAACCTTTTTTATACCTTTCTTACTGGCTCTCCATAAGGAAATATAAATCCATGATATTCTGCTCTAAGTATAGATCTTCTAGTTTCTGTTAATTTTGATGTACCAAAATGAGTAACCACCAATTTATTCCAGATATAGTTAGCAGCTTCGCAAAATGAAATCTGACTATATTTATTCTTGGTCATGGAACACAACAAAGTATTGCGTACCTTCTAGTTTATTTGATATTCTAACTTTTCTTGATTGGTGAAAGTTCTGACTTCCTAATCAAGAATCTTGTAATCTTCATTTAGCATAACAAAATTTTCCACTCTAGTATTAATGGAAAAAGTCTTCATACAATCTCTCCAATAATCATAATCATTCCCATTAAATATAGGTGGTCTGGTAGGATTTATATTGTCAATCGAACCAAAATTCATTTCTACCATCTTAAAAAAATTCTTTCCACAGAAACATGTTAACAGTAAATATTTGTAAACAAGGATGAAAATCCCTAAGCAAGGAAAAATATTTAGAACAATGAAAACTTGAGCAAGAAAACATATATGTGTATATAATTATTTCAAAGAGATCCTATGATACCAATTGTAGGATCAAAATATGAATGTATATGCTCAATTACAAGAGGGGGGTGAATTGTAAGTTTAAAAACATTCATTTTTAACCTGAAGGAAAACTATGTTTAACATGGTAAAACAAGGTAAATTCACAATACCTATTTTAGTTCTACAAACTTTCTAGGTTCCAGAAATATGGTTGTGAAAATGAAAATTAAGGAAAGTTTACAAGGAAAAGATTTTACCTTAAATCATATAGAATCTTACTTACCAGAGTATAAAGAAGAACAAGAAAGTATAAGAAGGTTATAATTTCTTACTCTATCAAAATACAGTGTAAATAAACATGAAGAAAAACAAGTAACAAGTATGAAATCTATTAACCTAAATAGTAGGGTATCCAACAAACTTGGATAAAGGTACCTTGATTTATACTTTCAAGAAATTCTGTCTTACCCACACCAGGGTAATCCCATGATAGGAATATTGGAATCTATCTTACTATCCCCACAAGCCCTAGAACTTTAAGGTAGTCAGAACCTCTGTCTTCCTATATACGAAAGTCTTCAAACTTTAAGGTAGTCGACACCTCTCTCTTCATATCCCTGGAAGTCCTCTATTGTACACAACAACAATCAGAGTCGCACAAAGCAAGATGAACAAGATTTTCAGTACCCGCAAGGAATGAGAGTCTCTATCACTAGAAATCACTTCAGCAGCATGAAATCTCTAGAGTGATCAATAGGTTTTGGGCTTGTTCAAATGAGCTCCAATTTATAGGCACTTCTCTAACTATCGGTTCCCTCCTCTAATAGTCATATTTTTCCTTGAATTTTAGAGGGACCTGTACTGGTGTCACTCAAATAATGGTTAGTCAGAAATAGAATATACGACATTGTTTCATAACTACAATAGGTATACGCAAAATAAGGTTGCTTAACTAAATAAAATTTTTCAGAGTCTAAGGGAAAATAAATTTCAGAGTCTAACTAAATAATCATTTGAAGACTATAAGTCATGTATATTCCTCCAATGGCCCGAAGACCTTCATTTTTTATTGATTTTTGATAATCCACCTTTCAAGGGGTGAGGTGGAACCCTACAAGGCCCGTAGGCATAAGTATTACATGGCCCGTAGGCCTTAGAGGAATTAATCGCCCGTAGGCTTCAAACATTACATACAACCCAGACTAACTACTTGGAACTGATCCTCCCCAACATCTTGATCATGAAATCAGCTCTCCACCTTTGCATGGTTGTTCGTCTAGGATTTTCCATGCATACAAAGTCTTGTCCCGATGACAGGTGCTATACCCTCTCATTCTTGAAATCTGTTTAGCTTCTGCTATGATGAAAGCACCTTGCTCCTCCTCCTTCTGAAGCTTGTTCCTTGTAGGTTTTATGGTTTGTATATGCACTTTATGGTGGCCCGAAGGCCTTGAGGTGGCCCAAAGGCCTTACTGACCTGAAGGCATGGGTGTCCCAAAGGCCTTAAAGGACTCGGGGACCAAATCGGTGGCCCGAAGGCCAAAACGAGGGCATATTCTCGGCTACTACAGTGACAAACAGTGCCTGCTACAGTTCCCGCAATAGTACCAGCTACAGTTCTGCACAGTTCCTACTACAGTACTGTTATAGCACTACTACATTACCGGAAAATTTCCCCCACCTGGATTTGATCCCGGGTAACTTGGATGCACTTTAGGAGTCCTCACCAACTGGGCTGAGGCTCATGTTCATCATGTATATTTGGATTATGTTTTCTAAATAATTAGGAACCTAAATTCTATAGATTTTGGAGTCTGAATTTCAATGAATTTGGAGTCTCAATTCTGAAGAATTCAGATTCTTAATTCTAAGGAATTCAGAGTCAAAATTTTGAGGAATTTAGAGTATGAATTCTAAGGAATTTGGAGTCTGAGTTTTGAGGAATTCAGAGTCTGAATATGAGGAATTTAAAGTATGAATTTTAGAGAATTTAGAACCAAAATTTCAGAGAATTCAGAACCTAAATTTCCGAGAATTTAGAGTCAGTATTTCAGAGAATTCAGAGTCTGAATTTTAGAGAATTTGGAGTGTGAATTTCAGATAATTTGGAGTCTGAATTTTAGAGAATTCAGAGTTTGAATTTGAAACATGAAAACAGAATACTTGATATCTAAAAATTTATAAGTTTCTAAGGTTTTAGAAGTGAAACCAATTTTTAGGATTAATAATTAAATGAGTTATATTTATAGAAACTATAAAATGAACAATGAAAACAAAGGTAAGGATAAATTTCCTTAGGGTAGGAAATTTTTCCTTATTAAGATAATTCTTAGGAAAAATATAATTTGCCTTAAGATAGAGTGTTGGTAATTTTCAAAACATAGAGGAATGGAAAACTCATAAGGAAACATTATTGACTCAACACATATTTCACATGGTCCAAACCAATTTCCCCATGTAGGTACAAACTATGTGCTAGCGGCATCATGCAGGTCCATCCTGTGCACCAGAACTACCACATAGGCCCAAAACTAGCGTTCATAGGAGAACCACTCAGGTTACACTAGTGTGATGACCATTACAAGACACCTTCGTGGTAATTAACATGATATACCTGGGAGAATAACCAGTGCAACCTACCTATTTGACCTACCTCCTTCACCTTGGGTTCTATAATTACCTTTAAATAATACCCTAAGGCTCCTCGTTGAGGATGATTGAAAAAACTATAGATTCCTCAAACCTATGACCTCTCTAGTACTTATCTCAATCCCCCATAACCTTTTATGTAGATTTCAATGTCTCTAACGAATATGTAATTAAGAAGGGTAGTAGGATTAAATTTCCCCTAGTGTTTTAAACTCAAAAAACTTGTGCGTGCCACCTCACATAGTTCAAGAACACTAGGGAAAAGTTCCCTTCTCAAGCCCAGTACTTAAGATACATTCATCCAAAGACACCTAAAGAGACCCTTAGATCCTATATATATGCCTCTCCCAAGTGTTATCATGTAGGATCTTTATCACCCAAATATCTCTTTAACTTTCATAGGTCTTCCCTATGAAAGACCCCTTTAGCTCTCCCGACCTTCACCTACACGATCCATCTTCATTTTACCTAGGGCTTAGCTACGCAAGAATCCTTTGAACCATTTTTATTCCACCAATGGAAGTTCAACTCCTTAATTAAGACTTCCATATGATAAGTACCAAATGAAAACCTCCACTAAATCCTCCACACTTTCACAAGCATAGAGAAAGGAACACTAGTGTTTCTACCATTCTATTGTGCATTCCTTTCGTAAGAGTGGTATCTCACTTGTCCAATCTAATGGTTAGGGTCATTGGTGTGTGTAAATTTGTGAATCCATTTGGAAATGAGGACCAAAACCATTGGTTAGTGCTAGGGACCTCCCAGTTTTATACATTAGGTTTAGTGATTTATCCATACCTAGTCATATCTAAGAGTAGGGACCTCCCCATTTTAGATGGTGTATGGGGAGGGGGGGGGGCTTCTTTTCCCTTTGATGAGGGTTAGTGACTTATCCTCCTATATTCTCTAGAACTATGAGTTGGGAATCCATACTCAATTAATACCCTATTATTTCTTGTAGAAGGTCATACCCCTCCCATATTTTATCCCCTGGGTTATGAAAATAAGGAAGGAGATGAGAACATCAATGACCTTTCTCTATCCCATAACCCCAATATCATCCAGCATTGGATGAATGAAATTGTGTGGTTAGTCAAATATTCCACTTCCTCTTATTTATAATAATGATCATGACTCACATGTGTGTAGATGTTTGTAACGATCATGACATCCACATGATCAGATACTTTTTTAAGCTGAGAATCATTTTCTGGATCTTCCTCTCACATTCCTTCAGTGGGCCTCTATAGTCGTAAGTCATCAAAGCCATGTATCCATATCAAAGATCCACATCCCCTATGATACAAACCTAAAGAGGGCCTATATAGGAGTGGGTCCTTTTAGAACTAATCAATCTCAAAGTGAAATATCCCCCAGTGAAATAGATCCTCAAAGGGCCTCTTATTTAAGTGTAATCTCCAACCTTTCAGAACTATGTGGGATTTGATTCCTATCCAAATGGGATACATAGGAAGCCTCCCTGAGGTCTAAACCTAACAAACCAAATTAACCCAAATTTTATCTGGGCTACATTTCTAGTAGGGGCATACCCAGCCTGGGAGGCCACACCCCTTATAGGTCCCTAGGTCCATTTTGGTATAAGTCCCACAACATACCTTGACTTTTCAACCTTGTACGAGACATCATTTTTGTAGGATGTTAAACTAAACAATCTGGTCTTATTCACATGACCATAAAAGGTATAATGTGTTCCATTAAGATGAACCAAACTTTGTTGGTTCTGATTCCTTTCACTAGGATATAGAAGAATCCCATCATATAGGCCTAATCCCAAAATTAAAACAACTCCAATCTTCTTGGATGAAGATAAAAACCAAAGAGCCCCACTATTTGGATTAAAACCAAAATCATAATAATAAATGACAAAATAATATCTAATCTATTCAAAAAAGTGTATTATAAATGGGGACCCTAAAATACATACATATATCTCCGATGATAAATAACATTAGATACATACAGATGGTTCTAAATCCCTTGTGTGATAATAATTGATTGTTAATATAATAGGAGACCCATTTTTTACTTGGGATTTAATAAAGGATTTGTAAACATGTATTAAATATTTAAGAGAGTCCCTAAGTAGGAAATAATTCCCCTCAAAATGGTGTGATGAGCCAAAACCGTCATCCTCTCGACCAATTCAAGTCTATAAGCCTCATTGGATCCATTTCCCAAAGACCACATACCTTTGTAAATTAGGTTCATGAAAAATTATAAATAAGGGAACCATTGGGTGTTTCTAGTTCCACAAACAAGACCCATTTGAAATCTCCCAGAAAGGCGTGGGCATATGTGTCTAACGTGAAGGTTGTGCCACCACCACCAAAACTTCATTCCAACCCCATATGGTTTGTTGGGAATGAAACAAAAATGTTGAACCTGAATTGAATACTTAACCAAATTGACCGAGTCTCCCACATGTTAGGCCCCTTTCACAATCTCAAAAAATGAAAAATGTCCCAAAATGGATTCAAAATAATCGATTAAGAATGTATTCATTTATTAAGATGCTTCTTTGATAGGTTTTCCTTATAAGTGTTTGTCACATATATTTCAGGTACTTTCACCAGATATCTCTTCAATCCAAATGGAGTCTGACCAATTTCAGTGGATATATGCTTTGACACTACATAAGATAAGTCCTTGACTAAACAGAAGAAATGATATCGAACTCATTATCTTCAACACTGGGTCTCAAATGCACTGGTTTAGGAGTATCACCTAAATGGAACTATTCCAACCATAGAGGCTTCTCGATAATCCCTCCATCTCATGAATCTCCACTGACTATCCAATAAATGATTTTTGGTGGCCCAAAAGTAGACAACACCAGTTTCCATGTAAACCCATTTTGGGATCCTATCCCCGGAACACTGCAACAAACTCATACATTATCTCGTGGAGGAAGATCCAGAGTCCACTGATGGCATCATCCATATAACACATGGGTCCCTCCAAAGGGATCCTACTAGTAGCTTCTGCTTCTAAAACCACTTGGAAATAAACCCTCAACATGATGGGGGGTATTTTCCTTGATAATATATCCAAGGTCACCTAGACCCAGGCTTTCAAGACAACCTTCCAAGGGAAGTAACCAAACAACAGTGAACAGGGTCCCACATTTGTTCCATCCGAAGAACCCCACCAACCAAATACAATGGAAAATTGTGAGTAAGAACAACACCTTCTTACACCAAGATAACCTACTAGAACAATTTCTAAGAATCTAAATAATTTTTATAGAAAAATATAGTGGAAAAATATGAGTAGGCAGAAACACCTACCCACATATATAAAGAACTCCGGTCAAATTTGGTGGAAAAAAACAAGCATGAACACACACCATACCACATCTATCAGGCCTTCTAGCCTCATCTAGTATCATTCAGAGAAACCAATTGGTAGATCCTAGAAAAAAACAGGGGGTATACCAATATCTCTAACTTCGAACGTGAGTACTATTAGTATTTACTAGAAGGAAATGGAGGACATGAGCTGACACACACCCCTACTCCATCCAATTTATGCACATATATCCCCATTAGAGCCACTAAATTTACCCAAAACATTATAAAAATGATTAAAGGGAATATTTAAATTCCTTCCCACATCTTACAAAATTTCTAGGATATAATAACATCAGGGGTAGTGTATATGTTTGAACACACAACCTCATCCCCACAATTTGGGCGACTCCTCAACACAATGTGTGGGTCACTCCAGAGAATACACACATATTTTCACCCATATAAAAGGGTTTTGGGACAAATCCCCCCATGATATATGAATAATCAGATCAAGGCCATATCCACATTTCAACTAGAGGTCATCAGTCTACTCCGGTTGACACTCTAGGGTAGACACAAACCCCTTCTAAAATTATAGAAAACTATTAGAAAATTCCTATAGTGACATGAGAGATAATGAAATAAGATTCCATATTTGAAAAAAAAAATATCCCCAATAAGAGGCCCCAGTCACCTGTAAGGGAACATGAAAAAAGAAGCCTCAACAAATGTTATTGGAAAATTAAGTGCCAGTCTACAATCCTATTATTCTTAATGTTGGAGTTCTTGAAGCCCTCAAACATTTATCTATAAAAAATTAGGATTCTGATCTTATGTTACCAAATTATGGAAATATTAAAATTAGTTCCAAAGGTCATTCCTGGACATATTACTATAAAATATTGATTTATTTCTTGAAACTTATTGATCACAAGATCCCAAATTCTAATGATCTCTATTACAACCCTCTGTGTGGCCATAAGATCAAACAACAAGGAGGTCCTCCCATTTATATCATCTATTCTAAAGTTCCTCTAAAGGTTATATAATAAAAAAATCCCTTTTATTCTAAATTTAACCAATAATGATATTCTACCCCATTATTTCATTCACTACAAAATTTCTCCCCTCAGTGACACTTCACTTTATCAAGGAGTTCCTCCCCTTTTCGATTTAATTATGAGAAATACCTCTACCATGAGGAACATGGGAAGATGTGTCCATTCATGCATGATGCCTCTTTATTGATAATTGAAATCCTTTCTCATACAAAGTACAACCCTAGGTAGTGGTCATTCTTCAAATCACCCTTGGACCACATTCCTTCTAATGTAATAGAGGAAATCTATGACAGTCCTGCTATGACAGTCCTGCTATGCATACCACTTTTCTTATAAAGAGGTTTAACCCATCACATTTGAGGAAAAATTTTATCAATATAAGGAATAGATGAAAGAGTTGAGAAAACAAAATAAAGAGCTACTCCAAGTCCACATTCCTATTGGATATGTTCTGCAGGTAGTTCCTCAACTCGCACTCCCAACCAATGTACCTCAGCAAATAGGGTTCATCCTAATAGCTAAAATAAAGCCATAAAATATGCTTAACATATGGTACTAACAACCAATATACTTGAACCCCACAATAGCATGATATTAGGAATTAACTCTCTTGGGTTCACAACTTGGGTTGGGTTAGACACAACCTCATGGACCTTCTCTTGTAGGATACCCACCATGAGTACAAACAGAGCCTCCATAGATGGACCTACATGTTGTTTCCCATTCCCAAACTATGGTTCATCCAAATATCCCTCACGGACCTAAAAATACTATTGATTTATTGATATATTTATTATAATCTATGGAAGAATGACACGCACCAATGCATCTGAAGATGAATACTTACCATGAATGGGTTGATTTGACCCCTCCCCGTTAAATTTTTGGAACCCTACATTTTCAATTTTTAATGGCTCGGGGGATCCAAAGTAACATCTAACGCATTTCATGTCTTGTTGTGATCTCATTATGGAGACCTGTGCACAAAAAGAAGCCATAAAATTCAGATGCTTCATGAAAACACTATAAGGTCCATCCTTCATATGGTATACTAGTTTTCTAGATCGGTTAATCGTGGGATGGTAAGATCTCCACTGACAGTTTCTTTTTCAATTCATATCAATTATAAATATGATGAATGTTTTTCACCTCTCAAACTGTATAAAATGATAGAATGAGAGTTTATTATATTTAATTTCTTTGTGGAAGGGGTTTACTTACTCAATAAACCTAAATCTCACGCAACAATATTTTTCCCCATCTATATAGAGGATCTTCGTAACAAGTTACACACTCTGTTAATCCCTGTGAAATATATAGAAGGGTTTCAGGATCTATATTTAGTTTCTTAAAAATTGGAGGATTCCATCTTGAGAAAAAAGTCTATGTCCCAAGTGATTCCATCATCTCAAGGGAAGAGAAGAGGAAAATAATAGGGTGTTGTAGTCACACTTAAGCCAACCCCTGCACTTGCTCCAGCTCCAAATCACAAGACCTATCAAGCAACACCCCCTCCTGAGCATCATAAAAAATTCCCAACTCATTACTATGAGTGAATAGAGTATATTTTAATCCAATTTGGGGAAGTTAAGAATAATTTTTATTTATTAAAATATGAGAAAGTTCTTAGATACTTTATATCATCTTTAGAGAACAACCCGCTCAAGTTACCAATGCATAAGAGACCCAATCAGGCTAGTATCAAGGATCTCCAAAATTATTTCCCCTAACACCAAACATTGGGTCACACCATCCAAGAGTGCTTCATTTTCTAAGAAATATTACAAAAAATTGTGGACTCTGGGAAGGTAAAGATGGGGAAACCACATGTGCAAGTAGCATGTGTTTCTACCACCAACCTGTAGGAAGATGGTGAGTGGCATGAAGTTACCAAAAAAGGTTCACAAAATATTAGTGATTCGATGACTCAAAATAAAATCAAATTAGCATAGTTAAAGAAACCAACTATTCACCTGGACTATTTATCTATGGAACATACGACTTTGTGATCATCGGGGTCCTTTAAAGGACAATCTTCTAAAAATGACATGGCTGGAAGGGTGGGAAATAAACACATGAAGATGAAAATTTTATAAGGCCAACTTTAGATTTTAATCTCTTAGAATTAATTCATTTAGTATAATAATCATGAGAACCACCCCGCTAAACAACACATTGGGTACCACCCAACCAAATGATACCACAATTGTTGACCCACTAGACAAAATCCCCATCAAATGAATAATTGATCTTCAGTTCCATTAATTACATTCACTTAATGGATACCTTATTCAATAATTAGTATGAATATGAACCCTATTTTCTTGCACTGGATTAGGGAATTAAAGGATTAAGCCATAGGATCCATGGATACAGAAGAAGATGTGGTCATAGTAGAAATCAATCCTCCGACCATATCCCTACATGAAGAGTATATGCTACAGAAACTCATGGTAGATCCCTCTAGTGATTGAAACATGAGAAATAAAGTTCCACCACAAATTCTAGGGGTTTACTTGACCCATTCATTCTATATTATTGATTATATAGGGTGCCATAATCAAATCAACATCGATACACAGGTAGACTTATTTGACTTAATCCACCTAGGATAGAAGTACCTCCAACTTCTGTCCCAAGGAGATATCTTCCTACATCAAGTGATTCAATTCCTAAAGATCCTATAAAAGATAATCCTCAAGCTAGTAATCACTTATATTTATACAAAAATTTTGTATTTTTAAATCAATTGGCCTTGGTTCCAACCAATTTTTCAATCCTAGATTCTTTAAGTGTATCAAAATACCTTCGGGAAACACTCATTAATAATCCCTCAAGAGTTTGAAGATGAAGTTTCATGTACTAAAATTTTTCATGAAAATATTGATACTAAAAAATGTTGCATGATCATATATTTCATGTAGAAATATGAATTTGATGTTATACAAGGACACATTAGACCCTTGTATGTGTCTGGTAGAATAAATGATGTTGATATCTGACGGTATTTCATTGATAATGGATCAGGAGTCAAACTCATTCCAATCCAAACACTTCTTAAACTTTGTTTGAATGAGGACCACCTATCCCCTTATTCTCTAACTCTATAGGGTTATGAAATATGTGAGAAGACCCCCTTGTAAGAATCAAGCTTCAGGCCTAGTTTCTGGACATTGTATCTGACTCAGAATTTCTAGTTGTTTAAAAAGACATAGATTTGAACATTATACTATGAAGGACTTGGTTACATCAACAAGTGGTAATCCTATAATCATACCACTAACGCATTAAATATTTCATTAATGGTCAAATTGAGATATTTCATGGAAATAAATCCCCATTTTATTCATGCCAATCACAATACATTGATGTAGGGTTCTACCAAAGGGACGGAAAACAACCCATGACTGACGGTGTAGCCCAGATCATTGACCCAAATAGTCTAGAAATGTCCCTAGACAATCTATCCAAATATATTAGTGAATAATATGTTCTTCCCATCCATCATATCAAAGCTATGATCTCAAATTCAGTCACATATTCAGTAATATTCATGATATCTTCCATGAAAACTAATCCAAACAATGATGAGAAGGTCACTGACTCTTCAGAAAGTGGAAAATGATTAGATGAAAATTCCCTCATTCTATCCACCCAGCTTCAACAAATCCATGCTTCATCAGTTGAGTTATAAGAGGATTTTATTTTACCATGAGTGGGTGAAGATACTAACTCTCTTCCTCTTGTTTCCCCTTGAAAACATCAAAGACACCCCACATCGTCAATGGAGTTAGAGGAAGTTGCTTCACCTTTCAGATGTCAAAATGTAGACTCATATCCTAAATCTAGAGATATTTATTCATTACCTACTTCCCCTAAGAGTAATGATTAACTAGAAAAGGAAAAGGAAGAGGAGGACGAGGACGAAGAACTCAGGGATACCACTCTATAATTTGAGGAAGGTTTCCCTTCCATCATTGATGAACTCAAGAAAATAAACTTGGGTATAGAGAAAGACCCACATCCCACACTGATTATTGAAACCATGTATTCCAAAGAAAAAGATGTATATACCTCCTTCATGAAGAAACATTTAGGTTTTTTCTCTTTTAATTACATAAAAATTCCAATCCTTGATCCTGAGGTTTACACTCACTACCTGAGCTTTCTAGAAAACCACTGGGGATAAAAATAGGCACCCTGAAGGACACACTCGACTCACACAACCAAAATTGAGGCTGAAGTTCATAAGCATAACAAATCCAAATTCATCTAGGAATTTCAATATCCAAAATGGTGGACCAACATAGTCCCAGTAAAGAATAAGAATGGTAAAATTATGGCATGCATCGAATTAAGAGATCTCAATCGGTATTGTCTAAAAGATAATTTACCAATTGTGATTTTAGAGATATTGATTGATTTTATAGTTAGATATCAGGACCCTTCTTTCATGAATAGATCTTTAGGTGAAAATTAAATCTGAATGGCCCCGTAATACGAAGAACCCAACACCTTTAAGGCCTCTATAGAGTATTTTTATATCAGGTAATTCTATTTGTCTTGGAGAATTCTAGTGCTACATATCAACATTCACTACATCACATCTTTAAATACTTCATGGGTAAGTCTATCAAATTATATATTTAAGATCTGGTGGTTAACTATCAATAATGTTCTAATAAAATGGATGATTTTGAGACTGTCTTAAACAAACTATGATAGCATATCCGGAAAATGAATCCCTTGAAGTGCACTATTAGAATTACCTCAAGGAAATTTATTGGCTTCTTCGTATGCCATCATGGCATCAAAGTGGATAAATCGAAGAAAAAGGATATACTCAATATGTCCCTCCAAATAACCTCAATGAGTTTAGGGTTTTTTAAGGACACATTTCCTATATTAATCATTTTATAGTTGAATTCATGGTAAATTGTTTTCTCTTCAGTAGATTGATGAAAAATGGGGTTACATATCAGTGGGCCTATAACCATCATGAATCATTCGAAGGCCTCAAGAAATATCTTTTGAGTCTTTCAGTGTTAATTCCACTTTTTGAGGGGAAACCACTCATTTTTTATGTGACATACCTAGAACGATCACTGGGTTATTTTATTAAGAAAAACAAAACATCGATAATGAAAAAAAACCTTTATTATCTCAGTTGAACCTGATCAATATTGATAATAATTATTTAGATATCAAGAAAAGTTGTTTGGAGTTAATATTTATGGTTTAGAAACTGATTCTCTACCTACATCATCACAAGGTTCATTTTATCTCTCGCAACAACACTCCTGAATATATCCTCTATCATTCTATGTTGATAGGTTGTTTATCAAAGTGGATGGTTGGATTGTATCAGTTTGACATTCAAGTTGTGCCTTAGAAATCAGTAAAAGGCTAGAATTTGGCAGACTTTATTATAGAACATCATCCTGCAGAAACAATGTAATTAAGTATTTAATTTCCTGATGAATAGATATTCTATATTCAAGAGGGATCCTAGATATGGGAGATGTATTTTTGTGGTGCATCTAGAAGCCCAACATAGAAGATATTGGAAGACCCCAATATCAATAAAGTTAGGTTGGAAGTCATGCTCATTTGTCCAGTAATGGATGTCTTTACTTACTCCTTCATATTTATAGAAGGTTGTACAAAGAATGAGGTAGAGTATCAGGCCCTCATTTTAGGTTTATAACTAGAACTCCAAATACTAGTTGAATACTTTAAGGTTAAAGGTGATTTAGAGTTGGTAATCCAATAGATCAATGGGGATTATTCCATAAAAAGGAAAAGTTTACCCCCTTTATTGACTATGTCTGAGGACTAATGGAAGAATTCTCCTTATATCCAACATTGAATCACATCCCATGATCATAGAATGGTCTGTCTGATGATTTTATGAATAATCCATGAATTTGGAAAATAAAAACCAGGAAACAATATTCATTAGTATTGCACCACGTTGAATGGTCTCACCTTTTGTTCATGTCAGCTTTGAAGAAATTAATGAGGTTAGATCCATCCCTATACTAGATGATCATAAAAATAGATAGATTATACCCATTATAGACTAACTTCAAAATGAGGTTTTCTAATAAAATAGATCTTGAAAAGAGAAAATTATATGACAAGTAACCAAATTTACTCTTTATGATAGCCCAAATCACTATAAGGTCCTCTATAAATAGTTCTTTGATGGATTCCTTCTCAGGTGAATTAATGGATAAGAGACTGCTATTGTCATAAAATTAGTACATACAGGAGCCCATGGTTCCCACTTGTCAGGGTTTATGATTTCCAATATGATTAGGAGAATTCAATATTTATAACCTTCAATGAAGTAGGACTACACAAAATTCCATAAGAAGTGTCATTTTTTCAAGTGCATTCCAACATAATCCAACAATACATAGAGTTTCTACACATATCCAAATACTCCTATCCATTTTACCTATCGGGAATGGATGTTGTAGGGTCATATCCTCCAACTACATATAAGAAATTAAAATATATCCCCACTAATGCTGACTTATTCTCTAAATGGGATAAAGAAATACAACTCGATGATGTTTGAACTAGAATCATTATTATCTTAATGAAATCCAACATCATTATGAGATTTATTGTCCCTCATATGATATTGATGGACAAGGGAACCAATTTCTATTCTTATGAGTTATAAAATCTATATAAAGAGTATAATATCTAATACAACCAATCATATCACTATCATTCAGCAACCAATGGATATATACAGTCCCTTAACAAGACCCTATCAAAAATACTCTAAAAGATAGTGGATAAAGATAAAAATATTTGGAATGACAAGTTAGTGCATTTCTTATGGGCCTACTTGTATAATACCTACACCTCCATGTAGGAGACTCTATATTCATTGGTATATAAGATAGAATTAGTCTTTCCCATTGAGATCCAATTTTTATCGCTCCAAATTTCCATCTACGACCAGTTTTCCACATATGAGTAATCTCAAAAATGGCTGGATGATTTGGAGATACATGATGAGAAAAGACTATGTAGTCTGCAACATTTTTTGGTTCACCAAAATTGGATATCATGTTATTTTAACAAGAATATTCACCTCTAATCATTCCTCTAAGGAGAACTAGTACTGGTCCTCAGAACCTCAATGATTCTAGGCAAGAAACCTCCCAACATAAATCCAGAGTGTGAGGCACCTTATTCAATACATATGTTTCACTCTAATGGAGCTTATTCCTTGGTATTGATGGACGAAGAGCTCTCTACATCCCCTAAAAATGAAATATTATTAGGAAATAATTCATATAATAAAGCCACACCATAAACATCCTTATTGTATAACA
This sequence comes from Viscum album, assembly GCA_963277665.1. Lineage (NCBI taxonomy): Eukaryota > Viridiplantae > Streptophyta > Magnoliopsida > Santalales > Viscaceae > Viscum > Viscum album. The sequence continues at coordinate 1,119,640,557 of OY728125.1, read as the reverse complement.
TAAAACTACATGGTTTCCATTGACTTTTCTATATGATGTTAAACTACATATCATCATGATCCTATATGTATGACCTTAAAAGGAACACTATATAGTCCTAGTCATAGGAACTAAATATTAAATACAGTGTAGTTTGAGAAATAAGTCTTTAAACTATATAGCCTAATATCTTAGTCACAAGATGTTAAATTGTATGACAACATCCTTAACACATGATGTAAAACTACATGTTTCACTTCCTTTTTGTACGATGTAAAATTTCAAACATTTTGATTTGTTCTTGAGTGGATCATAATCTTTGGTGCTGGTCTCCCACCACACCCCCATTATTTAACTATATGTGGCTTGATTCTCAACTCAATGAGATACATAGTGATGACCAGACCCTATGTTCTTGGCCTATCCATGATGAAAAAGTATCCCCAGCCCTACATATAAATATATATATATATGAAAGAGTCCTTAACTTAGGTTACCTCATTTAGGAGTCCATCATGGAAATATAAATATCCCTCTCTCAAATACAAACAAAAATATATGCAAGGGCCTCCAAACTCCATGTCCAGTGGCATTCCAAATGCCCCCTTTGTGCTCAACATATTCCTTCCACACATCATACTCATTGTCCTGGGAAATTTTGGATCTCCAAATACTTTCAATGTCCATCCGTTATAGAATATCAGATTCATAAAGACACCTTTGTTTTAACTATGTATTAATAGAACTTATTCTATATTTTCAAAATCTTCCTACTAAATTAAAAAATTAACTAGAGGCACATTCATCCTCATAAGACACCTATTCTATCTTTGTAAGCCTCAGTGTCACTATCTTGGTAACCCACTTTTCGAACATTGTTCCATGGGTATTACTTGAATTCTTATCCAATACCACTTACACCGATCCAAGAACCCCCAATACCATAGTTGAAAATTTCCTTTTTCATGTCTGAAGTATGTTAGAACACCCTTATCCTGATATTACATATATCACTCATTGTTTCCAGGAACTATGGTTCCATTCATTTTTCCAAAATATCAATATACCATGTCGTCCTTATCACATGATGTTAAACTGTAAAACAATATATTCTTTACATGATGTTAAAATGTAGTCTTACCCTATGTACGAATCAAAAATATGACTTGGGCACCCATCTCAATAATTCCTATGTCAAAAACATATGATACCTCTTATAAGAGGAATCTATGAGGATGTATACAATATTTATGGGGCTTCATACCTTCATTTTCACATCAAGAAATCTTCATCCTTACTATATGATGCTAAATTACATGGTTAAAAACCATCTTATTCATTGTCAAAATCAAATAACTATGTATGAATTTATTCTAATTCCCATGAGATATATAGTGATGCCCAAATCCTACATCTGGATCTAGCCACTATATGATAAAAATGCCCATATCCTTCCTTTTTATCCCATTTGTTTGAAAGAATAAACATTTCTACCCCTTGTTTATCACACTGGGCATAGCTTACGGGATATTAGGAATTTTGGTATAGGATTATCCACATAATAAATTTATATTAGTTCACATTAGGGTTAACATGTTCTTGGATACAAGACCTTAAAAATCACACCAGATATCTTTATTGCATGACATTAAACTACATGCTTAATGTCTTTTCCATGATATAAGTATAAGAAATTTGTGTGGATTGATTATCTCTTTGAGGAGATATGTAGTGATTCCCATATCATACATCCTAGTCCAACCACAATACAAAAAAGGCCCCCACCTTGAAATGTATGAGGGAAATATGCATACTGGGGTAAAATATGTGTTCTCACCCTATCTGTGAGCTCGTTTTAAAAAAGAAAAGAAAACCGATTATCCACACAATAATTAAATTAGTGTGGGTAATATTTCTTAGAACTATATGTGGATTGATCCTCATTCTCGTGAGATGCATAGAAACTCCTGGATCCTATGTCTTGGACCTAGCTACAATCATAAAATACATGTTTTGTATGTATGGGATAAACCTATGTAGGGAAACATTTATCCCCATTATTGGGTAATTTTGATATGAAATGATCCTTATATATTCGGGAACCTTCCTTCCATAAACCAAACTCTATGTTTTGGTAAATGTGAATCTTCATAATCTTTCTTCGACCATCGGTAAAATAATTTCAGATTCTTATGGATCACATTGTTTGACTATGCATTGATACACCCCAGTTTTTATTTTCATAAGTTTCCCACCAAAAGTGTTTTTCAACCAGAGGATGCTACTATTTGACTATGCATTGATACACCCTAGTTGGATTTTCATATGTTTCACTCCAAAAGGGCCAATAAATCAGAGGAACATTCATCCATAGTAGAGACCTATTATATCTCTGTAAGCCCCAACTATATTATGTTGTTAACCAATTTTCAAATATGGTCTACAATCATCCCTTATATACTTGTCTTATATCACTTTCAGATATGGAAACACCTATATTACAGCTTACGACTTCCCTCATTCATACCATAATACGATGGAACATTCTTGAAAAGATTACCCTGAAAGGGAATATTGATAATATTTTGGTCAAAGATAAAAAACCTTAAATTATATCCCTTAATTTCCTTTCCATAAGATGTTAAACTGCATTTTCCATTTCATAGTCACACAAGATAAAATTTTACGATGATCCAACCCTTTTTAGGGGGGATCCTTTCTTCATGATTTTGTCCATCCTTCACATCACCCAAAAGAACTGTGTTCAACTTGATGCTCTTTACATATAGGCATGTAGTGAAGCCTAGATTTACCATTCTAGGACCAAATTCCATATCATCCAAAACATGTGTGCTCTTCCATTCATTAACATAACCCTAATCTGGGTAGGTATTTTTGGAATTCTCTCAGGGCCCCTCTTTTACAATCTTATCAGTGAAATCCAATTCCCCTCCTTCACATAAGCTAAATTTATAAAGGAGGGATTTTTTTATTCATGTCCAATTCAACACATATGATCCTCTCATTCTTAGACACATTCCCTTCACAACCCACCCTTCATGGTGTTGAGAAATCCTAATCTTCATAAACTCCCCAACCATTGGTAATATAATGTAAAATTCATTAGCACACCTTTTTTGCATGCATTGATATGACTCAGTCTGTTTTTTCATAAGTTTCATACTAAAAGGGATTTTTAAATAGAGGAACATTCATCCTTAGGAGAGACCTATTATACCTATTTATTCCCCAAAACGTATCATTATGGAAACAAATTTGCAAATATAGTCCATAGTTATCCCTTGAATACTCATCTCACATCATGTTTTAGATCTGAAAATCACAAAATTATTACACAAAATTCCCACTTTTTGGTATGTGAAGAATTTTAGAACATTCTTGACCAGAAATTAAAACTTTCATCTTTATTATATAACTCATGGTCAAAACTATTAGACCTAAAACACCATCAAATTAGTCTATCTTGCAAGACTCTAAACTAACCACCAAAAAAAGAAACAAAACCTATTAGGATGAAAACCCATAAAGGAGAGACTAGGAAAAATCCAATTATTTGTTTATAATTATTCTTCATCTTTGAATTAGGAAAATGTTAGAGCAATGACACAAAATACACAGGGTTCATAGGGTCTATCATGTGACTCTATAAATAGTCAAACTATGCTCACTAGGTCAAAAGACCTTCAAAAAATTAGAGCACCTTCCCAACCCGATTATTGTGATTACAACTCATTGAAGCAAGGTTGTTTTTATAAATAATCCAAATTAAATGTTATTTCATAATTATAGAGTAAAATATGTATGAATACATATATGATTGAAAAAAAAATATTTTTATTTATGGGAAAAAATTAGAGGATTATCCACAAATTGTACTCTCTCTGTCATATTTTAAAAATGACCTTCAACATAACTCTTCAGTTGTTGGAGGGTCTTCTGAGCCCCATTGAAATATTATAAAATCTCGGATATTGGAAAAACCTAATCCTCCACATCAATTTTTATTTACTCTTCCATAGTCGGAATGGTAGTCTCCCCCTCAGACTGAACCCCTTCCAGCAGATAAGGAAGTTTTATGAGCTCCCCTTGGGTGGAATCCATCTCTTACTGAAGGTGTGGTATTTGAATAACTTTCTCATCAACCTACTGCTTACACTTAACCAATTTATTAGTATAGTTGAGCTTCTCCAAGTATATTACATATCATATATCATCAATTTTTATGAGAATTATTTCTTTGATAATGACATGTTATGACTCTTTCTTTTTCTCCCGTTGGAAAATGATCTCCTTCAAGGTGGCATGGACCATGCAGTAGTGAGATCCATCATACCCCAGTGTGACAAACATGTTATAAATATAAGTTAGTATTAAAGTTAAATCTTCTATGGGTGTCCTTAATACAACATCCTAGATTTCCTACCATACGAAGTACCCAGAAAGTATTCTGGGTTTCCTGGATCTCCATATAGATAGTCACAAGAGGAGAGGTGTACTCCAGAATCATTTCTATTATGTAAGTGACTGGTATTATCCTTCCTAGAGAAATTTGATCCTCTCATTATTCATTTTATTAAGTTAGGATGGTATCCTACACTATGGGTTCGACCACTGAGGCAAATGATACTAAAAGTAAAATGAAATTAGTCATCATAACTGAATGATTGCAAGAAAAAAAGGAAAAATAGAATTAAGGAAATTGATGGAACTCACCCATTAATGGATCAGTTTCTTAGTCAGATTCCTCTGTAACATCCCCAATATCAACACATTGATCTGAGATTTATTATTGAGGAATATTACCCTAAGGTTTCTCAAGGCCTGGGGTGAAAGTGTCCTGATAATATCTAACTTGGAGTTCGCCGACTATTGTTTCCATGACAACATGAGAAGGATAGAACTCAAAACCTTGGTCATGTATTGTCTTGGGGAAATTTTCTACAGATAGAGCTACATCAATCAAAATCATCAATTTAAGTTATTGGTCATAAGAAGTTTGTCTATGAGAGAAAACATAAAAAACGAAAAATCACGTTCATCCAACTCCTTATTAAAGTCCCCAAACTCCTCTAGGAATATAAAAATATCAATATCTAGTTTAATTACATCCTTTATTTCATTATATGTTGGATCAAATCTCATAGAATCCTCACCAGTAAGGGTGTCCAAGATACATGCCTTAGCACCTGAATTGGCTCCACCATCAACAACATCCACTATCCTCTCAGTGGGAACAACCCTTTTAGTCCCCACCAGATCAATATCAACCCCAACACCTTCATTGGATGGTCTGAGGTCTATGTCATCCCCTTTTAGAGTTGTTATAAGACAGAAAATGGTGATCACAAGATCCTCTAGTGTATTCGATGGATCTGAGTATCACAAGGATGGGAAATTAGTGATTTATGAATGACACCATATGGTGAACATTTGACCTTACTGGTATTATCCTCTATCTCTATAGAAACAAGAACATATGTGGCCTAAACCTTTGATGATTCTCCTATAAAAGGGGTATACTGAATAGTAGTGTTCTTCACCTTGTTCAAAACAACCACCTCAGTTCTCATAGGGTCATATATGAGCCCCTTGAGAGAGGAGAGGGTAGTAGATCTTGTGACTCATGGGAACAATCAACAATTTATTTTGGACAAATCAAGAGTATATGCCATCATGAAAACTCACCCTGGCTGACGATTTCCTTAGACAAGAGAATTACTCTCCATAATTCCTTCATTTTCTATATTAAAAGGCTATCACATTTCTCCTAAAACATAGGAATTACAGGTGGAAGTCGGGAAGACCCTCCCACTATCTCATATTCCATCATCCTCTAACTTGAGGATAGGTCCCCCGATTCAGGAGTTGATTCCTCATCCCCCATAGGGCTTCCTGTTAGAGAATATTTAGATGATGGGATCCCATCTGATTCTCCCTCTACTCACTATAAATCAGGGTCACCATTTCCTCAATAATTACATTATTTTCAAAACAAAGAAGAATAGTACGAATGAGGAATACATGTAAAGGGAAAAATTAAATCATAAAGATCAATGAGGTCATTCCATTCATCAGTGAACATCTCGTCAACCCCCTCAACACCCCCTTACAATTTCATCTTATCCTCCACTAATATCATAGGGGGTATCTAATTATCAGTGGTGTAAAAAAGAATATCCAACTCTCGGATAAATATTCTCACCTCGACAGGGTTAGCATCAATGTGAAGGTTGGGTGGGGATAGAATATCCCTTATCATTTTAATATGAAACCCATGCATTGGAGTGACCACATGTCCTTGTAATCATAAGGCCTTCCCTACTAAATTTGTAACAAATTTGGTTCTATTAAATCCAAGGTTGTTCCAGCCTGCTATAAAGCATTCATGAAACTCATTGATTTCATTAGAATCTTAGCTCTCTATATCATGAGTAAAGGATGGAAAAATGGAGTTTTGGTTTGCTCTTGGGGTGAAAGTTGGATCATATAGGCTCAACCTCATCCATTATAGCATAGTTGATCCTATCTTTTGGACTGAAACATGCATGGTTTCATTTAGGCATGTTAGGGGTATTGTCATTGTCACTCTCTGGAATGGGTGGAGACATTATATTTTGCTTCCCCATATCAATATTCCTTAAGGATTCAACTTGGGGAATGATCATCATTAAATCCCTTTGGGTATGTGATGAAATATAACCTTTATCATACCAGGAGTTCAACCCAGTGGATATTCTTGCTGGAGGTAGTTTAATTACCGCTTGATTAACCACCACAACTGTGAGAATCTAGAGTTTCCAGGACACTATTGGGTGTCTCTATGACCTAATGTTAATAGTATGGGATACATTTAGTTACTTATGAAATTTAATTGATGTGAAAATATATAATGGGAGTAGGATTTTTATAAAATCTCGCCATTAATTCAAGATGAAAGAATGAAATCCCTAAGGGAAATCATATGCGATCTTAGTTTATCTTCATATTCTCCATTACCAGTTAATTTATCAGTTGGTATATCTCTATATGGAATGAAGTTGAATTACTTGGATAGATTTGGTTTCTCTAAGGCACCTCTATAAATTATAGAAAAAGTTCTAGATCCTAGAAACATCCATAAAAAATGGTTGAATACAACCTACAAGAACCTTGACTCCCCTTAACATAGTGTAAGAGAAAAAATGAATCACAATACAAACCAAAATTACTTAGAATGTACCTTAAATTCTGAAAGGGTACATCCCGGCGTGCACATGAAATAAGCACTGATGGGTCTTTTCCAAGACAGGGGCTACCAACCCTATGTAATTCCCCTCTAATTGCTTAACCACTATGAAAATTGTTCCTCACATCACATAGAATTTGGATTCATGAACTTGTAGCATATATATATTCTTTAAAACATATCTAGGAAGTTTAAAATGCGTTTCTTGGCAAGAGTTATCTACTTAACTATTTAACCCTATCAGTTGTACTTATTTTGTTCCAATGTTATCTAGAATTTCCACAAATTCCTCACTTTTCCATTTTAATACATACCATTGGATGTTTTCGTGTAAGTCCCTCATCCTTAGGATCTATAAAATCATTCATCCACACTTTAGAATGAAAATCCCTTCTTAGGTGAGGGTCTTTATTCTTGATGTATCGGTCTATTTTCAATATTTCAGGATCCAAAATGATCATCCTTTCAGCCTCATACGATGAGAATTTTGGTGGGATAAACTCATCATACACATCTCTGAGGATAGAGCACTTGATGTCTTGTAAATTTCCCATAGACTAATGTCAACTTCTCCATACATCAGATAGAAGATGTTGGTCTGTAGGCTTCATTGTCTTAATATATTGGAAGTAATGTTTGGGTTCTTATATACATATTTCTGGGCCACCCAGATATCCTCATAAATACTTATAACCTTCAGATCTATTGAAAAATCAATATAGGTCTGACATATACAATACTCACACATCCACTAATGTCTAACACCCATATGAGGTGGAGGACTCATTATTCCCTCCATTACTTTGATTGGTCTATCTTGATGAGTAACAGGAAAGGTTTAACTTGGTGGTATGAGGATTTAAGTCTGAATCACAATTACTTTGACTCGTAATATAGGTTTTCGGTGATGTCACCTCATTGATATACACACCCTTGGCTGAGATTTTATACATGGTAAAATTCATGTATTCTTGGAATTAAGAGAGTGTAAGGTAACTATTCAGCTTCATCATGGGGATTTCATTCATAAGCTTGTAGTCATAGATTGGAAGATAGTTACTCACATGATACTCTAAATTCTACTTCTTTATGTGATTCTCCATGTATAGAAGAGTGCTATCACATACATCATAAATATTTGGCATGATGGAGTCAACCATCTCATTGATGTGATTTTCAGCCTGTTCATCAAAAAATATTACTTTCTAGGTGGCCATTGGGAATCTTCAAGGAAGTATCGAGATTTTAATTAGATATAAATCTGAGTTTTGAAAAAAAATCATAAATTCAGTAATTTGGAAAAGGAGTGGCCCCACGCAAGTCAATAAAAAAAGTGATCTCACACAAGTCACTCGCCCATGTGACCTCATGGATTTTACTTGCCCAAATGAACTCATGCAGGTCACTTACCAAAGAACATGCATCGCACAAATAAGTGTATACCACGTCTACACAAACATAGCTTCAATAGATAGACTATAGCTATAGGATCACTAGAAAAGTTATAGAAACATAATTAAATTGGAGATAAGAATTGATGAGTCCATCAAAACTATATATAAATGTGGGGATTCCTACATAATCCACATGTGTGGAATACCTGCATGGCCCACCAACACAGCCCACTAGCAGGACCCACCAGTGCAACCCACCACCGTGGTCCACCTTCGTGTCCCGCTAACATGATCCACCTATGCATAAAACCCCATTATAGTTCCCTTTTGAGGAATTCAAGTCATATATTCTATAATTATAATCATAAAGTTTCATGAAGTCCAATGAATGATGGATCCATCAATATCCTTTTTCCTCTACCTTAAGATTATACCCTCATCTTCCGATCAGATCTAATCCTAAGCGGGGTGGCTTTTGTTGAAACTCATTTTTTAATGAGATGATGAGAAGTTTAAAAGGGAAATAATTAAAGGAAGAAATAATTCAAGGATCTCAAGGGTCACACCCTTCATAGAGGCCATATTGTGTAGGGATCAAACTAGTTTCATCACAAAGGTCTATCGTGCATGCCAGCAGCACCGTGCATGCTCTAAATAGGCATCCCTAGGAGACCCGCTCAATTCATACCTATATGATGACTATATTGAGACACCTATTTGGTAATCAGTATGATTCACCTGGGTGATAAACCAACATGACCCACCTACACAAGACACATCCTTTTCCCAGGGTTCTGAAATTTCCTATAAATAGGTCCCTAGGGATCCTCAATTAGGATGACTGGAAGACCTGAAGAAACCTCGAATCTCTACATATCTTGGTTCTTTTCCTAGGACCTCATAACATTTCAAGTATATTTTAAATCCTTAAAATAATAAGGAATGAAGAGGGTGGTAGTGTTAAAGTTCCCCTAGTGTTTTAAATACAAAACACCAGTGTGAACCAGCTCCCCTAGTTCAAGAACACTAGGGAGAAGTCCCATTATCAGTCCTAGGACATAAGTTCTAATAATATAAATAACCTTACAAGAACCTAGGAGCCTATATCGATGGATCTACCATGTTTTTTCACCCAGTATGTTCATTTCCCATATATCTCTTCAGTTTTCCTAGGTCTGCACTATGCGAGACCCCTTAATCTCACCCTACCTTCACTTATGTAATCCATCTTCAGTTCTCCTAGATCTCAACTAAAGGATAATCCTTTGATCCCAATTTTTATTTCAAAAATAGAAGGGAACATCCTTCTTTGGGACTCCCATCTAAGGAGGACCAAATAATAACCTCTACTGAAGCCTCCTTATTTGTACAACCATGGAAAAATACACACCAATGGGTCTCCCATTATATTGTGCATTCCTTCATAAAGAGTGTTCTTGAACTTATACTACCATATGGGTATATTCATTGGGGGTTTTATAATTTTGGATCCATTTGGTAATGATGAACCCAACATTAGGGGAATTTCCAAGGACCTCCAAGTTTAAGACACAAGGGTTGGTGCTTCATCCGTCCCTTATTGTCTCTAAGAGCAGGGGCCTCTCTATTTTATATAGTGGGGGGGGGGGACTTTCCTTTCCCACTGAATAGGGTTAGTTCATAATCCTCCTTGCTTCTCTAGAACCCAGGATAATAAATTCATCCTGGATTAATCCCCTAGTATTTCTTATAAGAGTTCATACCCCTCCAGTCTTCTATCGTACGGGTTATGAAAATAAGAGAGAAGAAAAACATATCAAGGCACTTTCTTTATACCATAGACCTGGACTCACCCAATAATGGATAAAGAATATTGTGTGGTTTGTTTGATCATCCACTTCCAATTTTTTCTCACACTAATAATGGATCACGTGGGCTTATAGGTTAGTAATGATCATGACATATGCACAATATGATGCATGTATCAGCAGAGAATCATTTTTTAGATATTATTCTTGCCTTCCTTTAAAGGACCTATATAGGTGTGATTCCTCAAATACATGTATCCATATCAAAGTTACACATCCCCTTTGAGAAAACCCTATAGAAGGCCTTCATAGGTGTGGGTCCTCTGAGCACTGATCCATCTTAAAGAGTTATATCCCCTATGAGAAAAATACTCAAAGTTCCTCCTCCATAGGTGTAATCCCTAACCTTTTTGAACTATATTATCTTTGATTAGCATCCAAAATGGGATACAAATGAAGCTTCCTCGAGGTCCAAACCCAGCACCCCAAATTAACCCTAATTTTTTCTAGGCCACATTCCCAGTAGATTTGTTCCCAACCTAGAAGACCAAACCCCTTCCAGGTCCCCTATGACATTTTTCCATTAAGTCCCAAACCAGACCTTGACTAGGCACCTGGAACCTAGAAGCATTTTCTTCACGACGTTAAACTACATGGTTTGGTCCTCATCACATGACCTTAAAAGGTATGATGTGCTGCATTAAGTGGCACCGAACTAGGTGGGTTGTGATTCCTTTCACTTGGATATATAGGAATCCCATCTCAATAGCCTGATCTAGAAATCCAAACAAATTACATCTTTCTGGATAAAGATGAACTCCAAACTACCCCACTATATGGCTTAAAACTATAATCAAAATAACAAACTATATAAGAATTTCTACTCCATTCAAAAAAGGGAACCATTGATGGGGAACCTTGGAAACATACAAATATCTCTATTGATGAAGAACCTGAGATACATAAATATGATTATAAAGTCCATGTGTGCTAATAATTTATTTTTAACTTAAGAGGTGACTTGTGTTATACTTGGTATTAAATAAACTATTAATGTAAATGTTCTAAATATTTAAGAGAGTCTTAGAGTGGGAAATAATTATTCTCAAAAGGATGTGATGAATATGACCTCCCATCCTATTTTAAAATGAAATTACATAAGTTTTGTTGGTGAAATTTTCTCAAGAACAAACTTCCTTTGGAAAGCATGTTCGTGAAGCATTCAAAATAAGGGGGTCATCGGGTGTTTTTAGTTACCCAAACAAGACTCATTGGAAACCACTTAGAAAGGATGCGGACATATATATCTGATGTGAAGGTTGTGCCCCCACCACCAAAAATGCCATTCCAAACCCATGTGGTTTTTTATGAATGAAAAATTGAAAATAAGTCATATTTATCTCTATCATAAAATATTATAGGTATTAAAAGTAAGAAAGTAACATTTTTACTTTATATTTTACTTAAATATTATAAAGGTCAAAATCGAAGACATATTGCATTAAATTACCATATTTTATAAACATGGATAAACATGGCCAAACTAAACTCATCCAATAGAATTAATTATAGTTTTATGTTAATTTTGTAGTCTTTTTCTTAATATTTTTAAATTTAATTACCTGATTTACCCTTACCACGATGATAATTATTTACTATGGTTACTATTCATAATGAATAAAAATAAAATGGATCTATTTAAAAAATTTGGAACTCTTTATTCCAAATATGGTATCCATTTTTTCATTATTTAATTTATATAAGTGGAAGAAATTATTTTATCATTAAAATAAAAAACGCAACCAAGAACATTTTTCCAAAAAAATGCCTTTTAATTATTAATTTTTTTTATGAAAAATTAAAGTATAAAATTAATTAAAGGACCATAAATGGATTAGTTTTAATTAAAATTAACAAATAGAATATTAAAACAAATAAAAATTATAATTTTACTTTGTAAATACTTGAAAAATAAAATACAATTTCCAATAAAAATCATTATTTTTCACTATTTATTAAAAAATAATTTTTTAGAAAAATCCAAAACAAATAACCATGAGATAATTTTAAATGATGATTTTAAAAATTAATTTCAATTTATCAAACAAATTTTCTAAATATCCCAGAAATTAATTATAATACTTTCTCACAAAAAGAAAAAAATAATTTTTGAAGAAAACATATTTTTTGAAGAATAAAATAACTTTAATAAAAATTGAGTACCTATTTTATAAGTATCAATTATTAAATTTTTATTTAGTAGGAACTTTATAAATATATTTCATAATGTACTTAATCTTATTTATACCCACTAATTTAACAACTAGGTTATACAATAATAATATTTGACAGTTCTTTTAAACTCAATGTTGTGTGTTGTAAATGCTATTGATCATAGTGTTCTTTTAAAAGCTTAGAGTGTTAAATTATTCCCCATTAATAAATTTCACCTTCAAAATTATATATTATATAATAAGTTTAATAATGGTGAGGGTACATCTACTTTATGTATTTTTATGATTCCCATGTTGTTACCTCATATTTATGGGTTTTCCATAGTAATTTGATTAGGAATATTTTATTATTGTATAGAAATTTGTATCTATAGTCCAAGATATTCACAAACTGATCCTCATAAGAGAGATAATTCTCTAATTGTACATCCTCTTAATTTAGTTAATGCGAGGGATCTAGTGTGTAATTTATTTGGAGGGATATGTGGAATACATCATGTACTTGAGAGAGGGTTAGTGGGAGGGCTAGTTAATAAACCATAACTACAATGCGATAGATAAAATTAAAGGATCTAATATACCAAAGACTTATCTTACCCTTCTTCCAAAATCTCATTACTCTCTTCTATAATTATATATAGATAAACACTTTATATACAACATCAAACTCCATGTCTCATCAATTATTGTCTTTATAACCTTTTTATCGACTCTTAGTAACCCTGATGTGTTGCCGAATGGTCATGACCCTTTCTATAATTTCCTCAACCATTTCAGGTCCCAAAATATTTTGTTCACCAAATTCTTTCTAACATGCAGGTGTTCTATGTATCTTCCTAGAAATGGATTCATAAGGAACCATTTAGATTCTTGAATGAAATATATTATTTTTTGAGAAATCAACCAGAAGAAGATGTTATTCCCATCCTCCTTAGAATACTATCAAGCATGATCTCAACATTTCTTCCAGTTCATGGATAGTCCATTTAGATTGGAACTCAGTTTGGGGAGATAAGTTGTACTGAATCTCAAATCGGTATGTATAGTATGTTTGAGACTCTTCCAGATCATGGAGGTAAGTCGCATATCTCTATCAGATACAATCGATAATGGTTCTCCATGTAGCCTCACCACTTCTCTAATGTATTTACTTATAAGACGATTGATTGAGAAGTCCTATTAAATTGTAATGAAGGTAGAAAATTCATAAGGAGATCCACCAAAACCCATATAGTGTTATTTACTCTTCATGTATTTAGAAACCAATAACAAAGTCCATGAATATATTTTCCTATTTCCATGTAGATATGGGTAATGGTTGCAAGATCCCCTTAGAATTTTTCCTTTATCATTCACTTATTGACATGCTATAAACTTTGATGTATATTCCTTGATCTTATTCTTAATATTTCCCCACCAATGGTTATATTAGAGATCTTGATACATATTTAAGATCCCTATATGGAAAGATAAGGTTGAGATTTGTTCATAATTCATCAACTACTTCTTTATCTTAGGATTCAATAGTACACATAGTTGTGAACCAAATATTACAACTCATTCTTCATCAAATTTGATCTTTGAGGATTTTTTATTTCTTATATCTTCCAACTTATTATGAATTTTCATATCACCTTTTTGAGTATAATTTATTATATCTAGAAGGGAATATTGAGCAATCAATTGGGAAAGGAATGATGATGTTCCTTCCTTTACGATTCCCATGCCCATCCTTTAAATCTTAAGAATTATGGATCATTCTCAATTCTCATAATTGAAAAGGATTCTGAATCCTTTCTACATATAGGATCTTCTAATTTGTTTTCTTTCCTATGATGTTAATGGATTGGTCAGTAATATTCCTTGATTAGATCTAACCATATTCACTAGAACATATTAAGCTCCTTCTATGTGAATATATATTTTAGGATCTTATAACCCATATATATTTCACACTTCTCTCCATAGGGATAATGCTACCCTATTTTCAATGCAAAGATCACTGTATCCACCTCTAGATCATGTGTTATATATTTCTTCTCATGAACATTCAACCACATTGAGGTGTACATGATAAATTTTAATTTTTTAATTACCACACATCACAAAACCTTCTATGAAGCATTTCTATATACCAAAAAATGTCCCCACCTGAGGTCATCTTGAGAACTAGTGTAGTGATAAGCTTATTTTCGAACTCCTTAAATCTGTCTTCACATTCATTAGTTTAGATAAAAATTACTCCAATCCATGTTATCTTGGTTTGTGGGTTTAACAATCATGATAAGTTTCTCACAAATTTTTGGTAATACTCAGCTAGTCCAAGAAAACTATGGATCTATGTTAAAATATTGATCTAGGGTAGTCCTCAATTAGATATTTCTTAAAAGTGTCTAAGGATATCCCTTTACTAGTGATAACATGCCCAAATAATTATACTTACATAATCCAGAACTCACATTTACTATACCATGCATACATATTCTCCTATCAAACATTATTTTTTATAATATTCAAAGGCTATTCATGCTCCTCCTTTCTTTTGAATTATATCAGAATATGATCGATAAATACTACCAAAATTTTTTAAGTAATCTTTAAAGACTATATTAATTATGCCTATAAATATTGATAGATAATTAGTGAGTATTAATGGAATATCTATGAACTCATAGTGTCCATACCATGTTTTAAATCTAGTTTTTTGGAATATCTTCCTTCTTAACCTTTTAATAGTGATATCCTAACCAAAGTTCTACCTTTGGGAAATACTATGCCCCATGTAGTTGATTGAAAAATTCATATATCCATGGAATGGGATTCTTTTATTTATCATTATTTTATTAATTTTACAATAAATAATATAGATGCACGTTTACATATTCAACTTCTTGAAAAATAGGATCAGTGGACCCACAAGGAAGAACTCATTTGTATAAAAAACGTTTTCATATTATCTTGTAACTAATATTTCAGTTCATCTAACTCAATAGTGTCCATTCTATAAGGAGTATTGGATATTGGAAGAGATCTAGGTATAAGTTTTACTAATAAATCAACCCCTCATTTTGTAGAAATAAAATACATATCTTTAGGGATTACATTAGTACAATCCCTCACAATGGGAATTACTTCAAGCATGATTCTCTCCTTGATATCAATAATTTGAGCTAGACATGCCTACTCATAAGGAAATAATATCCATGCTTGAGCAGAATAATACAAGTGAGATTCATCCTCCTCTTTACATTTGTATAGAATCAGGGGATGAATTGGGATGTGAGGAGTGATATCCCTCTCCCAACAATTGATGTTGAATTTATATGAATATAACTAATACATTCCCAATAGAGAATCAAAATCCACTAATGGAAGTAAGATGAGATTTTTTAGGATATTCATTCCACAAACATTGACTGGGGAGGAGTTGTATACTTAGAATTCAATAAAATTCCATTTTATATTCTCATGGATAAATCAACCATAATGTTTTGAGGGGGTGTTTGAATAGTTCAACTAAACTTTCCCAACATGAAATAATACTTTGAAAAAGAATTAAAAGGTACATTTTAAATTCTTTAATGAATAACCGGTTTACCTTTCACCACATCATTTTTAGGGTCTACCTCAGTAGTAGTGATAGAATATTCCCTTCCTTGTTCCTTATGCCTTAGAGGTTATTTTCATTGATTGTATTTTAAAACCCTTTTTAGGGCATTGGATTTCATAATTCCCATGTTACTTATGATAGAAACAATGTACCATATAACGAGTGTTGATTTTAACCATCTTTTCCTCTATTTTATTAGTGGTTTCTTCATTTATCTTCAACATTGATTAACCTGATGCCCTTCTTTCCCACACTTTAATAATATCTCGATTCCCTTCAGACAGTTTCTAGGATGTTTATTTCCACAATTTTGACACATGGGATGTTTGGTTTTCTTTCCTCCATGAGATGTATATGCGGATCCTCATGAAGAAAACTTCATTTTACACTTTTTATCTTGAGACCCACAAGATCACTAAGAGTATCCAATATACATCTTGAACTTGAGGGAATAATAGACAATCTATTCATAAATTTAAATATTTCAAATGAAAAAAACTTTTTATATACTTGGATTTAACCCACCTAATAAGAAACCCACCTTACTTTATATACTGATGAGAAAGCCAGAGGAGTATCATGAAATATTTGTGATGCTTTCCTCATACACCCTAATAGACTCATATTACTTTTACTTTATTCCAATGAAATAGCTATATATTTTAATATGTATAGTTCAGTGAAAAAATTTATTGAAAGTTATTTTCTTTAATTCTTCCAATTATATAGAATCAATGTCCTATTTGGAATTTGTGTTCTTGATCAGTGTCTACCACTGATTGACTTCCCCCTCTATGTGATAAAAATAAAACACAACTTTATCTTTTTTTTATCATTAAAAATATATAATATCTTCTTAGTGGAGTTAATCGATTGTTCTATGATGAGGTCATTAGAATATCAACTAAATTTAGGAGTCCTTTATCACATAAAATGCTCAATTAAAAATTTCTCTTTCCTAGGAGGAGGTTATTCCACACAATTAAAGTTTCTATTCATAGTATGAGTTAGTTGGGCCAATACTACCTTGAAGTTCCCAAATCCTACTCCTATAATTTTAGGCACATCATTATAGAAATCATCATATTTCATATCACATTGGTTGTTATCACAATTCCTTCTATTTACCACTATAAAATGGAACAAAGGAAAACAAATGAGAATACTTTAACTAAAAAACATATTAAAAGGGAGATTATGAACTTATAAAGAATATATAAAAAATGAAAAGTATATCCTAATTACAACTCTATATGTTTTAATCTCGGTTATCCATGGTAATTTCCCTATTAAGTTTTCTAACCTAAGAATTATTTTATGTTCTTAATAATGGTTTATAAAGATATTTTAATTTCCAAATTATATCCCTCGGGAGTGTAAAAATATGTGTGCAGTAAGTCCTTTTTTCATGCACTCAGTGATGACTGAGTTAATGACCAATGCATCATTTTTTAGGTTATTACACCTAGGGGAAACTATTCCAAAGACACATACACATGTAGTATCAAAGAAGGGGTGTAATTTCTTATAAATCACTCACTCTATACTTCACCAAAATTACAAGATATTTTCTTATATATACATGCATCCCTATAATTCCCATTAAATTATTATAGTCATAAAACCCCAAAATAACTATAAATTCTTCTAATACCAACTATAGGGACCCAATAATTTTTACACATATTCTTACATGATTTATAATGTAAACATCCATTAAATACAAAATAAGGATAGAAATTCATATTGTCTTTAGATGGCTAGGTACATAAAACATGAACATGAAAATAAAATGTATTTATTTTAACATCCATAATTAGATCATAAATATATTTTATATCTTAAAACTACATGGAATAAACTGGTGAATACATTGAAAAAATGTCTGAGCTAAAAATTTAAATAAGGGGATAAACATGACAAGGAATCATAACATGTGAGTTAACGGTATAACATGGTACCATAAAAGAGAGAGAACGCGAGTAATCACATTGGAGAATAACATAAAAAACATGTTAACATATGATCTTGAAAACATAGGAAATGTGTAAGAAACAAAAAAAACATGGAATAATAATAAATCAAGGCTAATTGGCAAGACAACATCACATGGTGGATAGAGTCCCGTCATGAATTAGGTTTTCTCATGAATCCAATACATAGAGTATCATGAGACACAAAATTTAACCAAAGATTTGAAGATCTATCTAGGATAAATAATTATAAAATGTTCAGGATTATGTGTTATATAAAAATAATTAAATCATAAGGAATAATCATAATAATTACCCATGAAATTAAATTAATGGAATAATATTCCCTTCATATCATAATCAAGGTAAATCTCATAAATAATCCAAATAGAGTAAGGAATTAAATATTATGGATGCTTATATATAATTAAATAATCATATGTCTCAAAATAAGGTTTTGATTTGGGAATAAAAACTTTAGGTGAGTGTTATAAGATTAAGGGATGAGAATATTCCCCTTAATCAGATTTGGTTTTAAAGAATGAATTTGGGAAACAGAATTATGGAATGTATTATCCCATAAAATGAATTAATTATGATATATGTATATATATAATAGAAATATATATTGAATTTATGATCAATATATAACATCAAATGGATATATAAAGTGAGTTGGAGGGAGAATGTTTATAAGCTAGAGAAAAAAGGATGGTTTAGAGAGATCCCTGACTTTAACTCTTATCTTTATTCATTCACGTTAGAAACTCCTATATAATAAATATATATTTATTATAGACATATTTTATAATAATAATCATATATATCATATGATATGTGCTTTAATTATAAAATTTTACTACCTTTTTATTAACACTTCATTATTAAAATCACTCTTCATGGTGACAATTGCTTCGTTTTTCAGACATGTTTTTGTTGGATAGTCCTAATATTTCTACAATGATAATGTTTAAATCAAATAAATTTTTTTAAACATGATATTAATATTATATTTAGTCATTATATATATATATATATATTTAGTTTCATCCATAAAAGGTAGATATAAAAAATTAATTACACCATTCATGGAGACGGTAGGCCATGCGTACGCTTGAATGAAGTTTCCATTTTCGATGGGCAGAATGAAAGAAATGTAAATAATAATTAAAATTTAATGAATAGTAATTATATCATAAATAACATATATATTTATTAAATCTATAATTATAACCAACCATTAGAGGTAGTGATGGGAAATGAATTACACCAGTTCATGAGGCGGTAGTATACCGTACACATGAACGATGATTTTGTTTCCCATTTGATGGAAGATGAGATGTATTTAAGTGATTAAATTAATATAATAATGTATTACTATATGGAATATATTATTTTTATTATTTCAAAAAAATTAATAATATTTTAAGGATGTAGATGAATAAATAAATCAAAAACATTCATTTATAGACAATACCTTTTTTAAAAAATACATTCTTTTACACATTAAACCCTATAAAGATGGTATTATAACCAAAATAATACCTATATAATGTGTGAAGTAATTTTATGAAGTTATTTTTTTAGTGATTTTTTGAAATAAAATGATTTTTAATTGTGAATAAAATATGTGAGTATGTATCTTTTTATAAGTGAGGGGAGGGACAGTCTTGGAATTACTTAAAATATTAAATTAATATAAATAAATTATCAGGTAATAATGGATAAAAATTAATATAATTTGATTATATGATGATTATGGTTATAAATAATATCATAACATAAAAGTTTTACAATTTTACACAAGATTTTTACCCTTATCTCTTGGTTTTAACACTCATTAACCCTTTTTGACAATTACTTTGATAACAAAATTTTTACTATTTAGGGGTAAATATAGTTACTATAAAAGAATTATTTTATCATAAATGGAACATATTTTATATTTTTAAATATATACCAATTAATTTTCTAATTATATGATTTTTATAAATTTCAAATCATTTAATAAAATATTATTTATTATATAATAACCTTAATTTCATATTTTGAACTGTTCATTTATTTTGGCTTTGAAAAAACATGAAAACAATATAATTATAATATAACCCATTAAATACTATCAAATATATTATTTTTATCAAAAAAATCATGTAACAAAATAATTCATTAAAATTATTTTACTTTTAACATTTCTAAAATCATTTATTTTATTTTTCTATTAATTGAATAAATACTGTGTTGGAATTACATAAGTATTTAAGGTAATTATTCCATCATTTAAATTTAAAAATATATTATCAAAATAAAAAATAATTTATATTTAAAATAAGTATTTATGATCTAACAAAAGTGGTCTTCATCCTTGTCAAAAAAATATTATTAAAATTAAAAGTAAGAAAGTGACTTTTTTTTACTTTATCTTTTACATAAATATTATAACTTAAAACTCAAAGATATATGTCACGAAAGTTCCATATTTTCTACACATAGATGGATATTTATAAAATAAACTAATAAAATATAATAAATAATAGTTTTATGGTCATTTTTTAGTCATGATCATATTATTTTTAACCTTAATTACCCGGTTTACCCTTACGACCATTATAATTATTTACTATGGTGAATATTCACAATGAAAAAAATAAAAGGGTACTGTTTATGATATTTTTACCTCAGGATTCAAAATATAGAATCCATTTTTCTATATTTAATTAATTTAATTGGAATAAATTAATTTAAGATAAAAACACAAAACACAACGAAAAATAGTTTTTCATAAAAATGCCTTTTTAGTATTAAAAATGGAATTATAACAAATTCAAGTATAAAAATAATTAAAAATACAATAATTGGATTATTTATAATCAAAATTAACTAATAAAAATATAAAAATTATCCAAAATATAATTTTACTATTTAAATACTTGAAAATAAAATACAGTTTCTAATAAAAATTAGTATTTTTCACTATTTGTTAAAAAACAATTTTTTTTGAAAAATCCCAAAAATTAGACTTAAGATAACATTAATTTGATGAATTAAAAAATGAGGTTAATTTAATCAAATTAATTTTGGAAAATTTATAAAAATCAATTATAATATTTTCTCATAAAATTCAATAAAAACATTTTTGAGGAAAACATATTTTTGAAGAATAAAATGACTTTAATAAAAATTGAGTGTTTATTTTCTAAGAATTAATAAATAAATTTTTATTTAGTTGTAACTTTATAAATATATTTTATAATTTGTTTAGTCATATTTATACCCTACAATTTAACATCTTGGTTATACTATAATAATATTTCATCGTCTTTTTAAGCTTGGTTTTGCATGTCGTATATGCTACAAATAATAGTGTTATTATAAAATATTAGAGTGTTACATTAATACAAAATTTATTGGGAATTGAGTGGAAATATTTCTTTAATTTAATAATCCATCTCTTCACTAAAATATTGAGATTATGAAATAAATTATTTCCTCTATTTATTTTTCTTGATGAAGTTGAACTTCCAGACATTGATCATCTAAATTATTCTTTATGAATTTTGTAATCCTTTTTGAGATGCTCTTTTTTCCCAATGTTCTAACATGTAGAACCAAAAATAGCTAAATTTTCTCAGTTTCTCCCTTATGACAGATCAATTTATTGTTTTTCAAATTTCTCCTTTGGGTTGACCATCCTCATCTGTCTGAATTTAGTGCACTACCGGATGGTGCTTAGACTTCCTTATTCCAGAGTTCATTGAGGGTCAAGTTCTATACATCCTCAAATACCAAATCGGTATTGAAATAAAAAATAATTATTAACATTACCATTATCTCCCATTAAATTGATAGTGGTGATATTATTAAAAGTACTCATACATTATCCATGAATTTCACCTTCACAGATTTGAGTTTACCTTGGATTATATTGGAATCATTTATAAGATTTACTGATGTTCTTCATTCTGATAACCTCATGATGAATAACCTTCACAACAAGAATACTCACTTAAGTTTAATTGGTTTCTCCTACATATTCTAAATAAATTTCATGATCTCAACAATAGTCTTAACCTTATAGGTGTTAAAGTCTATATTCTATACCAATAATATCTAGATCAGACCCACTTCCTTCCTATTCAACCATTCTTATTCCACTTTATCCATTTTATATAAAAAACACCTTCCAATGACACATCTAGGTCATTTTTAATTATATGGTCCTCTATTTTTATAATAAAAAACACAAAATCTATTTCATAGAACATATCTATCTAGACTGTAACTTCATTCAATACCATACCTTCCAGTGATAGTGAAATCTTACTGAAAATGAAATAACGTTAAGGAAAAAGTGAGTGGGAGTTACCTAATCTACTTCAATTATGATTCATCTGATAAATAAAAAACCATAATCTTGGATATAACATGTTGGGAATCCCATACGTAGTGTCTTATCACTAGACGTAAAATATATATATAATACATAGTAAAAATTAGGTCATCTTGAAGGACTCCCTTGGATAAGTGTACCAAAAGATAAGAATCCTCACACACTAATCACCACATTAAACTAATCCTCGCACATAATCAAGGTAACTCACAACTCATGATAATTCAAGTGAAAAAAATTTGTAGGACATAGGAATTTACATAGATTTGACAATGTATCCAATATCCATTGGAAAAACGCTTCCACTCTTTCCATTATAATCAAAGGTTACAAGGATTATAAGTATGAATGAAAAAACCAGTTAGTATAAATTAATTACAGAAATTAAACCTTCTATAATTTTAATCACTACACTTATTATTCAATCACTATTCATCTGGTACCATACTTCCTTTAATATAAGTATCCAAACATTCATCCAAGTAGAATGAACCTCATATATTTATGAGGGTCCCTCTATTTAGATGGGTGACAGCTAATTTGTAGTTGTCTGTTGAACCTTGAACATTTGTTTCAATGAACTGTCTAAGTTACACATTTCTTTAGAAAGTCTTGCTCATTTTTCATCTAAACCATCACCCTTCATCATATACATTGGTTGTTATCATTAAATGGTTGTGATAAAATACATTATAGTGATTCAACCACATGATCATGAGTCTTTCAAACATTGTACCATACAAATCTCTATCATATTGTTCTCTAAATAATACTTCACATCCCAACACTTATCCCCTTAAATTATCCCCCCATTAAATCCTTAGTTATTCACAAGTAATACTAATTTAGTATCTCCATGAAATCATTATATCTATTATATAGTCATCCAGTCTAATAAAATACTAATCCCTAGAATAAAAAGGGATGTCGATGCACGTACATAAGTCTTTCTATGTAATTTACTTCACTGAATACACTAATTTCATTTCCATTGGAGGATTCCAATAACTTCCATCTCATAAAAAGGAACAAGAGAGTAATTAATGTTACATTTCTAATAGTATTAAGGATTTTTTTTATCATGTGCACAACCTAGAGGCTGATCCCAACCTCCCCATGTATATAATGAAATGTGTTGGTGTTAGGGATCTACCTATTGACCATATCAGTGTTGATATTCTTGTTTTCATTAGGTAATGATTATTATATCCCTATAACCTCCTATAGCACAAAAAACCTTCAATTCTCTCACAAACTCTATTAAACCTTTTTGGACCTAGTAAGTCTACCTTCATTCCATCCCAAATTTTCCTCAAGAGTAATGATCCTATCAAGATATAAACTCTTATTAATAATATGTATTATCCTTATAAATTATGTATGTATAGGTGTGTATTTATAACTCTAAAATTTGGGTTTACTTGTCTTCTCCCTTTTCTAGGATCATTTAGTGTTGTTTATAGGTTTTTTTTATTCTGTGCAAGGTGATTTCGATTATTATTTGGCATCAACGTCATTGGTGATATTTGTTTTTACTAATATGTGGGAACTTCTTAAAATGTCGAGGTTGATCAAGGGTGATGTTGATTATGTCTTGGAGGTACTGATTTCGGCCCATGACCTATAACTATGTTGAGGTGGTGATGAGAGGGGTGCTTCTATTGCTTACACGGTTCAAGGTTCCTACTACTCACAAGGTTTGAGGTTCTACTTACCAAGGTGATATGATGTTCTCTATTTTAAAGTTTCAATTTCAATTTTAAATCTACAAAGGCGGTTTGTGGTTCGATGGTTTGTTTTTTGATGGGATTGGGGCTATTATCTTTTAATGTCATATGTTTGAACTATTAATTCTTAATGGTGGGATATGGGTTGTGGGATTCTTATGTGGTTAATTTTCTAGTAAAATTACCACATGAATATTATATGATGGAGTTTTATGTGGTAAAGAATTTGTTAAAAAACTAAATTTAGGGAAAAAAGTGATCATTTGACTAGTTGTTTTCATGGGATGGTTGTGTCCCCCCATGATTCCCTATTTATAAGTACATTTCAAACCTTTTAGCAACCTCCAATGTGATATAAACTAAAATAAACATATATTTTATTGTTTTTAATCATAATTTGATCCTTTTTATTCCAAATTAATCTAATTTTAAGGTGATAATTCTTTAGAAGCTTAAAAAGAGATAAAAACTTTTTCCTTGATGTTGTTAAGAAGATTAGAAGGAAACTAGACAAAAAATAACATTTTTAGATAAGTCAAGGTTAGTGACCGCAAAAAACTTACATGGTCACCATACTCTTATGAGGCCCACCATAATATTTTGAACTGTTGGAAGTTTTTCTCATATCCACTAGACTATTATGTTTCCCTTTGTCATTTTGACCCAGAGGTAGTGATTTTTTGTAGCCTATAAAATCTTATATCAAGCCCTCATCACTTGTGGTGGTGTTTTGATGATTTTATACAGTTAAAAATGTTTTATGTAGTTCAATTTCTTTCATTCCATGCACCATTAACTATCATAGTTTTCCTATAAATAAATCTCTTGACATGAATTTTAACAGAAATAGACATCTTTAAAGCACTGAGTTATAAAATTAATTTTTTTTAAACACATTTGGTGGGATAATTATTGAATAAGAATTCCCTTAGGCTGAATTCAAATCCAAGTATGAAATATGAGGGTATCTCCAATATAAGTTCTTCATGGGGTTTTTTCTCCGTGTAAAAACATCTCTGTCTAGTCCGCATAAAGAATCCACAATTTTTTTACCTCTCACTCACAAGTCTTTCATATAGGGAAACACCATATAACACTTAATATATGGTTAAAAATGAAAATACATACCCCTTGTGGACCCCAAACCCTCATACAAATCTAAAATTTTATACAAAGTTGAGGATTTTTGAAATACTTGTTTCCTTATTAATAGGGGTCTTTCCTCATATAAGGTTTGACCTAGAGTATCCCTTTTCATAAAATATATCTTCAAGCGATGATAACAATGATGCCCTAGTTCATTCAAGTTTAATTCAAACCAAATTTACAAGATTCTCTAGGGTTTCCTAATCTCCGTAGCCTCCATCCTAGGCTCAATTCATCCATTTCTCCCTAGTAGCCCAAAAGACCTTGTTGGCACCCTTTTTTTGGTTAAGTCCTGAAACACCTCCTTCACCTATGCCTCAATTATGTTCACTCTATATAAATGACTAGGTTATTAGGAACACTAACATATCCCATTTTAATCATGCCTTCTTTTTATAATTAAAATATTCTTGGTTATTATCCTTGACCATTAGGGTACTTTGTATATAATAAATCATGTATTCCTTTGGAAAAAAAAGGATATCTATTATTGGGAAACTAGTTAAACCTCTCCATGCTCAAGAAAATTATCTTGGGTAATATAAATAATTATCCGTACCTCTCAAGAATATAGTTATCCTTATTTAGTTCTATTAATGATATAGGGGTATAAATGGGATATTAATTCAGTGTAAGTCTCGACTCTCCTCCCATTTTTTCATACTAATCATGAATTCAGTCATTATTCACTATTATATAGTTACCAACAAGTAAGAGGAAAAAACCAATGGTCCTAAAATATGATGTAATCCTCAACCAAAAAGAGAAAATAAATTTTAAGTCACGTAGTAAACTATATCTATGTAATGGAACTTGGTAGCCTATTCAACATAACTCTATACTTATTAGAATTTTTCCTAGTTATAAAACCTTAAACTACATGATGGAATTTTCCCTGGATGTATAACCTTAAAAGGAAAATCATTGGTCATGGATCCATGACCACAAAAGTAACAACAATAGTCCTTATCACACAACCTTAAAATTTATGGGAATCCTTATTAAATAGAACTGAACTATATTGGTTTTAAATCCCAACATAGTGATATAGAGGGATCCCTTTTCACGGGAACACCCTAACTCCACAACAAATTTTGATTCCTAGGATGGAAATAAATTATGGATTACCCAAAATAAAACTATGAAAGAATCTCCCTAGTGAGATAACTTAACCACCTATCCTCTCATTTGAAAAAATATACCATTGTTCTACTTTATTTGATCCAAAGGCCACCGAAATTGGAAATTGAGGGAATCACATGAGATACTAACAACCAAAATAAACATATGAAATTGAATTTAAAAAAATCAAAAAAAATTGAACTAAACATGAAATCCTTTACCTATAAATTATATATATTGAACATGCATTATTACTTGTAATACTGCACTAATGGATTCACTTGTTTCTATTTTTTACCATATTCTCTCTCACATCATCCAAATGGAATCGTATATGATCATACCAAAAGATGTTAAATTTTACATCTTGGTTGGGGGTAACAATGGAAAAACTTGGGTGATTGTGCATCACCAGCTAATGGAACCTCATACATATGTCACTGCTACTATAATGTCTATCGTGACCCCGCAACCTCGAAAATGTTGTTTCTAACTCACTACCTCTAGTTCTTAGTGGAAAAATCCATGATTTGAGAGTATATTGGTGTATATTTCATAACCTAATAGATTATATAGTATCTCATGTGATTTATAATCACATCATGGACTGTCTTAAGTTTATCACCTACAAATTAGTAAAATAATAATATAATGGTATTAACGTTATATTAATTTATAAGAAATAAAATAAATTAATAAATTCATTATTATATGTAATATTAACATCATGACCTAAATTATTATTATAATGTTTTTCATTGATCATCGTATAATCCTTTAGGTGTGAAAACAAACCCCAAGAGGTAGTATATATCTTCATGAAATCAAAGTGCTGAAAATATCATAAAAATAGAACATACCTGGTTTCTATTTGGAATAATATTTTCTTCCTTGAAGAATAGAGAACTCTTAGTGAACATTAAAATAAGTAGTTGATCTATTCTTAATAACTATTATTGGGATACACCAGCCACTGGATCCTGATATCTATCATAGGAAACCTAAAACTCTCAAAAGGGTTCTAGATCCTTCTCAGGAGATATGAATGAGGGTCAAGAAGAAGAAAATTATATAATATTTGTATTAAATTTATTATCCCAATCACCTATGATTGAATGTATTGAAAACAACACACATCTACTTGGAGAACCATTTATCCTTTTATAGGTGATATCTGATTCTTATTCATAAATGAATAATAAATCTCTTATACTTGAATATTATCAAATATTACCCATGATATATTCCTTGTTGATAAATGTGTTCAAAGATCTTAATACAAATATTTTAATCCATTCTTAATGGATTGTAACAAATGTAAACCTCATAGATAGGGGTATGTTTTCATTCTGGTATTCCATATAGTTTGACCACATTTATAAGTTTCATTGTATGAAACCAGGAATCATGTATACATAAATCATATGCATGATTATATATGTTCATTATATATATATAATACCAAAAACTGTATATCAACATACTATATATGAATTACATGAATTGTATACATGTATTACATGTACATGAATCAAATGCATGTATATTTTAGTTAACATACAAAAATCTCCCACTTATAATAAAATATCATAAATACATTATGAAAAACTTTACAAATCTTTAGAAATCCATCCAAACTTATACAGTTTCATCAAGATATATTCATTTTAAAATAAACACACTATCTAAAATTTTATCCTTATCCAAGGGCCTAACAGTGTGACCCAATAGGACTTATTATCATTGTAAATAAATATAAAATCCATATTCCATTGATATAGGAAAAGGGTGGCCTCTAGAAAAGAATTCGTGTTACTCAAGATACTAATGGGTTTTGTGTGATCTTTATAAAAAATCGTATCTCTATACGATATTATCCACCACTATATATATCTTACACATCATATGTATACCTATATAATCACATTTTTTATGAAATAGAGTGACTACTAGACATAGAACATGTAAATCAAGTATAATCGAACTCATATTTTCATTATTGTTTAAACAATACTGACTATGTTGATGAATACATCACATGTCATTCATCTAAAAGATGATCACAACACATGTACCTTATATCAGTAGATAAACACATAATATTTGTCTTAACTAGTCATGGAAATGCATTTTATTATCCAAATTCAATCAAATCTCAGATTCCTTACTTGTTATATAAATGAAAAAAAATCCCATCTTGGTTTCACTCCAATTGAAAACATGATCAACTACATACCCAACCACCCCTGGATTAGCTATGTTCATATTTTGACTTGGTTAAGTAGGGTTTCAAAGTATGATTGTTATCATATTAGGTATCTATATATCCTAATCTAATAAGGATTGGTAATAATTGTACACCCCTAAGTATATTGATGACTATATGACATTACATGAGATATAATTTAGCGAACCAGTCCAAGTAATAAGTCCTACTTGTTAACTCATTAATCTATTCTTCATATCTCATATAAAACCTTTATAATTACTAGAATAATCTATTAAATAAAACCTTTACATATCATAAAACCCCATTATACTCCATAATGATCATCAATTATAGACAACTCAAATATTATACTTTGAGGTGATATTATCATTCGACCATTTGTATAAAAAAATTACAGAACATATGGATAAATTATAAATAGAGCATGAGTTTATTATAGAACCATGATACATTATACAATAATTACAAATAATATCTCAGATGTTTAACACCAATATATTTTGTATGACCATTATCTTGAGGTAATGATTAACTTAATACATTTACATATAAGTATAATCATATCTCCATGTGACAACCTGATAAAATAATCTCCCTAAACTCTTCAGTGAGTAATATCTATGTGGTAAGATATTCTGAATAATGTTTATAATTAGGAGTAAAAATCTTTATGTGCAGCTTTTCGAACATATATTAAAACTTATTTACTTTAAAACATAAAATTTTATAATGTAAAATTCTATTTTATATTTGGAACTATTTATAAGTTCATCTTCACCATCCTTTGGAACCAATTCCATAATTTTTTTAAATAAATATAACTATTTATTTTTTTTATTATCCAGCATATCATAATATATTTTAAGATAATGTGACGTTCACCTTTTTATGGTAAAAATATATAAACATATATGTTTTTCTTAACCACTATATCCTAAACTCTTTTATTAATCAAGAGAATATTACTTGGTAAATAGATAGGCATAATAATGATATTCACTTTATCACAGAAACTAAATGAAAACATTTACATTTTTCTTTACTGTAACATATCCTAAATATTTATACTATTAAGTGAATAATAAATTATTCTTTTATTGAAACAATGTTTTATTTATTAAATTTTAACTTCTCTAAGTTCAAACATACTCCCACTAGTCTCTTAGATATTAAATTAATTCTTAGAATATATTTCTATGAATCAACACAATCTTCTTTGTGTTAGGAAGTAAAACTTATTTCCCTTTAGTAGGAATATTTAATAAATAAACTATTATTTATATTCATATATGGTACTTTATGTATTTCTTGAAAATAATATTATATTCATTAAAATAAACCACTACTAAGAAGGAATTATATTCCATCATATTTAAAAAAATAATTGGATAAACATTTTATCTTGTAAAAAACACTTTTATCCACATCTTCTTCTAAAAACTTGTAATAGAAACCAATGAATCATAAACCATTTTTATACAATTAATCATATAATTTTGTTTATAAAAACTCTTTGTTTAAAAAAAACATATCTTATCATATAAGATAAATGAGATAAAGATACACATCCTTTATTTCATAATGATCTTGATAAATTCCTCTACATTTAAATCATTTATGTAGAAACATTTTTCTTCATAACATGAATGAAATAAATATTCTCTATAAACAATTAATTTGATTTTGAACTGATTTTTTTATAAAATTGGTAAAATATACATTCAGAATCATATACCTTTAAAACTGAAGAATCTATTTCTATAAAATTAATATCTGATATGTAAATTCCACGAAGTTTTCTAAAAATCCTTCATGTATTCTAGATAATATCATCATATGTAATTATTACTACACTTTCCTGATAATACTATGTTTCAATGAAAATCACTAGCTACCTAATGAAACATTTTTCAACTTTTCCAACTACCATTTATTCTTTATATTGAACTTTTACACACTTTTACTATCCATACAACATGATAATGTATACATAATATGTACAGTTTATCTATCCTCAACACTTTTATAATATTGGGTAAATTTTTCATAAAACCATTCATAATATTTTAAAATTTCTATAGATGACAATATAATGAATTCCTTAACTAAAATAAGCCTTGTGGTAACCTATAGTCTCAAAAAGTCATTAGTCTAATTAATCTCATTGAGAATAAGAGGATATATAAAATTTATTATGATTTTTTTGTATTTGGTAACTTCTAAACCCTAATAGAACTATTATATGCTTTTATAAGAATCTAGATTCATATGTTTAATATATTCAACACTAAGTTACTCAGGAAGAGGTATTTATCAAACACATTGAACTTTTCTTAAGAACTTTTGTAAAACTACCAGTCTTTAATAGTTTCTTACATAAAATTTTTCATTATCCAAAATAGACCTTTATGTAAAATTGTTTGATTATGGTTCCATCATCTATAACAAAATTATTTATCAAATGAATACAATGTTTCATTTATTTTCATTAATTAATTTTATTTATTATACTCCAGCTAAAATTTATGACTCCATAAATCATATCCATTTGGTGTACCAAGATCCATATTTTACTGAGAAATAAACTTGTTTTAGAAAAAAAAACTCATCAATTTAGTTATTTAGGTAAGCTATCAAGGTAATCACAATGGTTGCGGTTCTTGGAAAGTTTTGTAGAAAACCTTTTTTCATATCAATCATATGGATAACACTCAACACAATTCCTCTATTACCCAAAACCTTGGGAATTCCTGGTAAGGTTAACCTAAAGAAAACGCAAAGAACAAACTAATAAACTAAAATCCATGGGCACCCCAATTTTGAAAGAAACTACCAAAGGATATTCTAATTCTATTTATCACATTATTTCCACACACAGGATAATCTAGGGGAATCCCTCTTTAAGATTAAACTACCCAGTTTCGTGATCAGGGTCTTGATATTTTACAATTTAGAAGGAATCACACACTTATTATTTGAGGATTTTTCTTTTAAAGTCTCATAAACATAATATAAGTCATATGAACACTAAATTTATAACTATTGAATCTCACGAAATATTCACCTTCTAATATTTTATTATTATTTTTGAATACATATAAAAATTTAGTTTTTGACACCATATTCCACCCAAAAAATTAATGTGTTCACACCAGATTAATTTGAATCTCTTTACATGACCCACAACATGTGATAATCACCCAAAAATAGAAGAAAAAATATTCATACATTTTGAATGCATACTATATATAAGGTAAATGAAATCTTTATGTAATGGCACAGAGGTATATGATATCGATAATCTTCACATTATTAATCCTTTAGAAATAGATATCCAAACCTATTTATCTTTCTAGAAATGTCACAACCCTCCATATTGGTAAGTATTCTGAACCTAAGTCCCTCTATCAAAGATACTTTACTTAAGTGAGAATTCAATTATTGATATACCTAACAACTAATATGAATAAAATTTTCCCTATAACTAAATTCAAGCTAATAAATCCAATTGCAAACTAAGGTCATGGTAGATGGAAACTTAATTTTTTTGGATTCATACCTCGCATGAAATGATATTCTTTACTTCATAGAATCAATTTATCACATAAATAAAGCAAAAAATTATTAATATTCTATAAAATAATTATATACATGAATAAATAAAGGTATGACTTCTCAATAAATGAACATTTCAAATATTTAAATACATTATCAAAATTTATGAACAATTCGTAAATTAAAGATAATTATTAAAAACTTTATAATTTAGGTAATTTTATGTATATTCCATAATCATGAATAAAAAACTTTATATCCACTTTTAGTGTGAATTATTTCATTTTATAAATTATATGG
Source organism: Viscum album (assembly GCA_963277665.1). Taxonomy (NCBI): domain Eukaryota; kingdom Viridiplantae; phylum Streptophyta; class Magnoliopsida; order Santalales; family Viscaceae; genus Viscum; species Viscum album. The sequence continues at coordinate 1,119,607,864 of OY728125.1, read as the reverse complement.
CATTTAAATTTAAATATATGACTTTTTTATGAATTATACTTTTATAATTTAATTTATATTTTGTAAACCTTTTATATAATCTATATATCATATAATTTATGTTATTTAAAAAATTAATTACAATAATAATTAAAAACTTTTGATGTTGTGTAGATAATATATTTTAATAAGGTATTCCTTTTAATTTGAAAATTTTCAAATTAATTGATTATAAAAAATTCATAATTATAAATATAAAAACCTTTATACTTTATCATTTTTTATAGGATTTATAAAATCTTTATAAATCATATTTATAATATTTAAATAAACACTTAATTTAAAGATTACAAAGATTCCATATAACTTGGTAAAAAATTCAATTCACTTTATAATTTACAACATTTTATAACCCATATTAATATAAAAAATATATTCTTAATATTAACTCTTTAATAATAAAAGGAATATTTTTTAATAAATTTTTCAAAAAATAATTAAACTATTAACCATAAATATTTTATAGTAAAATAATTTTTAAACACCTTTTACGAATTTTTAAAACATCCCAAAATATCTTCCCATTATTTATAAACTATTTAAAAATAATATACTACAATTTTTAATTTAATTATCTTAACTAAAATAAATAATTTATTTATTTTTTAATAAATAAATACAAAAAATTAAAATTTTAATTTAGGCATGTAAAATCTCATTTTTTAATGCCCGCCATTTATAAATTATAATCCATTTATAAGTAATAAAAAAATTATCAAAAAGATTATTTTTTTATCATTCCTTTAACCTTACAATGGATCCCTTTCTAGTGTAACTATATTCTTTTATAAACCTTATTTGGAACAATTTGAGTAAGGAGAGATGAAATTTAACTTTATGCAAAACACTTTTTTGTAAAGGTAATCTATGATTACCTTTATGAAAAATGGTGAATCATTGTGTAAATTTATTAGGTGAAGGTAAAATATAGTTACCATTACACAGTTTCATCTTCATGAAGGTGAACTACACCTACCATTATATTGACCCTTATATGTAAAGTTAATATATATAGTAACCTTTATATAGCATAATATGAATAAAGGTACCAAGTGATTACCTTTACATAGATTTATCTACATATTGGTAAATCAAAATTATCTTTACCTGAGCTCTATGGGAATCTACAAAATGGTATGCTACTTTGGATAACATTTTACAATATGATATTCTAAAAACATATTAGATTAAACTATTTATTCCTTAAAGAAACTTCCTATAATAACACTATAAGGCTTTCATGGATCATCATATAATCCTTTGGTAGTAAAAAACCCCCAAATAGGTAGGATCTATCTTTAAAACAACAAATTTCTAAACATATCAAAAAATAATAGAATAACTGGTTCACAAATATATTGTAATTTTCTTCATTGATTTAGGGATAGTGCTTGGTAATGACCACAAGGGGTATTTTATCTATACCTACTACCTATGAGGGGGACACGCCAACCACTATATCTTATCCTCTATCAGATGAATCCTAAAACTCTCAAATGGGTTATATCACCTTCTTAAGGGAGATAAAAATGTCTTATGAAGAAGAAATATTCTATAATATTTTCATAAAACTAATGATCATAATCACCTTAAATTTAATATACTCAAGATTACACACATCAATGAGGAGAACCATTTCTCCTTTTATAGGTAATATTTGACGCTTCTTTAAAAATAATGAGCATATTTTTTATATTCTGATATTATTAAATAATACCCATGATATGTACCTTGTTTATAATTTTTTTAATGATCTTATTATAAATAATTTAACCAATTATTATTATATTCTAAGAAAAGTAAACCATATGGTGGGATCTGTTTCCATGCGGGTACGCCATGCAGTTTGTTTGCATTTAAAGGTTTCTTTCAATAAAACTAGACTTCATGTATACATGAATGATATGCATCATTATACAGGTACACTATATATATACAATATCAAATACTATATATCAATATACAATATACGAATTAGATGAATCATGTACTAGTGTTCAATTTACATGCATCAAATAAACATATTTTTTATTGTGCATCAAAAAATTCCTATTTAATAAATATATAGTAAATTCCCATGTGTTGTAAATTAGAAGGGGGTATTATAAATGAATTTTAGCATAAAAATATAGAAACTTTGTTTTGAATCATATATATAAAATGAAATAATTCCAACACTAGAGACAACCCATCCAAACATTGAGGAGTTGAAACCAACTGAACATCATATAAATGATATGCCTATAGGGGCTGGCAGCCCCCATCATACTTGGAACCACTTTGGGAGCTTATCCTTTAAGTGAGAAATACTTAACTTCAATATATTAGAGAGGTGGAGGGGGACATTTGATATATCTATACAGTTACCTAGGATCTACCTTGGTGGGATCCTAATAACCACAACCATTAAAACTACCATTAACCTAAATCACTCATATGGTCATGGAGGAAGCATTAATTAACCCAACCATATAGACTAGGTCACCATAGAGAAGGGAATACTAAGGGATGTTAACCCTAAATGCATAGGTGAAGGCACCTATATTTTTTTTTGTTTTTAATGTCCCTAATACCAATCAGCATATCTTGACAGTAACTCGGTGATAGTTCTAGATCACTATTATAACGAAGCCTTAGATTATATTGAGGAAAGTGTCAATAAATATTTCAATTAACCCCTCTTATGTGAGGGAAAAAACTAATCCTATAGAGTTTCTCCCTATAATGAAATATTAAGAAGTTGTAGATTTCCTGCCAAAATAATTCTTCATATAGGTCATACCTATGATAATACTAATACCAACAAAAAATATCCTACCTGTGATAAACACTAACAAATCAAGAATAACAAAGGCCCTCTCAATGGTCAATTATAAAAATAAAATACCAATGTTCCTACCCAGAGCCTTTATTGCAAAGGTACTCACTGAAATAATAGGAAGAATAGCTATAAATTTACTCTGCATAGTAAATTTCAATCCAATAATTACATATATCCTACCTATAGTTCTAGTTATAAAGGTTCTCGCTAAAGCATGATAATAACTAATAGCGAGGTATCCCCATCTCAACTGATAAATAATAAAATCTAAAGGTCCTCCCTAGAGTACTTATTGTGTTCATATCCCTATAAATGTGAGAAATTTTCATGCAGGTCCTCTATGTGGTAAATCTCAGTCTAGAAATCAAAGAGGTCCTCCCCATGGTTCTAATTGTAAATTCCCCTACATCAAGATAGTTATCCAATAGGGAGGTCTTCCCCTACCAACCAATTAAAAGTAAACAACTCTAATAGTCCTCCCTGGAGTGTTTTCTATAGAGGTAATATCTATGGTGATCAAGTAGATATCCTAATTGGAGGTATCTTCAATATTGTTAATAAACAAAACAAAAACCACAATGGTCCTCTTCATGGTGATCAAGAAGAAAATCAACATGGATGTCTTCCCAATCTCTATTAAAAACAAATCACCAACCATGGTGGATTTAACCATGGTATTTTCCATGAAGTTACTCCTTAAGGTAATACATCACCTCAGTAAAAAGGTATATCCTAATCTGTAGTAACCATAAAGTATTTATCTTACCAATAGGTTCTTGCAAATTCAAGTTTCACTACACTAGTCACTTCACCATGAACTGGAAATGGCCTATCCCAATTAATGGATGACTAGAAGCAGTAATCAACATTTTTCCTTTCACATGTTATTTAGTTCTAGAGGTGGTTAAAACACTTAAAATAACCTGACATGTCTTAATAGTCCAATTATAAAATGACCCTTGGGGTTAGAATAAGTTGAATAAATATTCAATGAAGATAAGTAGGGGTCCTAAATTATGTGGAAGGAATTGAATTAAGTTAATATATCAACCTTATTCTAGACGATGACTAATTTCCATTATATCATTAACGATATCCTAATATAGGAATGCATTACCCATATTTGATAATATTTGGGTTTCATTTAACCATTTCAAATATAGATATTACCCTATAAAGGTTATATTTACCATCTTAAGGCATTAGATGTGTAGTGTCACCATGTTGATCTGGTTTCTCATCCATTGGTCTGTAACCTTAGGTTGTCCAAATGATATGAGAACCTCTAGAAATCTTATGTGAATGGATTCAAAATTCTCTACTAAATTATTCATGATGCTTTTAACTAAGTATGAATTAGATTTTGGGTTTAATTTTGGGAGTTCCATTTCACCCCACTCAAGTGAAGCAAAGGTATCCAAAAAAAGAGGCATATAATGTCATCACATTGAGTCATATAATACATCAAATAGTTGGGTATAGTGTTTGGTCGATCTATAAAAACTCTCTCACTCTAAGGGTAAATATGAGTTTCAATTGACATGATTGAATGATCATTAGGTTTATATATCAATATTCTATAAAATTGAAACATGAAGAAAACTTGAGAAAATAAAACTTTATAAATTGGATCCACTCACAATAATAGAAATGTTTCATCTAGAAAATCCAGAGAATTTTTTTCATATGTCACATGATAAAATAAGATCTATAAATTCTAAAAGTGTTATACCAATATTTTCAACTACAATATATGGGAAGCCATATAACTTAATTATGGGGGTATTTTTATGCCCACCACCACCCTTGAAAACAAAAATTATATATGGGGATACAGCTATAGTTTTAAAAAAACTTGAAAATTCTAGACCATAGGGATAAGGGTATTTTTTTTATCCTCCTGTGAGGAGTAAGGTGTTCTTAAAATAGAGAGAAACTTGACAAGAAGTTTCCCCACAACCTTTACCCTTGGAAGTAAGTGACTCACACCTTCTATTGGGATCAAATTTAGTAGAAATTATAAGGGATTCTCTCTAAATCATTGTCTGTGAGCATTCTACCACTTTATCACAATGATATCACTGAAAGAAGAGGTCAAATTCCTATAAAGGCCGTAATTCATAAATCCTATAGAAAAGAGAAGTAATGGAATATTATTATGTATCCTTAAAAAATATTTAAATTCTGATTAAGATCTTTATTATTATAATATAGATAAGAATTTGGTTCATACTATAGGATTTTCATCATTTAATATTCTCACTATGAACACTGTAGATATTGAGAAGAATGAAACTAATACATATACACATGGAAAATAAGAGTCATATACTTAGAATTTCATCCACATTGAAGTGAGAAAATAGGGGTTATATACCCATCATTAAAGGCCAGTTCAAGACCTAGGATCTTCTCCTCACATACAACTTCCTTCTATCTTGTGATCCAGTGTTTAAGATAAAGGGAAAGAGGTATACACATCCACAATCCACCCACCACTATAAGAGTTTGGAGTTATTTTTATCATGGAAAAAATTAATCTGTATGAAGTCAAAATAGAAAAATTAAAACAAATTAATGTTGGAATTATTAAAGGAAATATACCCACTAAGTAAAATTCTCAATCTGATGTAGTCATGATTCCTCCAGTAAACCCTATTCAATAAGAGGAAATTATTTAAGAAATTAGATCATAATCATGCTATCTAGTTGAATTGAGGTCAATCTAACTAGTCCATATGATCCTAGTAGTGTGTGATTATCATGAATTTTCTTTACTTAGGAAAACGTATCCATAAGTTTTGGAAATTCATTCTGGGATAACTCGAGTTAGTTTCCAGCTACATGTATATTTAATTTGATAATATCAACCCCCAAATAATGTACCATCTTAAAAATCAGCTCAATTGGTCATACTAAAATATATCTTTGAGTTACATACTATTTGGATGGAATCTATGGTAGGTTAGTCCACAAAAATGTAGTTAGAGAGGAAGTTATTCCCAAAAGGGTGAATTTGACTCCTCCTCCACCTAACTTTGAAAATTTAATCTTTTTAATATTAAATGGAATGAGAGATCTGAGAAACATATTATGAACTTTTCATCTTAGTTTGGCACAAAATTGGGAAAAATTAGTATAAATATGTGGACTTAAGTGTTTCATACAGACTCGAGAGGGTCTTATGTTTTTCTAGTCAAACAACCTTTCAATCAGATCCGTAACTAGTTAAGAGGATATATGGATTCAATTATTTTATAAATTTAGCTCAATTTCTTAGAATAAAAACATTAGTGAACCCTAAAATTAATAATGGGTAAAAATTAGAGTGTCATAGTATTTTTCAGGTTGAAGGGTTTAACATATTCCATGGATAAGAAACTCCTATATGAGTAATTATTAGATATTTGTTTAGAGAAATTATAGGATTAGTTACAAACAAAACTAATTCATTTTAAGTATTCTAATTGGGTTTTATAGTTTTTTATTCTACCATAATGGTTGAATTATTCCCTTTACTGCTCTAAAGCTAAATATTAGCTGATATCTTCGACATAGACATGAACGTTTGGTAGATGAAACCATTATTGTTACTATCAAACTAGCACCGTTGTTGTCTCCATCCCATGAAAATTTAAAATGTAATGTAGTTACGTTTTATGGGTAATAATATGATGACAAAAATTATACTTTAAATACACAAGATGTGAATAAGTATCAAAATTATTAAAAATTTAAAATTGGTAAGAACAAATATTTCTCCTCCTAAAATGAATTGATCCTAGTGTATTTCATTACTATTCTAGAGAAGAACTTGTTCATACTACTAGAGATAAGAAAAATTGATAAGGTGGTATTAAATTATTACTATAATTATTTTTTTACCATCATATTCTTGGTCACAAAAATCAATATTGAATTTTCTTTAAAGACTTACATCATAGGATGATAGATAAAAAGTGGATAAACCTGGACAGTCCCACGACACATGTGACTTATGTGTTTTACACCCCACATAAATAAGAAATATAATGGAAGGAATTCCTAAAATGGGATAAATAAAAAAATAATGACTGGATGACTTGGAAGTTGTTCAACAACACACAATAAGTCATCAGTTTATGACTGAATCAACCAATTAAGACCCTAATTACCCCTATAATGCATGATAAAACACCATTTACACCATAATAATTAAAATTTAAATTCATCTACTACTGGTGAAACAAGTCACAATAAGAGGATCCCAATATACAACCAAACTATGATAGATTCTTAAATATTTTTTCCTCCATTATTAGGATGATGGGAATGGCCCTACCAAATGAAATTTTATTTCAATGAGGCATTACAACATGGTATTGTCAATGTTATACACCTTAAATATCCATTCACTAATGAAGAGGGATATTAGGAAGTAGGGTTTCCTAACATTATAAATAGATGATATTGTAGATATTGATGTGGGAACACTTGAGGTAGACTCCAGTGTCCATGTTTCATTTCCCCTAACATCTTATATATGGTTTAAATTAGATACAAGTGGTTAAAGGATCCCAATAAGATAATTCATCTAATTCTGAATCCTATAAGACATATATTACACATATCATAATAGTGGATCGATTAGCGAAGGAAAAAAACTATCCAATATTGGGATATGGGGAGGCTAATTCAACTTGACCCAGAAACAAAAAAAGATACCCACAATCCTAACTCAAGAAAGAGATTATCACCATAGCAGATTAAATATTGAAAACCCTAGTCTATGGAGTAGTCACATGGTAGAAGAATAAGCCTCTATATTAGAAGTATGATATATAGAAACATATCTCATTCATTTATTCAAATATTTCAGTCTTTTATTTCCATTATGTTTTTAAAAAAAACTCATAGGAGACCTCATCAAACCATTTTCAATCCATTAAGAGTTTGAGAATGAATTTTTTGTTGCTAAAAATAATCACACAAAAATGGGTTATACCAAATTCCATGTTGTAATTTCCTTTATGAAGAAGGATTATGTGGATACTATACGAGGGAACATCAGGTACTTATATGTATCTAAAAATCATTAGGATGTCATAATTTATTGATCCTTGGTGAAAAATTGTTGAAGAATCATCCTTATCCTAATCCAAATGCAAAAATGATTAGGGTATAAAGAATCTTACATTTCCCCTTCATATTTTACAATTTAGGGGTATAAAAAAGATTAAGGAAATCCTCTTATAAGTATCAGACTAAAAACATAATTCAATTACATTTTTTCCAATTCCACATTGATAGTGGTTTTCTAAGACATGACCTTAAATGCCTTATCAGGAAGATCATGGATTCATATACATGAAATAGTGCCCTATTTTTATCATGAATTATAAAATAGTCTATTTATGGGAAATTTTGAGTACATTGTGGTGAAAAATACACATTTTATTCTTGTAAATCTTAAAAAGTTGACACAGGGTACTAAAAATAATCAGGTAAATAACCATTGGTGAATGATACAACACAACTCACTGCCCCTAATGAACTCTAAGTAGTTATAAGTAATCCATGGAATGGTCCAGTTGAATATTTTTACTCCCTCTCAATCATATCAATGTAATGATTATATATTTTATGAAAATGATAGAGAACCACTCATACATGTTCTCAAAAATTCATTATTCCAACTGGTCACTTTCATGATAAGGGTCATTGGTATTTTATTAGGAAATATTTCAAGAGTAATATAAAATATATGAGAGTCTAAAACAATGAAACAATATTCTCGATGAGATGAACTTGCCTCCCATCCTCTCATCTGAACAAAGATTCGATCATCCCTACCTTATGTGATCAATGGGCTTCACACCTTTGTAATGTGGGATGATCATGTGATATTTGAATAACCATAGTATTTTTTTGAAAATTGAATGTTTTAAAATAATTTTATGCCTACAAAGGCATGAAAATAAAGGGAAACAAGCATTTATGGGAAAATTAAATTGTTTAATTTAGAAAGTATTTAATGTAATATTGAGAAATAATATATTTCTTTTGTAAATATAATAAATTAATTGATGTTGTAATGAGTACTTTTATATGAATTAAATTTGTGATTTTATGATAATGTGATATGTACATATTGTTTTGTAGAGTATATTTTATAACTTTTTTTCAGGGTAAATCCTTAAGTAAGGCTTTGAAATAACTATGAGATTGTATATGTTATAGGATAAGCCTTATGTTAAGAAGTATTGATAATATCCATAGGTTATATATGATATAATTTTTTAAAAAATGGGATTATTCCAGGTATTTAGAAGTGTTACTACTTGGTATATGTGTTTGTCTTTGTTATGATCAGACACACATTTTTATTTCTTACCAAAAATAGATGAAACAAATATATTCTGATCTAAAATAGTTTAGTGAAAATTTGATTATATTTATTTTAATCTGATTTCTAAATTTATATTTTTATATTCATTTCAATATATACATGTCAGTATGTTAAGTGCCAGTATAAATTTGGTTTTTTTGGTGGTATCCTACTAAGATATATTTATCACACAATGTACACTCACATCTTCTGAATGTGAAGTTGTACAAGGTTTCGTGTCGGTATAGATAGTAACTATGGTAAACTTTTAGTTAGATTTGAGGATCATTGTGATGATACCATAGTATTTTGTGGTGTTTATGGAAATTTGTGTTCAATTTTATTTTGAATTATTTTAGTTTTATTGTTTTGAAATTTCTTTATTAAAGCATGGATATTTATTTATTTATTTTTATGACATGATGAGAATTATTGGGGATTTTATTAGGGATTTATTAATTTTGTATGGTATCATTTTTCATTGTATATGTTCTACTCTAATTATTTATAATCTTTTGTGATGATCTATTAGAGGTTAAATTTCTCCCCCAATGATAGTCATAAACATTTTAAGTTATTTTCCTAACATTTTTAATCAAGGATCACACTTGAGGCCATTTATAATTTCACTCTAGTGATATCTTCTTGTCAGTGTTGAACATTACAACTTATAATATATGATCATAGAAAAAATAATATCACAAAGTGTCGATAAATAATTATAAGTATATTATATTATATTAATAACATAATAATAATTGTATATTCTATATTTAGGATAAAATTTGCTAATGAGAACCAAATAATTAATTTTATTGTAATTTAATAGGTTATCTCACTACACCAAGGGTTTAATAGACTGTGATTTAGAATATGATTCTAACAATAAGTATAATTTAATCAATTTCACTAATGAAATTTTTGATATACCTATGGATGATAAAAAATACACATTGTAATATTTTTCAATTTGGGAAGTAAATATATATCATAGTTTCCAAAAAATAAGGATAATAAATCTATTATCACAATTTAGGTTAGACTCATAACTCTAATAAACACATATAACTATTTTGTTTTGATAAAGAAACATGTAGAGGATATGGAAGAAGGTATTTTCAAACCTATATATATATTTAGAAATAATATTAATGATATAAAGTATAACAACATATGTCATCTAGTGTCAGTGAAAGTAGTAGATGACACAATCTAGTGGAGCAGGACCAAAGAGAAATTTGAAAATTTATAATTAGATCAAGATGAAGGTCATTTTGGGTGTCCTCTAAGTGTTTAAACAATATTTTTTAGATTTTTAATGGCTTGTAGAATGTTATTGAGTATAAAATTCATCATGAAATGGGAGAAACAAGGTTGATGGGCTATAATAAAATCCATCCAAAACACAAGCAGAAGGATATTATTGTTCCGTTATCTATCTAGTAGGTGCATCACCCACCACCAAGAGCCTTGTGGTGGTCATTTGGTACCCAATGTCATGTCCTAACCCCCATATAAATTGGATTCCTTTTCATATTTTTAATTGGCCATATTAAGAAACCCTTTTAGGTTCCTTCACATAGGATGAATGGTTTAGGGAGAGGTGGTATCCATTTTTTTTCTCTATTACTCTATTATCCTCAGAAAACTAAAGTTGGTTTGATAAGGGATATTTTTTATTAATTTAAATATGTTTTCTCCTCCTTTTTCTTATTTCCTTCTTATTTCATCCCCCTTTTATTTATAACTAATTTAACTTGGGATTTGGGTGTGATTTCACCCAATAATGGTGTTATCAACTTGAAATGAGATGGATTTTGTGTTCAGAGGCTAAAATTGGACGAGAGAGGATGAAATCATGTTCTTTCATTTCATTTTACATGATTCAAGTTTATCTATTGATATATCATTGATTTTTATCAATTATTAATGGAATTTACTAATGAATCTAATAAGGGATTTGGATATTTTTCTCATAGGGAGATTTTTAATAGTTTATGATTCATATTAACTTTGTTGCATTGGATTTAAGAAAGAATATATTACTTGGTGAGTTTTACCAAATTGTGATAATTTTTGAATTAATTGGTATTTTTTATAATAGATAAATAATTCCTTTTATGGGTTAATGGTTTTTTGGAATTAAATAGCAATGGAATGAGATGGGATTAAATATGGAACAACATTGAGGTAGGTAGTCTCTAATATTTTTTGATTTTATATGTAATTATTTTTTTGGTTTTAGGTGTATGTTGGGATGAGTGGGTGAGATCAACTATAGTGAGAGTTATTGGGGATAAAAGAGATATAAAATAATAAACATGACCTCTTAGGTCTATATTATATTCCCCATACTATTCCCCTTCAGTGAGGGCCACTTCTTGGCTCTATTAGTTTATGAGCCTAGGGAAGATTTATAAAAGGAACCCATGATTGGTTTCTAACCTTAAATAATGTTCCAAGTGACTTAGTGTGGTATTGAATGGTGATACAAAACACTCTATGAAGATTTGTGATCTACTTATACTTGACTGATGAGTTTATTGAGAATTCAAATAGATATAGGTTGACTTGGAGTGTTGGCCTATAGGTAAGGGTTGTGATTCTCACGTTAAGTCTTATAAGACCTTATTCATACACTAGAGTGATATTATACCAAGTATATATGGTTTTGTTAGCCAAAAATGATTGATTCATCTAGAATTTTTATGTATGAAATGAATTTGTTATGATCCTTATAGGCTAAGTCACTACATTATAGATTACTTGTGAAAATGATAGATACTCAAGGGTATAGACCAGGGGGTAGTATCATGTGATTTTAAGTGAAGACCTTTCTAGAATATAGTATCATATTATTAAGGAAAATATAGGTATGTTTTGAGATCCTAGACATGGGAATTGTGAGATATGGACTAAGGGCCTATGTTATAAGGGAGATTTTACTATAAGTTGCAAGCTAATACTTTTATGGAAACACATCATATCAAGTATATATAAATTATTGATACATGATATTAAATAGATGATATGAGCTAAGGGCTAGGTAATCAATGTGTCATAATACACTAATCACTTAATGTGATAGGTTTATTAGCTATGGGATAGGTTTGGGAAGTAGGTTTGTTATCTTGAAATTATTTTTTTATATGATTTATCAATTTACCAAGGGATGGAAGAAATGATTTTAGGCTAGATATTAAGAAATTGACTAAGTGATGGATGCATGTATGAAACCTATAACACTGGTGGGTATATTCTAGTTGGATGAAATTCTAACCTATCATTATACTAATAATATCCAAATTTGATACATTACACACCTATGATACTATTGAGCATATTCAGGTTGTATAATCATCTAACGTGGGATTATATTTGGGGTATATGGGTTGGGTGAACCTCTAACTAGGTTGATTTCATTGACTTAAGAGAGTAATTCTAGGTTGGGCATGCTTCCAAATTACAATTTCATTGATTACGTATAGGTTGGGTGCACAAAAAACCTATGATTTGATAGGGATTATTTAGGTTAGGTGATTTACTGAACTAGGATCCTAATCAATTACTATTTGGTTAGGTACATTATTAACACATGACTTGATAGTTTATTTTAGATTAATAACACTACAACCTATAGACCGATGTACTATTTTTGGGTTGGGTTCCCTATTAACCAATGATTGGAAGACGATCCTAGGTTAGGTGTATTGAAAACACGCTATTAGAAATTATTTATTAATATAGAGAACTATCCTAGATCACAACAGTGCTACTAACAACCTTTAGAAAAATTGTCTCAACTTTGAAAATGGAATAACCATCCATAATACTAGATTAAGAAAATGTTTTTAGGAATTGACCATTAAAGTTAATATTTGAGCACCCAATGGTACAACATGGGCGATGCATAAGGATATTTACTACCTTTATATCATATTATACATTCATGAACATATATATTCATTTAAATTATGATCAATTTTATGTTTTTTTATTGACTCATGTGATCAAACCCTATACAAACACCTCGATGGATGTGAAGACCATATTTTTTTCATATAGGTCAGGGAATGGGTCATAACATATATGATCAATTTGGAGTAGCTTAATAGGGATATAGGGGTAATTATTATTCAAGTACGAGAAGTAGTATCAAAGTATCCTTTATTTATTTAATAATTTTTCATACCTATGTACCATGTATATGATTAGACAATTAGGAAATATTATTATGATGTATGATTATATGGTATGACATTGGTTTCATTTATAATAGCATGGTGTATTTTCTTTTTATATTTATCCTTCCACTATGATTCAATATTACAAGGATGTTGATATTGGTTATGGTTTTTTATGAATTTATCTATTACTTTGTTCTATAATGCCAAGGGTGTATTCCCCAATGAGATAACATCCAATGCTCATTGGTAGTTATTATCCTATAGAAAACTATGAGGCATTCTTGAGGTGATGTGGCATCTAAAATTGGGTTGACGGATGGTGATCAGGTTGATGATATTACAAAATGGTATTAGAGAAATATTTTTTGTCTTATGATTCAAAATTCATAAATAAATATAATAATTTATAGAACTAAATATGAAATCTGTATTTGTTCCTTCCCAATATAATTATGAGAGTAAATCTAAGTAATCAGGGAGTTAGTATTATGGTAAATATTTTTTTTATATTATAATTGAGTTTTTTTTTAAGTATAAAGTATATAAGTTATTATTTATTATTTTACGCTTGGACCAAGTAGGTAAGAGAAATGTGTATGTACTATATAATTGTCACATAGGTTCACATGACATGTTCATGATTATTTGTGATTGAGGAATTAGATTTTAAAAAATATATTTTAATTAATTAAAATGTCTAAAATAACTTATTTTTGTGTTTTATTTATAACTTATTGGAAATACTTTAATTAACTAAATATAGTTTCAGTGATCTTCCTTGACATGAATCACTTGATATAATTTACATCAAAATGCACATGGATGTGATTAAAATGACACTAGAGTGGGTAGTATGGGTTTATAGATACAAATATATTAATGGGAACCCTTAGATAGGGATAATGACATACATATTTTCTTTGAGATATTTGAGAATGGAATCATTGATGTTTCTTCATGATCTATGACCACGATGAGGTGGATGTTCCATAGTTTAGGGTAATTCAATTTTATTATGAATTTCATATTTCTACTCAATATAGGTTGTTCTATGGGTGAGGATAACCCAAGAGAGGGGTTATTCTATGAACATGGATGTCTTTATATGATGAGATCATGAGTAGATTCTTTACATTATTATAATGAAACACATGTGACATGTGATCAAGGAAATGGTACATGTATATAGATATCCTTTAGTAGGAATGGTAATGAGATAATAAATATCGATTAACAAGGATTATGTCTAAGATGAAAGGGAAACATGACTAGTTGATTAGGTGTGTGATCCTGAGAATGAAGGGATTTGAATCATGAAATAATTATTTTATCTCTATAGTTGGGTAGTATGAGAGTGTATATCTACTCAAGGATATAATTCAATAAATATTTATAATGGTTAAGAACTATTATCAGAGTGGTTATTTGGGAAATCTCTTAACATGGGACAAGAGAGTAACCATTAATTATATATATATATATATATATGTGTGTGTGTGTGTGGGTTTTGAAGTAGTATGAACTAAGTTTGACCATGTGATGGTAATCTTAGTGATCAATTTAATCATGATCAACTTTGGATATAATTTTAGACATTCCAATTGAATGGTGTTGTAATATCTCTAGGGGACAAGATTAATTATAGGGAACTACATTATTTTAATACTTCTAAAGGTATCGGGGTCATTGTGATAGATTCTAAGAATATTTCGTGTCCCTGAATATTAGGAATTAATTCATGGGATGTCAGTGAGACTCAATAAAAAATAACACTTGGGGTGTGATCAGGTAAGATATAACATCAATTTATTCACTTACAGAAAGATCTTAGCGATAAAAGTGAAGTGTGTCCCTCATTATTTTGATGGCCCATACTAAATTTTGAATTAAGTTCCTGAACCATGGCCTTTTTGAAAAATTATTAAGATCATAGGTAATTTTGAAAATTATTTCAAATATGGATTGATTGATGAGGACTGGTGGATCGGGGTGTGTTCAATGTGGGAGATGAGGTTTATTGGGAATTCATAAGACATTAACAAAGGATCAGGTGAGTCTTAGTTAAGTTGAACAAATCATCTTTTGTAAGTGTATGGTGTAACCTTTTATGTAATTTGATGTATAGTGAGATTAGAGATGAATTATATGGAATATTTTTGGGCCAAGTTTCTTGATGTGTGTATTTTTAAAGAGAATGGGTGCTTCAACTATGGAAATTTGGGACTTGTGAAATTGTGTAATGACTAGTGAATAGTTTGGAGTCTACAGTATGATAAAATGTGAGAGTTTTATGGTAGTGATTGAGGTAATTTAATCATATATCCACCCATTGGTATTTGAGAGTTGTTGTAAAGGATGATCCATGGTAGAAATGGTAACAAATAACATCAAAATGTCTATATACTCTAGATAAAGGCTCGTTGTAAGGTCTTATCATGGAGAAATGATAATGGATCATGAGTATTAATGTTCAAGAGATAGTGAAATACGATAATGTAAATCCTATGGTGTTATGAAAACCTTATATTACTTGAGATTATTGCCTTAATTTTAGGAGAATTTTAATGATTGTAAAGGGAGATGTTTATAATGAACCCATCCTAGATACGGTTGAGTTTTCTTATCTATATGGATGAAATAAATCATGGGATATCAGGTTAGCATAAAATAACCAAAATTAAATATCAATGGGTTATTTTTTATATAGATTAAATAATCTATAAAAAAATAGATTCATGATTTGGTGGATAGACTTGAATTAATCTTAGTATGGGAGTTTAAAAATACCCATGAGAGATTATAATGATCTATTCAGTGGAGAAAGGATACATTTGATAAACATAGTGTCTGGTGGGGGAATATGGAATCTATAATAGATAATTATGTGGATATTTAGTGTTTCTCTAAGAAGTCTGTGATCTATCGTAGACTAATGATTTCAACCATTTTATTATGATTTTTATGATTAGGTTTTATAAATATATCATCTAGATTGGTATATCATCATAGATGATATGAAATTAGTTATTTCTACAATGAATGAGATTTGATGTTTTTTAGTAAGTTGATGTAGTGGAGAATTAAATGTAACATTTCCTACATGATTGAGTATGATGTATCAAAATTTAATTGAAGGATATCATTTAAGTAATAACTACTATACATGATGGATTGGATCTTGGGAATTTTAGAAAAAGGTTATTCTACTTGTTCAGGTGTAGTGGTGGATGGACAATAATTAGTCAAATACTCAAATATAGGAGTAAATATTGGATATCAGTAATATAAAAAGTCTCTAGATATTCTTTATAATGCTTTATGAAGATTAGAAATATTATAATTTGATGTTTTAAAAAATCCATGTCATCAGGAATCAGTGGAACTAAATGATGATGGATTCTGGTATAATAATCAAGGAGGAATTTGAAACTTTAGAATCAGATCAATATGGAAACCCTTTGGGTTTCTTCCAAATGTTTAAATGAGATTTTAGATTTATATAAAGGAATGTATAAAATCACGGTTTTGGAAATACATCATCAATTGGGAGGATCAAGTTTAATGGGATGAAATAATGACCCACTAAAATCCATTTGAGAGGATACTAGAGTACTAATTTTCCAATATTAAGTGAAACATCCAACATTGGGAGCCTATAAGTGAGAATTTGGACCACTAAAACATCATTGTGGTCTACTAGAGTTCTAATAGCCTTCCCTGATCCCCATATAAAGTGGTAGACTTCTCATCTTTTCAAGGGTTCATTTTAGGAACACCTTCATTTTTGTAAGAAATTTCTAATGTGATGTGACGTGTAAGTGGGAGTAAGTGGGTGAAACAGACCCATGTGATAGTTGATTTAGATAAAATAGATATAGGGAGATATACATGGTCTCTTAGTTTTATAATTAATTTTTTATTCATGACCCCTTTAGTAAGGTTCACTTCATGAATTTTCTTTGTGATGAGCCTTGGTATGAATTATAAACAAAAGACACAGTGGGTTTCCATCCTAGAATGATGATCAACGCAACCCAGTTAAGTTTTTCAAGATGGTGAATAACACAACATCAATAGTAGTGAACTACTCATGGTTGTGTGATATGTTATTTTCGAATTCATATAGACATAGGCTCACAATGATGGGTGACCTATGGATTTAGTCTAGAATTACAGCGAAAAGTGTTATAATATATCATGAAAATTCTAGAGTGGTATCTTACTAAGGGTAAAATATTGGGTTATCCATATATGGTTGGTTTTCATCAAGTTTTCATGAATGGAATGTATTAAAGATGATCCTTATAGGTTATGTCACTAAGTAGGAGGTGACTTGTGAGATGGATAGAGACTAAAGGGTATAGACCATGGTCGGTCTCATGTAATTATAAGAGATGTCTTAAAAAGTATATAGTATCATGTTGATGGGTTGATGATGAGTTTATATTATGACTACAAATATGGTAATTGTGAGAAGCATCATAAGGGTTTTTTCTATTAGAGAGATGTTTCCATGAGTTTTGGGTTAATCATAGTATAATGGAGCCTCATGTTGAGTATATTGGAATTATTGAAACATGTGATATTATAGATGACATGAGTTAAGGGATATGTGATCAGTGTTTTAGGATAAACTATACACTTAGTTAGATGTGTTATTCCACATATGACATTAGAGACCATATTCAAGTTTTGTGAATTATCAATGAATGATTCTACTAATCATATCCAGGTTCGGTAAAATACTTACCTATTATTATTTTGAGAATATATAAGTTTGAAAAATTACCAACCTATTATTCTATTAGTTGTATCAAGGTTTGTACACTTCCATCCTTTGACTTTAGAGAGAACATTTAGGTTGTGTGAACTTCTAACCTATGATTTTATCAACTACTTCTAGGTTGTGTGTACTTATAACTTGTGATCTGACTATGACTATCTAGGTTGGGAACTCTAAAAACCTATTATTTTTAATGTATTTTTTATTTGGGTGCACAACTAACTTGTAAATCAATAGTTTATTAAATTCTACGTACACTGCGAACCTGTGTAGTTATGTAATACTCTTCAATTGGGAGCACTTTCAACCCATTATTGGAGGGTAACCCTACATTTGGTGCGTTGTTAGCTTTAAATAAAAGATACTTTTTTGATATTTAAGGTTATCCTAGATTGAGGTAGTGCCACCAAAAACCCCATGAAACACTATCCTAACTATAACATGGGAATAACTGTCAAATCACACTGAATTAACTCAAACTAGGTAGGATTTGACCATCAAGGTTTATTTTTGAGCACCAGATAATATGAAATTGGTGATGAATGTGGATGTTTAAGGCATCCATTTATTACTATACATATATATACATATATATTGGTTTTTATTAGTATCTCATTAGTTTTGTCCTATTGATTCTTGTTCTCACACCCAGTATGTGAACCATAATGGATTTTCTAACATTATGTTTTGTATGTAGTTTTAGGAAAATGGATTAATACATAAGAGAGAGCTAGAGTAGTTTAGTTGGGATACATAGGAATACTCAAGATGATGTGGTGACCTAGATCAGGAAGGCCAATAATTTACAATCTAGGGATGTTGAAAAGATCATAGTAAAAAACATGTTCATCACTCAAGGACCAATAAAACTGAGATACAATATTATTTTATCATGGAAAATTTATAAAAAAGTATTATAAGACTTAATTATATACTCATTGAATATAAATTTATAGATGTAATGGTAAATACACTCTTGAAATATTATTTTAAATAAATATTTTGAACTTATAAGTTCAGACCTTTCATCAAAATGAAGAAATGGAGAAAAATCCCCCCCCCCACCAATGTGTTTAGTGATTTAATTGATTTTAAAATGTTAAAGTTAAAATAATGTATCACAAAACTTTGGTTTTATTATTAAATGTTTATAATTCGAATGGAAAATTTTAATATAGTAAAAGGTGATAAAAATAAGGATAATAACTAGTAATTCTTAGTTTTCTATGATTGATATAAAAGATAAATTGTTAGAGGAATTCATTAATGACATTAAAATATTTTAACCACTATTGTTTCAAATATTTATAAAAACTCATGTATGTTTAAATATGATTAATATGATTTCTTATTTATTTGACATAGTTAAATGAATGGTTATTCTTAAGAAATTTCCAATGAACCTAATAGGGAAGATTATTAAGAAAAAATTTAAATTTTATGCTTTTTGGTTGTGTTTATTTGAAAAACATATTGAATAAATCATTAAAATTAATTTAGAGGATGATTGAGGAACTTCAAAGCTATTAAAATAATTTTAAGAAGGTTTTTGTAAAAGTAGGATAAAACCTAGAAATGTAAATTCCCAGTGACTATATCATATCATCCCAATACTAACATTATGGACTAATTTAAAACTCACATGACCTTAGACATGCTCCCTAATTACCAAAGTACAAAGGATAACATCAAGGGTTAATCATAAATTTTTAGCTATAGTTTTACTTTCAAATACAATAAAATAAAATAAACAAAGATAATAATAAACAAGAAAACTTTGAAAACAAAACAATAAAAAGAAGAAGATTAATTTTCAATGTGTAATGTATATATTTAATACAAAAAGATTATTTACCCTCTGTAAATCATAAATAAAAATACAATGATAAATAAAATTAATTAGACCATTAGTGATCCTCCAAACATCTAAGTAATCTCCTCCATGTTGAAAACTATAAATCATGTCCCCTAAATCACTTGAACATCACAATAGTTATCCCCAATCCCAAACAAAATGTTCATTGTAGAAAAATAAGAGTTACATGTGCACCAACATGCACTTGAATGGTGTGAACATGGAAACATAATAGGATGAAAAAAAATATACTTAAAAATATCTCAAGTGATAATTTGACTTAATGTAAATATTTAATTCTATGAAAATAGATGTGATTTAATTAAATTAAAAAATTAAAAAAATGGTCCATCATATACTTATCAGGACACATCAACATTTAACCTTAACTACTTCAACCTATATCTTAATGGTTGATGGGTTACACAAAATCTCATAATGTAATTCAAGCCCCGATGTATGTTATAACACATAGAGTATTTCATATCCCAAGACATCACATATCAAGGGAAAGTTACATATATCCCAAGATATCACATATCCGAGGAAAGTAACCAATGTACCAAGACATTAAGTAGTCAAAGAAAACTGCTTATCTCCTAAGGAAACACAATGTTGGGAAAATCAATAAATCCAAAATAAATTACATAGTTAGGGAGAATAAATTAATTCCCAAGGCAACACATAATTAGTAAAAATTATCCAATTATCTAGGGACCACATAGTTAAGTATACTCACTCAATTCCCAAGGCATCACATTTCTAAGAAAATTCAATCAATAATAATTTTATCACATAGTTATAGATAATAACCTGATTCCCTAGGCTTCAAAAAGTCTATAAAGACAACTCAATTCACAAAATGTCACATAGTTGAGTGAAATAACCCATAGCCACAATAACCCTTCTATAATTTCCCTCTTAGTATAGGTATTATATGATTCCAAATTATTTCTCTATTCCATACTCATAAATCCAATGGAAATCCCAATTTCTAAAAAAATGAGTGAAACATGTCAAAATAAAGAAAATTTAAAAAGGGAAATCAAATAGGTCTTGACCAATAATGTTAATATCACTATAATTTGAATTTTAATGAGCTATAAAAGAGGTTCAAATCATAAACGACCAATCAAAGGGATCTCAATCATGAAATAATGAATCAACAATAGTACATTAAATCACAAACTCAATTCATCCAACCTATATCTATTAGAAACTTCAGTGCCTATATGATTATAGCTCATATATAAAAAATTCTAATATATATCTTAACATCACCCATCAAATTATCTCATCACATTTAGTTTTAAAAAGTTACACAACCCATTTATTTCCCATTTTCTATTTCTCTTATCATTATATTTTATTAATAATTTAAGACATCAATAACATGCATGAAATATAACAATGATATCTAGAAATAACATCATCATACTCACATAACCATGCCCATCAATTTGATCAGTATAAATTAATAATAATAAATATATCAATTATTTTTCATAAATAGATAAAATTTCAAAAATTAACATAAACAAATAAATTTGATACGTAAATCAATAACACCAATATACTAGAGAACATTCATTTAATTTAGAAAAATATATACAGATTATTTTTCATTTGTGTTGGACTAAATAAATACAAAAGAACAATATACATGATCTCCTATGATACAAATCTATCCAAATCTTCTGCATGAGTCTAATATCAACAATTGAAAATTATCTTATAGGACCCTCCATCCAAGGGTATCTGTATATTTTGTTACACTCCCAATTATTTTAAAATATTCTATCTTATTCATGATATGTCAGAGCCTTTATGTTAAAGGATGAAGATAATAAAGGTTATAGAGATTTAGACTAATGAGTTTTAAATTATTTAGATTACATGAATCCTAATCACCAACCTTATTAACTATTAGCCTATTTATGTAGATTATCCAAGGATTATCTATATAATTAAAACATTTCTCATATGTTCACTTATCAATGAGATGTTTCACAAAATGTTTCACAACAAACCATATTTTTTTTAACATTTAAGAAATTTATTTATCCATTAAAACTCTTTTAAATTCTCATCATATGATAGTCAATCAATTATGAAATCATGATTAGAAGTATCTCGCATAGCCAAGAATTATAACATAATGAATGCATTACCATACACTCCAACATGACATGGTGAGATTCATTGTGATGTGGTATATCCTAACACAAATAATGACATGGTATAAACCACCATATTTTGGTTTTTTCCTTTAGAACATATTTCTATCAATCTCTCACTTACACTAAATATTTATAGACTTATCACACTTTCAATTTATTTAATATTTTATTTAATAACTTATGAAACCATATTTGAAACTTATTTAAGATATCTTCTAAAAATCCTTTATAAAATATATCATTCAATTTCATTATATACCACATAACATGTAAAAAATGTAAAAATATCTCAAAAACTTGTTCTAGATATCCTCTAAAACACTTTTGGAGTATCTATCATAGTTCTTTATAATCACATTATAACAAAACTTAATCCTCATTCACAGTAACACTAAATATAACCCCATAGATATTTTCAGAATTGAAAATAAGTATGAATTCGTTAATATATAATTTTGTTAAAAAAATGACCTCTTACAAAGTACCAACGTTGTATGAGCTATAAAGATATCTATCTTGATCTATTTAAAATACATATATCTCTATACTTGTGTAATAACCCAAATCAACATTTCAGGTATGTTTTTTCTTTTCTGGTCGTTTTTGAGAAAAAGAGGAAAATCTGGAAATTTTCAAATTACACGTCGTGTACTTTGATGTCGCGTAAGGTCGTGTGCTGGCCGTGTCCGGGCCACACACACAGTGTGTAGGGGTGATGTGGAGGCCGCTTAAAGAGGAGTATGGAAAGGCTAAGTACATGTCGTGTACCCCAGAAGTACACACCATGTAGTTTCTTTTTTTTTAATTAGACGGACCTGGGTCACGCCTAATTGGAAGAAACATCTTCTTCTCATGATTCTTCGACCGGGAGCATCTGTACTGCCCCAAACATCCACTGAGCCCTAGATCCTCTTTCCGCTCTCCTAATTGACCATCGTCGATTGTGTTGGAACTGCAGCGGTGAGCTCTTCCTTCTTCTTGAGTTTCATTCCATGATTTTCCCTCTTTCTCAAGACATTTTGGGTTGAACGTTTTGTGCGTTTTTGTAGATCTACGTCATTATAAGGAGAATCAATCCTCGTGGTTCAATTATATTGATATCCTAGCATCAGGGTAGGTTTTTTGTGCCTTAACTTTCGAAGTCTTTGAGTTTTATGTGAAAATTTCCAACAATACCCGTGAACGAGGTATTACATGTTTACTGTTTTTCCCCTATTGTTTTCTTGCCTTTATTGTGTGCTTGTGTATAGGTAATTTGATCATGTTTGAGGATAATTGCTATTCTTGGATGTTTTTTCCATGCCTTGTTCTTGTTATGACCTTGGGGTTTTGTTATCCTTTTTCTGTTATACCTATTTTCCATGCCTTGTGACCGTAGGATGGAATGATATTCTTGAAATTCTTGTTATGTTTTAGTTTGATTAGCTAAGTAGCTATATAGGTGTACTTTGGCCTTATAGTATTATTAGGCACTGACTGGCATGGGACCATGAGAACCTGGTGCTATAAACTATAAGGGATAGACCGAGTGAGCTTCCTAGAGAGTCTTGAATATTATAGACTACAGGAGGGTAAAACTAGTGAGCTTCCTTAGAGAGTCTTGGTTATTATAAACTACAGGGGATAGACCGAGTGAGCTTCTCAGAGAGTCTTGGTTATTATAGACTACAGGAGGGTAGACCGAGTGAGATTCCTCAGAGAGTCTTTACTTGTTTGAATTTTCCTTAAAACCTTTCTAGGCTAGAGAAGGAATTGACTGAGTGATCTTCCTTAGAGATTCTATGATAGACCTGATACTATAGGAGGAATTGACCGAGAGAGCTTCCTCAGAGAGTTTCTAGAACTTGGGGCTATAAGAGAGTTAGACCGCATGATCTTCCTCAGAGAGTCCCTGACTACCCTAGACTATAAGGGGAATTGACCGAGGGAGCTTCCCCAGAGAGTCTTATAATTTCGTATAACCAAACCAGAGGGGTTAGGCTGAGTGCACTGCCCAGAGGGTTATTGGTACTTCTTGGATATGACCAGAGGGGTTGGCTACGAGTACTTCCCAGAGGGGTTCATGTTGTGGTTAGCTGTTTTCTTCACTGTTTCTTGTTGTTCTGTGGATTGATTACTGTTGTATATCATTCTGTTACTGCTTACTGATTTCTGCCTACTGTTTACTGTTACTGTTTACTGCTTACTGTACTATTATCTTCCATATTCTCACTGACTGTTAGGCATAGATCTTCGGGTGGTTGACTATTGGGATTTAGCCTCACATCCTGTTTGGGTCATGCTTTTGGGCCTAAATAGACTATGTTGTTGCAGGTATATACAAGGTCAAGCACCCTTAGACATCTGGTACTTGATTGCTTGGAGGAGGAGAGAATGGGACCAAGATTAGGCTTGTAATGCTGAGGATCTATTTATATTTTCTTTTGTATTTGTTTTGGTATTGTTTATATTTCCAGCATTGTGACCTGTTTGGCTATTTTCCTAGATATGTATCATGAATCATTTCATATAAACATATATGATCCAGTGTTGTATTGTTTTAGTCTTTCGTTATTTACGTGTCCATTGTTGTTGGATATTTACTGTTTATTCTATTGTATGTTTTGTTTACTTCAGTTGTTTACTCTGACAATGAGGGCATAGTTTCCCCACTATCACACCCAAGGCCCTCGCTGCTATTCGGCATCCTCTGGCATTTGGGGAAATGTGCTTGAGGCCATGTGACCAATTGGGTATGGGGAACCTCTAGGTGGCTTCCAGAACCAGGACGTTACAAAGTGTTATCAGAGGAGTTATTTTCTCTTGACTTACTGTTTGGAGCCTTTATCCAGGGATAGGACAGATTGGGTACTTGGTAATAAGCTATGCATGAGATTAGCTAACCCTTGTACAGGGAAAATCCAATCTACCTCTCTTATTGCAATTTTCTAGTTTTTCTATGTTACAGTTCATTTGATTTCACCCAGAGTGATTCACATGCTTTGTGTTGTTATTGTTGTGCTAGTGCGGTTCTATTTCTGTCGCAACCTAATGATATGAGGGTATGCCATCTCATGCATCATATAGGCACTTGTTAGAAATCGCATGCCATGCATTCTTTCCATGCCATCTAGGGTGTATTAGTGATTTCATGTTGTTGTGATAGATATTGTCTAGATTATTCATACAGTTGTGATAGATTCTTTGATAGAATCCCTGTAATTTGATAGAGGAATTGTTTGTATTGTGCCTTTCTTAAATGAACGCCAAATTTTGGTTCTTGAGGCGTTTTGGGCCCTCATGAATCGGAACATAGTGGACTATTGACTTGTTTCCCTTGTATATTATATGTATAAGATTCCAAGCTTTGGTTCGTGGGGAGTATGGGCCCCCACGGATCGGGATTTGGCACTTTCATGTTTGTTTTTCACTGTTTTCTGGGCTTCGGTGTAGTTTCTGAGCTACATCCCAGAAAAACCCAGAATACACAGCGTGTACTTGACTACACGCCGTGTAGTTTTATACCATGTCATTGAATGTGTGACCAGAAACACGGGGTGATGAAATGGTTTTTATAAACATTCCGTGTAGTAGTGAGTCATGTACCTGGCCGTGTCATTACCAACACGGGTCAAGAAAGTGCGTGTTGTACACACCATGTTGAGTACGCAGACGCCATGTAGTCTTGTCCTCATTACCAGGCCGTGTCATGAAGAACACGGGACGATGTTATCTCTCTTATACACATCATGTTTGTTCGGGACACGCCATGTAAGGGTCAGCCATGTAGCCAGCTGTGTAACTAACAAAACGGGTCGCTAAAACCTTGTCTAGTACATGTTGTGTCCTTAGTGAACATTCCATGTAGTATAGGGTTAAGATGACCCTGTGAGTTAGCTGTGTAAGGAGACTCAAGAATGGGAATGGAGATGAAGTACATGCCGTGTGTGGGGACAACACGTCGTGTAGTCTAGGGTGTTACATGAAAAAAGGTGACAGAAGTACACACCCATGTGAATGGCCTTAAGGAGCACGTCGTATAGTTTTATACACGTCGTGTAGTCGTGTTTAGTGAAACTTGAGTGTTTCTTCCCCCTATTCTCATTTTGTACTCTTGTGTTCTCTTTCCTTGATAATCCTAATCTAAGGTGTTCTTTTGATCTTTCAGAGCTATGCCTCCGAGACGTCCTTCGGTCATACGTCAGCTGATAGACGGTGATCAGACACCGGATATGGCCGATCAGGGACCTCCTGCAGATCCTTCTGCTGTGCCAGCCTTGGAAGTAGCAGTTATACACATTACAGGCGTTGATGCGCAGTTCAGGGAGGACTTCCTAAGGATGATGCAGACCTTTCAGGGAGCGTCGCCTCTTGCCCCGTTGATGGTTGAGTTGACGCAGGTTTTCTAGCAGCAGCAGCCTCCTACTTTCTCAGGGGTTGGAGGACCCCAAGCTACAGAGTCGTGGCTAGAGGCCACGATAACAATCTTCGAGCATCTAAAGATACCTCCAGAGAAAAGGGTAAATCTGGCTACTTATATGCTTTGAGACACCACCAAGAGGTGGTGGGAGGTGATCTCACAGTCAGGGTTCCAGCAACGTATGACTTGGGATGAGTTTCAGCACATCTTGTACGACTACTTCTATCCAGAGACATTGAGGGCCGACCGAGCCCGGGAGTTTATGAGTCTCGAGCAGGGTACTCTTTCTGTTATGGAGTACTCGTCTTGTTTTACTGAGATGCAGTGTTTTAATCCGATTCTATCAGGTGATGAGTTGTTCCATGATAGGAAGTTTGAGGATGGTCTCAGGCAGAAGATCTGTTCCTAGGTGAATATCATTAGGTTGACTTCGATATCCTCAATCGTTAACCAGGCTCTGATCACTGAGGGAAATCTGAGAGATTCTGGAGTAGTGATCCAGGGCGGTTCGACATCCAGAGTCAGCGTTCCTCTTACTGATAGTAGGAAGCGTTGTAGGGAGGCTTCTCGAGGAGATTAGGGTAGGCGGAATGTATCTTCGGGCAGCCAAATTGTATGATACAAGTGTGGTAGGAATGGACATACTAGGCCTCAGTGTCAGAGAGACCTGATGGAGTGCCGATCTTGCGGAAAAATGGGCAATCTTCAGCGTTTTTGTCAGATATTCTCGACTACAGCTCGTGGTAGGGGTTGTTCTATGACCCCGCGTACAGGAGATGTATCACCAGTTTCTCACCAGTCTGGGAACTAGAGTTCTTCCGGCCGTTCGGGCCAAGGTGGAGGTCACGACCATGTTGGTCAGTCACCAGGTCACCAACGACAACAGAGTGGATCAGCTCAGAGTGCTCATCCAGGGGCTCAGGGCCGCAGTACAGGCCAGAACTTCGCCGTGGAGCAGACCTATCAGAAGAAGGATCCCGAACCTTCTACAGTTCGAGGTACGATCTTAGTAGCATCTGTTTTATCTTCAACTCTTTTCGATACTAATGTTTTTCATATATTTATCTCACTTACTATTGTAGAGAGCCTTGGGCTCTGTATCTTTTCGTATTCTGACATGTTGACTCTTGATACACCGTTGGGAATGATGAAGTCTAGCATACGTCAGTGTAGAGAGTTCCCTCTTAAGGTTGTAGGGTTTCACTTTTTATGGGACCTCTATGTCTTAGAGATGACAGGCTATGATATCATTCTCATAATGGACTGGTTAGATCCCTTCCAGGAATTCGTCGATTTCTATCACCGCAGGGTGAGTTTCATATCACCAGAGGGCAGATATTTTCTCTATAGAGGTGAGTGGGATGTCTAGGCAGGTAGAGCTAGACCGGAGCATCATGGGCTAGGAGGAGTTACAGCCCAGATTTCCAGTCTTTATCTAGATGACCAGGGGACTTCATAGTTAGACTTTCCTCCAGTGGTGGATCGTTTCAGGGATTTCTTTCTAGAGGACTTTTCAGGTTTTCCTCCAGAGCGTGAGATAGAATTTTCTATTTAACTCGTCCTAGGAGCAGCACCAATGTCCATTCCTCCTTATAGGATGGCTACACCTGAGTTGTAGGAGCTCAAGAAGCAGTTGGAGGAGTTGCAGGAAAAGGGTTTCTTCCGACCCAGTACTTATCCTTGGGGTTCGCCTATCCTATTTTCAAAGAAGGCATAAGACACCCTTCGACTTTGTGTGGATTATCAGAAGTTGAACCAGTTGACGGTCAAGAACCGATATCCCTTGTCGAGGATTTATGACCTCTTTGATCAGCTTCGCGGGGCCCGGGTGTTCTCGAAGATTGATTTGAGGTCCGGATATCATCATTTGCGCATTAGACCATCAGATATACCTCTTACAGCCTTCAGGAGCAGGTATGGTCTATACAAATATATGGTCATGCCTCTCGGTCTCACGAATTCACTAGAAGCTTTTATGGTACTAATGAACCAAGTGTTCCATCTGTACTTGGACTCTTTTGTGGTGGTCTTCGTGGATGATATATTGGTGTGCTCTCACACTCTACACGACCATGCTACCTATCTTGAGATCATTTTGAGTACACTGAGAGAGAATCAGTTATATGTTATGCTCTCGAAGTGACACTTTTGGATGGATCAGATTCACTTCTTGGGCCATGTTATCTCAGAGGCAGGAGTATCAGTAGACCCAGAGAAAGTGAGAGCTGTAGTTTCTTGGGAGTATCCGAAGAAAGTCTTTGAGGTGCTGAGTTTTCTAGGGTTGGCTGGATAGTACAGGCATTTCACACAAGACTTTTCATGCCTTGGAGAACAATTGATAGGTCTGAAAAAGAAAGGGGCGAAGTTCTTATGGTCATATTCCTTTGAGTCATCCTTTCAAGAGCTGAAAGGGACGTTGACGTCAGCACTGATACTAGCCTTTCCAGAACCAGGAAAGAGATATACTGTTTACTGTGATGCTTCGTGTATCAGGCTGGGAGCTATCCTTATGTTGGTATATGGAGTTGTTGTGTACGGGTCTCAGCAGTTGAGGCCACATGAGAGGAACTACCCGACGCACGATCTAGAGTTAGAAACTACTTTTCATGCCTTACACTATTGGATACATTACCTACTGGGAGAGCATTTTTGTGGTTTTCACATACCACAAGAGTCTCAAGTACATCTTCACTCAGCGTGATCTAAATCTAAGATAGCACATGTGGGCCGAGTATATTCAGTCCTTCGACTTTGAGCTTGCATATACGCTATGGAAGGGCAATGTAGTTGCTGATGCACTGAGTAGAAGAACTTAGATATAGGAAGTCTAGGAGGCCAGCAGTGAGTGGAAGCTTATGGATCTATTTTCTGAGATGAATTTGGAGGTGAAAAACTGATAGTGGCAGACTTTCCTATCTTTTGTAGTTGTTACCTCTACACTTCTTGATCGGGTATGGATGAGGAGGCTATCAAACTCAGAAGGCCTAGTCTTGCGGGAGAGTGTGTCAGGAGAGGACCCTCCTCCTAGATGGACCGTGTGTGAGGATGAGATATTGAATTTATAGGGATGTGTATGGGTGCCTGTAGACATATGTGAGGAGTTGATGCGGGATTTTCATTCTTCAATTTGGGTAGTTCATCCTGGTGTCACAAAGATGTATCAGGATCTTCATCGCCAGTACTGGTGGCTAGGTATGAAGAGAGATGTTTTTGGTTTCGTTATGAGATGTTCTACTTGTCAGCGGGTGAAAGGGGAGCATCAGGGACCAGCAGGGATTCTACAGTAGTTACCTATCCTTGAGTGGAAGTGGAATGATGTCGTGATGGACTTTATGACTAGGTTACCGAGGTCGCCTCGAGGGAGTTATGTTGTTTGTGTTGTCATAGACAGGCTTACGAAGTTTGCTCATTTATTACCAATCAAAGAGACCTTCAGTATTGATGAGTTGGGACATTTGAACATATGAGAGATTGTACGTCTGAATGGAGTTCTACACTCCATTGTTTCAGACAGGGATGCACGTTTTAATTCTCGGTTCTGGCAGGGGATTCAGAAGTCTTTGGGTACACAGGTACTTTTGAGTACAACATACCATCCCCAGACATATGGCCAGTCCGAGTGCACGATCCAGGTTCTTGAGGATATTCTCCTAGATTTCATTCTATAATTTGGCGGTTATTGGGAGAAGAATATTCCTCTTGTGGAGTTTTCCTATAACAACAGGGTTCAGGAGACTATTCAGATGGAACCTTACAAGGCTTTGTACGGTAGGTCATGTCGATCACCTTTGTGTTGGCTGGAGATAGGAGAGGCAGCTTTGCTGGGACCTCATCTTGTTCAGAACACCTCAGAGCAGATAGAGTTGATTCAGAAGAGAATGGATACAACACAGTCTTGACAGAAGTCTTATGATTATTAGCGGAGACGACCTCTGGAGTTCGAGATCGGGGATCAGGTTTTCCTGCATGTCGCACCGAGGTTGGGATACAAGAGGATTCAGAGACAGGGTAAGCTCTCACCGTGGTATGTCGGTCCATTTGAGGTGTTGGAGAGAGTTGGTATGGTTTCCTATCGATTGTAGTTACCTCAGAGGTAATAGGCTATGCATGATGTCTTCCATGTTTCTCAGCTCCTAAGTTACCTTTTAGACCCATCTCGTGTCTTTCAACCCGAGGAGTTTCAGTTCGAAGAGGATGTGTCGTTTGAGGGGCATCCTGTAACAACCCAAGAAAACCATGTTTTGTTTTGATTTTGACAAGTTCTCTTTTCAATATCACCCGCTAAGTGAACCAACAAACAATTAATAAGGTAATGATAATAAAATGCATCAAATGGATACAAAATTTCTTTTATTCAAATAAGAAACCTTTCGACTACAACATCCACTGACCAAACAAGAAGGTAAACTAACCGAAAATCCCAACTAAGAACCCGATTAAAATGATGGGAAGGCCGCTTAAAACTACTAAGAGCCCGAGAATGCGGTAGGGGTCTCGAGCATCCATCATGAGGAACATGAGGATGGTTGAAGCCACCACGACGGTGCTCAACACCAAGGGGATCACGCGAACCATCCTTCCTTTTCACCTTCGGTCACTTGGAGTAAGGGACACTTCGAAACTGGACCCTTTTTATAAGCACCCTAATCTGATCGTTGAACCTCAAACGGCCACAAATTCAACCATTGGTTTATTTTGACCGTTCGGTCTTCTTATCCTCTATGTTTTATTTTGACCGTTGGAATAAAATCAGAATGATAATTGTGTATTTTTCTTTAATGTTTTAAAGTGTCATCAATGTTAATTTAGTTTTCCCAAAATGTTAATTCTATTTTATGTTTCTAAAATGGCGAAAATTAATATTATTGTTTTCTTCCATTATACATATTAATTTGAACAATTGAACTTTTATTTTCTATTTATATAAAACTGGATGAATCTTTATGAGTTATATATATATATTGCAACAAATTATATACATTATTTCTTTAATAATTTGACCTTTGTTAACTATATTGGAAACTTTATTAAATTATGATTCTATTTACAAATATCGCATCTTTAAGCTTACACAAATACTTTTAAGAAACCTATACTTTTTTTCTTTTCTTAAAGGAGTGTATCCAAATGTTTGCATTAGAGTATAAATTAAGGTAATTATTATGTAATTCAGAAAAGGAAAAATAAATAAATAAATAAACAAATAAATATATATTACGATGAATAAATCGATGCTTTCTATAATTGATAAAATGAACCTCTAATTTTCCAAAATATAATAATTATGGTTTAAAAATAATATACTTAATATAATAAGTCCAATAAAAATTTTGGTATTTTAAAATAGAATATATATATATACCCCTATGTTTATAAAATAAGATGTTTTGATTAAATCAATTTATAATTTTTATTTGACCAATGATTTTATTAAAATAGTAAAAGTCAGATTAATAATTGATATTTTTAAAACAAAAACAATGTTATAGTAAATTAATAATAATAATAGGTTTAATAAAAGAATAAAATTACAATTTTTATAAGAAAAAAACGTTGAAATAAAAAAAAGTAAATTATGTTAAAAAATGAAGCCACGTGTTTTAAAACACTACGGAAATCAGGAGCCGTCTGATCCGGCTCTCTCAATCACAGTCGTCTGTGATTTTAATGTCACTCTGCATCCGAGCCGTCCGATAGACCAGCGTTTAATCCCGCCCGTTCGTTGTGTTTCGTGTTTTCTTCCCCGCGGCCTCTCCTTCCACCGATGTTGCGTTCTTCTCCTTCCTCACGTCGCCAGACCAGTAGACTAGGGAGTCCCGTTTTCCTTTGTCTATGTCGGTGTAGCCCGGCTGTATCCCCCTTTCTTCAAGTCGACACCGACCCCAGATGCCTCGTCCGAAGACTCCCCCGAAGTCCTCCCCTTCTCCTTCTGTTTTTTTTTAAATCCCCTGTTGCACCAAAGGCCGAAGGGCTTGCACCGATCTCCTTGACCCCTCCGACCTCCAGACGTCGTCGCTGCTCCATTCTCCTCCTCCTCCTTGTCGAGCTAAGGTAAGGGTCGTGTTTTCTTTTTTTTCTATGTTTTTTTTAAACGTCGGGTTTTATATATAGTTGTATATACATACATACATGTTATACATATGTGTATAACTTCTGAGTTTAACCTTCTTGTTCCTCTTGCCTCATCTTTTCCTCCTCTCCAAGCAAGGTAAGATGCAAGTTTTAATTTGGTGAGGTTTTGACAAGTTTCGGCTTATATACACATTTATATATATAAACATGATATATATATATACATATTTTCGGGTGTGTGTGAAACTGTTACAAACCAAGGCCTTGAAATCTCCCTCTCGGCTTAGGGAATGGGTTGGGAGTTAGGGGGAAGAACCTCTTCATTGTTTCCTACCTATTTATAAGTTTTATTTAGTTATATACACTTGCTGTATAAAAACATACAAGACCATATAAACCTGTTTTTCCTATTCCTAGAACTGATCTTGACAACCTCTTTGTGAAACCATAAAATTTGGGGTAAAGGTCCGAAGGTTCTGTTTTAATTTTGGGTGCAGGTTATTACTTTTCACACCTTATGTTTATATATGTATATATATATATACATATATATACACATATGTATAAGATGATAAATGTACGTATACAACCGTTCCTCTATGTTTATACCCCTGATTTTCTTTTTCGCCTATAAAAAAATGGAGATTTTGAGTAATCAAATAAATAGGTAAAATTATGCAAGTAAATGATGTATATTGTTGTTGTATATACATACACGTATGTGTATATACATTAATATGAACTTAGTGTCCATGTTTGCAATTATTACAATAAAGCATGATGAAGTTTATGGGTTGGTTGTATTTCATAATCATTCCTGAAACTGAGAATTTTCATTTATCACTGCTTTGGATAATCAGGATTTTTCTTAAAATGGATAGTATGGACTCCTTGAACTTTTATAAATGCATACATGT
Organism: Viscum album; assembly: GCA_963277665.1. Taxonomy (NCBI): domain Eukaryota; kingdom Viridiplantae; phylum Streptophyta; class Magnoliopsida; order Santalales; family Viscaceae; genus Viscum; species Viscum album. The sequence continues at coordinate 1,119,574,244 of OY728125.1, read as the reverse complement.
ATTCATAGGTATGAACTCATGTTTATTTAAAGTGCTAATGGAAGAGTTTACACAATTATATACATTAATTCCCAAGATGGACTTGATTATGCACATTGTAACCTCAACTGCCTGTATTAAATGCCTATGAGATCCATTTATCATCATATGTGTAAGTTATGAACAACCCTGCTTTAATTGGGTATTAAGATGTTATGTAATGTTAAGTGTTATGTTCATTTTCTTGAAAACCCATGTTTTCCAAAATGTTAAGATAACTGGTTATGTTCACGGAGTTTTAGCATGCATGTAATCACGTTTTTAATGATAGAATTGTTTTCATGTTATGAATAGGTATGTGAAAATGGGGTTTAATTAAGAATGCATGAAACCCTATGAATAATGACCATGTCAAGATATGTGAGGTATGTATAGGACTTACATGTGACGGGTGCGCCCGAAATTATATAGCGCAACAAGAATGATGTGACGGGTGCGCCCAGAATTATACAGTGCTCCAATGCATTGGGTAAAGCAGGAGTCTCATGAGATGAACATGTGCGACGGTCTTGGCAGTTAGCCTTGACTTGTGCTAAGGAAACAGGGTGGGCAGTGATCCTTGACCTGTTAAGTATGTTATACGGTCTTGATGAAATGTCTTGACAATGTACAGGATTATACATTCCCTCTGCATGTAATGATAAAGGTTAACCAGGGGTTTGTTCAACTAATAGGACAACCCCTAGTTGAAAGCTCCCAAGATCATGAAGATGTACTTTATGTACCAAGAACTATTTTTCATATGGTAAACTGTTAGATGAACTGCACTTTACTCATGAACCATGATATGCATGTTTTCCCTGCTTAGCCATAGAATTCTTTTAGAATTAAAGTAACCTTGTTTTAACATTATGAATTGTTTATTCTTTTTATATTGCGCACTCTGATCATGTTTACATTAAAGCTCATTTCAAGTACGTGCTTCTTTGTGCAAGTGGTTTTCAAAGAAAGATGGATTTCATGTTTTAAGAAAAGATAATGTTTTGTTTTAGAAAAGTGTTTTATTCTCTTCGAAAGAACTTCTTTGAGAAAGGATTTTCTAAAAATGTTTTAAAACCCCTTACTGGGCATTTTTGCTCACCCTACAATTTGTTAAAAAAATTCAGGCATGGTTGATACCTATGAAGTTATTCGGAAGCAGCTGGTTTCCCAGAATCCTGAGCCTCACGATCTTCTGTTGTAATGAGACATGATATTTAATTTAAAATGATGTAATGTTAATTATATCATGTCTCATTAAGCACCACGGTTTTGGGGGTCGCTATAGTTGGTATCAGAGGATGGGTTCAGGAAACTCTGGAAAACCAGGTGATATAAATATATTTCTAAGACTAACTAAGTAAAAATGTTATAACTTTCAGATGGATGATGTACCTACCAACCTTTTGTCACTTCCCACTGAGGCTCTAGAGAACATTATATCTCTATCTAGTCGCGAGAACTTTCTAAACTATGCCCAAATTCATATGACGTGTAAGCACCTGTACAATGTGTCAAACTCATCTAGGGTTCTTAGTCTCCACCGGGGATTGGGGATGGATTATCTCCTAATGATGATGACCCAATTTCCCTCTTATGTACGTCGGGGAAGGTATCACGAAGGACTCTTCCGAGTGTTTACAACTGGAAAGGAATTCGGCACAATGCTTGATAACCCTTTTCAAGAAGCTACTGCTGCCGGAGACCTCCGAGTGGCTTACCTATGCCAAATTTTGCACTATGGATTCTGGGGCCAGTTAATGGACTTTGGAGCGTTGGAAAATGAGACCACCTGTGTGTCTCTTAGGCAAGAAGTGTACACCGATGTTTCCCAACTCCACACCCCTCACGCTAAACTCAGGAGGCATTATAAATGTTCCCATGAGTTTAGTCTTGTCTGTTCATCTTGTGTGTGGTTGGAAGAGTTAGTAAGTTTTTCTACTCTTTGTGGCGTACGTCTTGTGAACTCAGACTTTGCCGTGTAAACTTTTTCATAAATGGAAGTTCCTTGTTTCCTATCATGTCTTCACCTTATCTATGTTGTTAAGAGTTTCCCTTTTATGTTTGCTTTCAGATGGCTGGTCAAACGTACTTCTCATCCCTACCTGATGAGCTAGTAGAAGTCATCTTGATCAAGGCATGCATGGTGTATTACCCGTCCTTTCTTCACCTGTGAGGGTCCTACCAGCGTTTACTCAATCTAGAAAACGGTCCAGAGATTCTTCGGCTATGTCAAGAGAATGATCGCGTCTTTCACCTCATCTCCACTGCTCAACTCCCCTGCTATAGGCGAAGGGGAATGTACTTTGAGGGCATGTTCCGGTGTTTCACTCTAGCACAAAACTTTTCTGCCAGAGCGTGTTTCCTCATGGCCGCCCAGGATGGCCAGCTCAGTGCAACTTACATGTTCCAAGTCTTGAACCTCAGTCTCCTCAACCGCATCATCCCTCTCGACTACCTCGAGCATGATGTGGCCAGAAGATTCGTCAAGGAGTTTATCTACTCAGACGTTTCCGAGATTTGCATCACACGAGCCTCCCTTTGGAAGCCTGTGTGCAGTACACACGAACAGGAGTTCAAGGAGCACTGTTCGAGGTGCATCTGGACTAGGGAAACAGAAGAGTTGTGTGCCAACTTTGTTGTCCCGTTAACCGAGCCAGACCCGCTGTTTCGGTAGAGTTGTACGTATGGGGTTTTATGTTTTTCTTCTTTTTATGATAGAATTGCGAGGGAACAATTCTTTGAAGGGGGAAGTAATGTAACAACCCAAGAAAACCATGTTTTGTTTTGATTTTGGCATGTTCTATTTTCAATATCACCCGCTAAGTGAACCAACAAACAATTAATAAGGTAATGATAATAAAATGCATCAAATGGATAAAAAATTCCTTTTATTCAAACAAGAAACCTTTCATCTACAACTTCCACTAACCAAACAAGAAGGTAAACTAACTAAAAATCCCAACTAAGAACCCAATTACAATGATGGGAAGGCTGCTTAAAACTACTAAGAGCCCGAGAATGCGGTAGGGGTCTCGAGCGTCCATCATGAGGAACATGAGGATGACTGAAGCCACCACGACCGTGCTCAGCACCAAGGGGATCACACGAACCATCCTTCCTTTTCTCCTTCAGTCACTTGGAGTAAGGGACACTCCGAAACTGGACCCTTTTTATAAGCACCCTAATCTGACCGTTGAACCTCAAACGGCCACAAATTCGACTGTTGTTTTATTTTGACCATTGGGTCTTCTTATCCTCTATGTTTTATTTTGACCGTTGGAATAAAATCGGAATGATAATTGTGTATTTTGCTTTAATGTTTTAAAGTGTCATCAATGTTAATTTAGTTTTCCCAAAATGTTAATTCTATTTTATGTTTCTAAAACGGCGAAAATTAATATTATTGTTTTCTTCCATTATACATACTAATTTGAACAATTGAACTTTTATTTTCTATTTATATCAAACTGGATGAATTTTTATGAGTTATATATATATTGCAACAAATTATATACATTATTTCTTTAATAATTTGACCTTTATTAACTATATTGGAAACTTTATTAAATTATGATTCTATTTACAAATATCGCATCTTTAAGCTTACACAAATACTTTTAAGCAACCAATAATTTTTTTTCTTTTTCTAAAGGAGTGTATCCAAATGTTTGCATGAGAGTATAAATTAAGGTAATTATTATTTAATTCAGCAAAGGAAAAATAAATAAATAAATAAACAGAAAATATATATTATGATGAATAAATCGATGCTTTCTTTAATTGATTAAATGAACCTCTAATTTTCCAAAATATAATAATTATGGTTTAAAAATAATATACTTAATATAATAAGGCCAATAAAAATTTTGGTATTTTAAAATAGAATATATATATATATCCCTATGTTTATATAATAAGATGTTTTGATTAAATCAATTTATAATTTTTATTTGACCAATGATTTTATTAAAATAGTAAAAGTCAGATTAATAATTGATCTTTTTAAAACAAAAACAATGTTATAGTAAATTAATAATAACAATAGGTTTAATAAAACAATAAAATATCATTTTTTATAAGATTAAACGTTGAAATAAAAAAAAGTATATTATGTTAAAAAAATGAAGTCGCGTGTTTTAAAACACCGCGGCAATCAGGAGCCGTCTGATCCGGCTCTCTCAATCACGGCCGTCCGTGATTTTAATGTCACTCTGTATCTGAGCCGTCCGATCGGCCAGTGTGTAATCCTGACCGTTCATTGTGTTTCGCGTTTTCTTCCCCGCGGCCTCTCCTTCCACCGACGCCGCGTTCTTCTCCTTCCTCACGTCGCTAGACCAGTAGACTAGGGAGTCCCGTTTTTCTTTGTCTAGGCCGGTGTAGCTCGGCTGTCTCCCCCTTTCTTCAAGTCGACACCGACCCCGGATGCCTCGGCCGAAGACTCCCCCGAAGTCCTCCTCTTCTCCTTCTGTTTTTTTTAAATCCCCTGTTGCACCAAAGGCCGAAGGGCTTGCACCGATCTCCTTGACCCCTCTTACCTCTAGACACCATCGCTGCTCCATTCTCCTCCTCCTCCTCGTCGAGCTAAGGTAAGGGTCATGTTTTCTTTTTTTTCTATGTTTAGTTTAAACGTCGGGTTTTATATATAGTTGTATATACGTACATACATGTTATACATATGCGTATAACTTCTGCGTTTAACCTTCTTGTTCCTCTTGCCTCATCTTTTCCTCCTCTCCAAGCAAGGTAAGATGCAAGTTTTAATTTGGTGAGTTTTTGACAAGTTTCGGCTTATATACACGTTTATATATATAAACATGATATATATATACATATTTTTGGGTGTGTGTGAAACTGTTACAAACTAAGGCCTTGAAATCTCCCTCTCGGCTTAGGGAATCGGTTGGGAGCTAGGGGGAAGAACCTCTTCATTGTTTCCTACCTCTATATAAGTTTTATTTAGTTATATACACTTGTTGTATAAAAACATACAAGACCATATAAACCTGTTTTACCTATTCCTAGAACTGATCTTGACAACCTCTTTGTGAAACCATAAAATTTGGGGTAAAGGTCCAAAGGTTCTGTTTTAATTTTGGGTGCGGGTTCTTACTTTTCACACCTTATGTTTATATATGTGTATATATATATACATATATATACACATATGTATAAGATGATAAATGTACGTATACAACTGTTCCTCTATGTTTATACCCCTGATTTTCTTTTTCGCCTATAAAAAATGGAGATTTTGAGTAATCAAATAAATAGGTAAAATTATGCAAGTAAATGATGTATATTGTTGTTGTATATACATACACGTGTGTGTATATACATTAATATGAACTTAGTGTCCAGGTTTTCAATTATTACAATAAAGCATGATGAAGTTTATGGGTTGGTTGGATTTCAAAATCATTCCTGAAACTGAGAATTTTCATTTATCACTGCTTTGGATAATCAGGATTTTTCTTAAAATGGATAGTATGGACTCCTTGAACTTTTATAAATGCATACATGTATTCATAGGTATGAACTCATGTTTATTTAAAGTGCTAATGGAAGAGTTTACACAATTATATACATGATTTCCCAAGATGGACTTGATTATGCACATTGTAACCTCAACTGCCTGTATTAAATGCCTATGACATCCATTTATCATCATATGTGTAAGTTATGAACAACCCTGCTTTAATTGGGTATTAAGATGTTATGTAATGTTAAGTGTTATGTTCATTTTCTTGAAAACCCATGTTTTGCAAATGTTAAGAAAACTGGTTATGTGCACGGAGTTTTAACAAGCATTTCATCACGTTTTTAATGATAGAACTATTTTCATATTATGAATACATATGTGCAAATGGGGTTTAATTAAGAATGCATGAAACCCTATGAATAATTACCAAGTCAAGATATGTGAGGGATGTATAGGACTTACATGTGACGGGTGCGCCCAGAATTATATAGCGCAACAAGAATGATGTGACGGGTGCGCCCAGAATTATACAACGCTCCAATGCATTGGGTAAAGTAGGAGTCTCATGAGACGAACATATGCGAAGGTCTTGGCTGTTAGCCTTGACTTGTGATAAGAAAACAGGGTGGGCAGTGAGCCTTGACCTGTTAAGTATGTTATACGGTCTTGATGAAAAGTCTTGAAAAAGTCCAGGATTATACATTCCCTCTGCATGTAATGATAAAGGTTAACCATGGGTTTGTTCAACTAACAGGACAACCCCTAGTTGAAAGCTCCCAAGATCATGAAGATGTAATTTATGTAACAAGAACTGTTTTTCATATGGTAAACTGTTAGATGAACTACACTTTACACATGAACCATGATATGCATGTTTTCCCTGCTTAGCCATAGAATTCTTTTAGAATTAAAGTAACCTTGTTTTAACAGTATGCATTATTTATTCTTTTTATATTGCGCACTCTGATCATGTTTACATTAAAGCTCATTTCAAGTACGTGCTTCTTTGTGAAAGTGGTTTTCAAAGAAAGATGGATTTCATGTTTTAAGAAAATATAATGTTTTGTTTTAGCAAAGTGTTTTATTCTCTTCGAAAGAACTTCTTTGAGAAATGATTTTCTAAAAATGTTTTAAAACCCCTTACTGGGCATTTTTTCTCACCCTACGTTTTGTTAAAAATTTTCAGGCATGGTTGATACCTATGAAGTTATTCGGAAGCAGCTGGTTTCCCAGAATCCTGAGCCTCGCGATCTTCTGTTGTAATGAGACATTATATTTAATTTGTAATGATGTAATGTTAAGTATATCATTTCTCATTAAGCACTCCAGTTTTGGGGTTCGCTACAATCCTATCTGGATTGTCGATCATAGTACGAAGGTTCTCCAGGGTCGGTATGTTCCTCTGGTACTGGTGCTATGGCAGCATCAGCGAGTACAGGACGAGACCTGGGAGAGGGAGGCCGATGTACGATCGCAGTGGCCGGAGCTATTTAGGGTTTCTTCTTCTACGCCTCACTAGGGAAATTCGGGGATGAATTTCTTTAAGGGGGGAAGTTTGTAAGAACCCGAATCTTTGTTTCAGATATGTTTTTCCTTTTCTGGTCATTTTTGATAAAAAGAGAAAAATCTGTAAATTTTCAAATTACCCGCCGTGTACTTTATAAGTACACGCCATGTACTTTGATGTCGTGTAAGGCCGTGTGTTGGCCGTGTCCAGGCCACACACATGGTGTGTAGGGGCGATGTGGAGGCCGCTTAAAGCAGAGTACAGAAAGACCAAGTACACTCCGTGTACCCAAGAAGTACACACCGTGTACCCTATAAGTACACGTCGTGTAGTTTCTTTTTTTTCATTAGATGGAATGGGGTCGTGCCTAATCGGCAGAAACGTCTTCTTCTCAGGATTCTTTGACTGGGAGCATTCATACGGCCATGAACATCCACTATGCCCTAGATCCTCCTTCTGTTCTCTGAATCAACTAACAACGATTTCATTGGAACCACATCAGTGAGCTCTTCCTTCTTCTTGAGTTTCATTCCATGATTTTCCCTCTTTATCAAGACATCATGGGTTGAATGTTTTGTGAATTTTCGTAGATCTACATCGTTATAAGGATAATAAAGCCTCGTGGTTCAAGTATATTGATCTCCTAGAATCAAGGTAGGTGGTTTGTGCCTTACCTTTCTATGTCTTTGAGTTTTATGTGCAAATTTACACCAATACCCGTGAATGGGGTATTGCGTGTTTACCTTTTTTCCCCTGTTGTTTTCCTTCCTTGCTTGTGTGCTTATGTAGAGGTAATTTAATCATGTTTGGGGATAATTTCTATGCTTGGATGTTTTTCCAATGCCTTGTTCTTATTATGACCTTTAGGTTTTGTTAGACTTTTGCTGTTATACCTGTTTTCCAAGCCTTGTAACCGTAGGATGGAATGATATTCTTGACAAGCTTGTTATATTGTAGACTATTTAGCCAAGTAGCTCTATAGGTGTACTTTGGCTTTATAGCATTATTATGCACTGACTGGCATGGGACCGTGAGAACCTTGTGTTATAGACTATAAGGGATAGACTGAGTGAGCTTCCCAGAGATTCTTGAATGTTATAGACTATAGGAGGGTAGACTGAGTGAGCTTCCTCAGATAATCTTGGTTATTATAGACTACAGGGGATAGACCAAGTGATCTTCCCATAGATTCTTGGATATTATAGAATACAGGAGGGTAGACCGAGTGAGCTTCCTCAGAGAGTCTTTACTTGTTTGAATTTTCCTTAAATCCTTTATAGGCTAGAGAAGGAATTGACTGAGTGAGCTTCCTTAGAGAGTTTGTGATAGACCTGAGATTATAAGAGGAATTGACCGAGTGATCTTCCTCAGAGATTTTCTAGACCTTGGGGCTATAAGAAGGTTAGACCATGTGATCTTCCTCAGAGAGTCCCTAACTACCCTAAACTATAAGGGCAATTGACCGAGCGAGCTTCCCCAGAGAGTCTTATAATTTCGTATGACCAAATCAGAGGGGTTAGGCTGAGTGCACTGCCCAGAGGGTTGTTGGTACTTCTTGGATAGGACCAGAGGGGTTGTCTGCGAGTACTTCCCAGAGGGGTTCCTGTTGCGGTTAGTTGTTTGCTTCACTGCTGCATGTTGTTCTATGGATTGACTACTATTGTATATCATCCTGTTACTGCTTACTGATTTCTACCTGTTGTTTACTGTTACTATTTACTGCTTACTTTACTATTACCTTCCATATTCTCACTGACTGTTAGTCATAGATCTTCAGGTGGTTGCCTACTGGGATTTATTCTCTCACCCTATTTGGGTCATGCTTTTGGGCCCAAATAGACTATTTTGTTGCAGGTATAGACAAGGGCAAGCGCCCTTCGACTTATGGTACTTGATTGCTTGGAGTAGGAGAGCATGGGACCAAGCTTAGGCTTGTGATGCTGAGGAGCTGTTTATCTTTTCTTTTGTACTTGTTTTGGTGTTGTTTGTATTTCCAGCACTGTGACATGTTTGGTTATTTTTCTAGATATGTATCATGCATCATTTCATATATACATATGTTCTCCAGTGGTTTATTGTTTTAGTCTTCCACTATTTACTTTTTTATTGTTGTTTCATATTTACTGCTTCTGCTATTGCATGTTTTGTTTACTTCCATTGTGTACTCTGCCAATGAGGGAATAGTTTCCCCACTATCACACCCAAGACCCTAGCTGCTAGTCGGCAGCCTCTGGCATTTAGGGAAATGTGCTTGAGTCCATGTGACCAACCAGGTACAGGGCGCCTCTGGGTGGCTTCTAGAACCGGGACATTACAACTTTTGACCAACAACTATATAATATACCAGTATTCTTAATCATATAATATCTTTTTTTGAAGGATTACAGTTATCATGAGATATATAGTATGACAATCCTATATAAATACTCATAAATTATTGATTCTATAAGTATATAATGACTAAATGGATGAACTCATCACATGGAATTCATCCTGATGGATGATCAAATCACATGGTCCTCATATAATAGATAAGAACATCACATGTCACTTATATAGGTATGGTTGTACACTCCATCAGTCCATCTCAATCAAGGGACCAAATGTCATACTCAACATATGAGATGATAATTCCCATATTGAGTAAACATAATCTGATCGTATGGTTAGTAATATACCAAATCATCTAGTAATTAGCTTAGCCTCAATGTTTTCATAAGAAAGGTATCGAAGTATAAAATTTCTCATTCAAGGTATCTTGTCTATCCTCGGGAATTTTCATTCAATATGAAACATGTACCCCTAGTACACCAAATACATAGGTATACTTCACAGGTTATCCAAAACAAAAATCTAATTTTTTATCTCATGAGTATATTTTTTATCTCTATAAGATATCCTAACCATGTCAAAATTAACATTTTATCACAACCTATAATAATCTCTGATTAATATTGTTTAGGGTTAACTTAAATTCATAATTTTAGTGGTTAATTATCATTAAGTTTCATGAGAATATGCAACCAATATGAAATAATGATAAAGCGAATTCCTCCTTTTCTTAACATGATACCTTTTATATTATTAGGATCCTTTAATAATAATTAAAAAACCATACATAAGCACCCATCTAATCATTTTCTATATGAAGACCTTTATAGAGGGCTTATATTTATTTCACATATAGGTTTTTTAAACTAATTATATATCTATATAATTCTGACCATATCTCTACGTGACCATCTGATAAAAACTCCCACTAAACTCCTTCAATTTTTAAAGTTTATAATTTTTTTAATAGTGGCGAGACTAGGAATTATATTCCTAATACACTACTATTTGAACAATTATTGAAACTTATTTATTTTATTACATCTAATGTTAAGACGTTAATAACTTATTTTTAAACTTTTAACCTTTCAATGTTGATCATCTCCATTCTTGTAATTTTTCAAATTAAACATTTTAATTGTAATAAATTTTGGTATCGAAATGTAAATATTGACATTATTTATCTTTACCAACACATCATAAAATCATTTAGGATATAAAGTGACTTTATCTTTGATTTATTTTGGTATTATATTTTATTTTCTACACTTTTAATTTCTATTATTCTAAATACACCCCCACTAGAATTTTAAGAACTGTGTTTTATAAAAAATATCATGCTAAGAGAAAAAAAATCATTTGTTTCTAGAAAATAAAACTTATTTTATTTATTAGGACCATATAAAATATAGAATATTAATATAACATATATGGTATTTTATGTTTTTGGTGTAATTTTCTTAAAAGATGATTTTATTCTTTAAAAAATGACACTATTGGGTTACATGATCACATCACTCATATTTAAAAAATATCTTTGATAAAATTATTTGATCCTTATCAAATATTTAAACAGGTTATAAATTTATTTTAATTATAAAATATGTATTTTAAAATAATTATCTCACTTATTCATCAAACAACCTTTGTTTATAAATATCTTTCATAATATAATAGAAAAAATGAGATTCCAAAAAATATTATTGATTCATCTAATAATTGAAGTAATACAACCCACCCAACTCTTTAATGCAACAATTTTTGATGAATTATTTTAATACATACTTTATGATTTAATCATAAATCCTCAATCAATTTTGAAATCCTATACATATTTAGAACAACTATTTAATTTATATTTGGTATCAAATACCCTTCAATGTAGTTTCTTTAACACCTTTAGTTATTCCATGAATTTACTCCTTTATTTTCCAATATTTTAACAATGGAATCATTGAATCTCCTTCCTAACTAATACCTGAGGACTCAATAACTTTGTATAGTTACTAAAAGATAAACCATTTGACTTGGAAATAGGGATTTTATTCTTCCAATGTAAAATTTTAGCATCTTTTACTATCAATACATAATTTGATCTCAGACCGTCTATGTATTGTTCAAACAACCTTATCATTTTGAGAATATTAGTTATAATTCTGTTTAATTCATCCATGTTAAATTTTATAAAAAAATATAAATAATTTTATATAAATGTTATAGAATGAAATTAATAGCTAGATCAAGCCTTAAAGAAGACCCCAGCCTCTCCAAGTCATTGAATTACCCAATAATATTAAGTATATGATTGAAAATAAATGTTCCATATAAAATCTTACACCTTAAAATTTTATTTTAAATCTTATACCTCTAATGTTCATATTATTTATAGATCCTTTTTTGGTTATCTATCATATTGAATGCATCTATGATATAATTTTTCTTTTAAATATTTTTATTCAAAGTCATAATAATATGAGTTGATACTTATAATAAATCCTTCAAATAATTATCAAAATCATCTATAACCATTTATAGAATGAATTTACTAGTCATATTCCCAAGAAGGAATTTCTCCAACACATAAAATTATCCTTTCATAAGATCGATTCTTAATTTTTTATACCAATATAGAAATTTGATTATACTAAGCTTTTCCTTTTATAATATTGATCTAAAATTAATGTTTGATGATGATTATTCCATTTTATTTACAATAGAATCTTTTATCATATGATTATCATGTTTTATATTCATTTAATAAAGAATTTTATTAAAGATTCTCCCACTAAAATGATAACCCCTCTTAATTTTATCACATCCATTAGTGGTTAAAAATATCTATTTCATTAAGTAAAGATTCCACTTTTGTGTTCCCCTAATCATTTATATATTTAGGTATAAAATTATGTCAATCATATCATATTTAAATCTTGGATAGTTGAGTGGAAAACCCTTTTCCAAAATCTATCGCATGAATAATCCCAGCTTTGTTCCTCTAGTATATTATCTCATAGGGTTTCCCAAATAAGTGTAACCCAAAAATCACAATGGTATTTTGTTACCAAACTCTTAGTGTTATAAATTTAAACCATTACCCACATAAGATAATCTATGGTCACCCAACATTATCATAAACCTTCATGACTTGGTGATCTAGGTCTTGACATGTGTTTCCAGTGGAAGGAATATAACACTCTTCATTTTAAGGGGTTTTATTATTTCATTATCTTATCTCATGTATTACCTTTACATGTATATGTACATCTAATGATTTGGTTTTTAAATCTGTAGTTTTTGGGAACAGTGGAATTATGTGATGGGTTATTCCCAACTTAGCTTTTTGTGAGGATCGATGATCAATTTGAGATTTACATGACAATGTACATCGTAATAAATGGAATTGAATCAAATAAAATAGACAAGGGAAAGAACGTCGAAATGAATTATAGTATCATCAAATATTATTTATAAATAATTTCATGAATTAAAGAATTAACTTACATGAATTATTTTTTAATTGATGGATCTAAAAAAAGATTTGTGTTGATCTGTCATTTTATTATAGGAATCAAGAGAAGATTCCCTCTAGGGGTGATCCACACATGTTCCACAAATCTATGAAAGTATCTATAAGAATCTATAGGTTCTATCATGAAAAATCCTATCATCTATTTTGTTCTCTTTTTATCATCATGAGAATCACTTCAAAAGTGATCTCATTGATATCTATAGACTCAAGAGTAGATGGTGGAGGAATATTTCTTTGTGTTCTTGGGATCGTTCTTGGAGAAAGCTCTACCTTGGGCTTGAGAGTATTCTCCTTGGGTGTCGTTGTGTACAAAACAAATTGGTTGGATCTTTAAGAAAATAAAATAATTTTTTTAAATTTTCACTAGGGTTTAGAAATAAAATATTTTCAAAAGTACCATTTTATAGTTATTTAATACATTGAGCAACCCCATGACTTATAATAATAATAATATTACTATTTCCTAGACATGCACTTAACTTGAAAATTAAATTAAATAGTATTTCATCAAATAATTTTCAATATATATTATTTCTCACCAGACCTAAGAACTTGGTCCAATGTTCCTCCAAATTATTTATCGAGCCTTGAATAATACATATTTATTTAATAAATAAATATCCCTGAATTTTTCTCCAATAAATAAATAAATATTATATTCACTAAATAAAAAAATATTTATTTATTAAATATTCTGCTCACATAATATTCTCTCGAATAAATGGTGACAGAATATATGTGATCAATCATATATGAATAATTATTAGACCATGTGTGGGAATAATAATTATTCAACTTTATATATAATAAATAATAATATATTATTTAACTGTGATTTTGGAAACACTTGGTGTGTGACCCTATAGGCCTTTTTCTCAATGGCATTAGGTGAAGTAGTCTAAATTCCAAGGTTACCATCTAGAAACATTCCAAGGCACCCATAGAGACAAAATTTAATAGTACAATAAAATAATACCTCATATGGATGCTTACTATTTAATATAATCACTTTAATGTGATATCTCTAATCAAGCAGGTTTCATGCATGTTACATCAACCTATGTGTTCGATGTCTCTTTCTTTTAATTCATAAAAATAAAACTTACCTATATAACACCATGACCATGGATTTATTTATTCTATATCATTTCATCAAAGTGCTTGAGATATCAACTTCTATTAAAGAATAGAAAGAAAAAATCTTTTCTTGCATTATTCATTAATGAAATATTACTCATGATGCATCTAATACATACTACCTCACCGAAAACATATGTTATAATGGGTTTTTTCAATAGGTAAAAGTACATGACTTATAATAATCATTAATAATAATCTTAATGTCTAATGAACAATACACATTTCCACATATAGGAACATCCAATGACACATAAAAATGTATATTCTTTAATGGTGGGTCTCATTATCATAATATACTACAATGGATATTACCATGGGTGTACCCCATTAGAATGTGCCTTAAATTCCTATGAGTCTCAACCCCGGATACCATGTGTAATTAGTGTCTCTCAAATGATATCATTTGGATATAGAAAATATATTTAAGAATAGTGTTGGAGGAATTATGGGTTCTCATCATAGCAGGGAAATGTTATGACCTTTTAGCAAGACAGTTACTCTTGGGACATTATCACAAACTATGTTACACATAAGAACAATCATTATGTGATAAAAAGTTTATTAATATTAAAAACTATGAATATGGGTTATCATAAAGTACACATAATTTGGTTCTAGGGAACCAACTCAAATAGACTCCCACTTTCACTAGAGGGATCTTCTAACAAACATCATTCTGATAGCTCTCATATGGTACTCAGGCTTCTACTGAGATATAACTTTATTTAAGGGGGTATCCATGTTGTCTTTCATGGGTACTCTTATTACTATAAATTCACCCCTTTGGTAAAAATACCTCAAGAGTTGATACTTTTAGACTATATACATTGTTTTTTGGTGTGATCTTGGATCTTTTACAAGATCCACTACTATAGTATTATTACAATACAATGTGATAGGGTCTTTACTTCTAGGTACAACATCAATATCCTAGAAACTTTTCACATAAAAACGAATTCATTAGCTATATTAGAAGTTTATATATACTCGGACTCTACTATATAATCAATGATAACTAGCTTCTTAGAACTCTTCTAGATCACAACTCCTCTGTTAAGATAGATAACATACCCTGACTGAGACATCAGATCATTTTGATCAGTTTTAAAAATAGTATCAATATAACTGTTGATGACCAGCTTCTCGTCTCCACCATACACTAGGAACATATCCTTAGTTTTTCTCAAATACTTGAGAATATCCTTAACAACGTACCAACCTTGTTCTCCTGGATCAGATTGATATCTACCGATCATACTCAATGCATAGAAAACATCAAGTCTAGTACATAACATGGCATTCATGATTGATCCTATCACTAAATAGTATGGGATCTTACACATTCTCTCTTTCTCATGTTGTGTCTGAGGACACATTTTCTTAAAAATATTTAAGCCATGTGAAATTGGAACCAATCCCCTTTTAGATTATTCCATACTAAATATATTTAGTATCTAGTTAATATATATAATTTTAATTATACCAATCAACCTCTTGGATCTATCATGAATGATATTGATCACTAGAATATAGGTGGTTTCACCTAATTCCTTGACAGAAAAATCATTTGTTTAAAAAATTCTTAACAGACTATAAGACTAGTATGTCATTTCCAGTAAGTAATTTTTCATCAAAATATATTGTCATGATAATGATTGTATTTTCACTAAACCTATTTTAAACACATTGATCACATTTTTTCTTAATGAAATCAATTTGTTTTATAACTTCATCAAACAAAATGTTCCATAACCTAGATACTTTCTTTAATCCATGAATGGATCTCTATAACTTGAAAATATTTTTGGCATCACCTGGAGTCACAAACCCTTCTTGTTCTATCATATATATATCTTCCTAATGGTTCCCATTAAGTAATTTAGTTTTTTCTTCCATCTTCCAAATATCTGAGTCGTGGTAAGATTATATATCAAGTGGGATTATGATGGTATTAAACATGGAAACTAGTGAAATTTTTTCATTGTAGTCATCTCCTTGACATTTTTTAAACCCTTTATCCACTACCCAAGCTTTATAGTTATTTACTTTACATTCCATGTCCAATTTTTTCTTGAATACTCATTTTAACCCTATGATATTTACATCAATTGGAACATTAACTAGAACCCAAACATGGTTCTGATACATGGATTCCATTTCAAAATTCATATATTTTTACCATCTTATAGCTTCTAAGCTCTTTGCTAGCTTTTTATAGGAGAGAGGTTAATCATTGTCAACCAATAATGATTCACCATCTTCGGTGACTATAAAACAATATCTCTCTGGTTCCCTTACTAATCTTGTACTCTTATATAGTACTTGTGTTTTAGAAACTAATTCTTCCATGAGGACCTGTGGAACCTATTCATGTACCAACTCTTGTGTATCTTGAGCATAAAATTCATCAAAGTCAATATTTATCCCACTATCCTTTTGGAGGATGTACCCCTCTCAAGAAATATGGATTTTCTATATATATACACTTTCTTGTATTTGATTTTCTATATTCAGTATCACTATATTTTTTTGGGATACCCGATAAAGATACAATTTATTCCCTGTGGTGCTTGTTTGTTTCCTGAGAAGTCCTTAACAAATGACTTTTAACCCCATACAAGTTTATGAAAAAACGTTTTTCTTTCCACCCTATAATTTATTATAATTCCATTTTATGATTTAGTTGGTAATCAGTTTAATGTGTATCATGTATTTTGTAATGCATATACCCAAAAGGATAATGGAAGATCGTCATGACTCATTATCGACCTTACCATATCTAACAAGGAACAATTACTCTTTTCACTAACACCATTCCAATATGGTGTGTAAGGTAGAGTGAGTTAATATAGAATCCTAAAATACAGTTGAAAGTCAACAAACTATTGGTTAAGATATTCACCACCTCGACCCAATCAGAGCTTATTTTTCTTCTTTACAAGTTGATTATCTACTTCTTTATTGAATTCCTTGAATTTCTCAAAGAACTTGTACTTATAAATCATCAAGTAGACAAAACCATATCTACTCAAGTCACTAGTAAATTTTATTATGTAACAATACCCACCTATAGCTTCTACTATAAATGGTCCACACACATTAATGTGTGCCAATCCTAGAAGCACTATGTCTATTTCACTCTATCCACCAAATTGAGGTTTAGTTATTTTTAGTTGTAAAAAAGCATGACATATTTCAAGTGTTCTTAGCGCAAATGATTCTAAATAACCATCTTGATAGATATTTATCAAACACATCTTATTTACATGACCAAGAAAGTGATACCTTATCTGGGTGTTATATAAATCGTGTGAACATGATTCATTATCAATTTCCAATACTTTTTTTTAATTTAATACTTAAAGATGGTTATTTAAATGTTCCATTACATAACATATATTATCTTTATAAAAGAAACAACTTTTAATTTTAAACATGAAAATTATCCCTTCTCCATCTAGGCATGATACATAAATTATGTTCTTGGTAACTATTGGAACATAATAATAATATTTTAAAACCAAAATTATTTCCATTAGTAATGAAAGGTGGTAGTCACCAATGGATAGAGTAACCAGTCTCTCAATATTAACAGCTCTGACATCAACATATCCTCTATCAATCTTTCAGAATCTACTTAGTTCCTACATTTGGATATATAAATGAGAACCACAATCTATATCTACACTACTACAAAAACGGGCAAGGGAAGCGCGCCCTTATAACAGCGCTAAGCAAAAACGCTGATAAAGGATACCCTATATCAGCGCTAATATTACAGCGCTGAAAAAGCTAATTTTTATCAGCGCTTTCTTAGCGCTGATAATATAAATATTTATCAGCGCTAGAAAAGCGCTGATAAATATGATCTGTATCAGCGCTAAAATATTAGCGCTGATACAGTTGGTCTTTATCAGCGCTTTTTGAGCGCTGATAAAGGTTTCCTATATAAGCGCTAAAAAAGCGCTGATACAGAACACCTCTATCAGCGCTCAAAAAGCGCTGATAAAAATTATCTTTATCAGCGCTAAAAAAGCGCTGATAAAGAGACCCGTTATCAGCGCTATAATTGTAGCGCTGATACGGGGAATCTTTATCAGCGCTTTTCTAGCGCTGATAAATCATAATATTATCAGCGCTAGAAAAGCGCTGATAAAGCTAGATTTTATCAGCGCTATAATTTTAGCGCTGATAAAGGTAGCCTTTATCAGCGCTTTTTTAGCGCTGATAAAACCTTAGTCGACTTTTTTATAAAGTCGGTCGCACAGTGCCCTCGTTTTATCGCAGCTAAAGCTCTCGCGGAACCGTAACCCTGCTACTCTTCTCCCGAATACCGCTGCTGTGTTCGCTTCGCCGGAGCTTGCCGCCCTCGGTACAGTCGCCGTCCTCCGCCGCCCGCAACACCCTCGGCCGACCTCCACCGCCTGCCGCCCTCGGCTGCCCGCAACGCCCTCGGCCGCCGTTCTCTGCCGCCCTCGGCCGCCCTCCGCCGCCCTCGGCCGCTCTCCACCGCCTCCGTCGCCCTCCGCCTCACTCGGCCGCCCTCGGTCGCCCTCCGCGGCCGCCTTCCGCAACCCGCAACGCCCTCGACCAACTAAGGGTATGAATTCTATTCTAGTTTTATTTATTTGTTTCAAACATTCATGGAATCCCTTCAAGTTGTTATGGAATGTATAAAACCTACTAGAATTTGTCTTATGTAATGGAGAGTTGAGGCATGGTGTAGTTTAATGTCCTAAAACCAGGACCTTTGTGCAGGTTTCCATTTTGTTCTGATAAGGAGGGGAAATGATTCACCCTTTTCACTATAGTATAACCAAGAATGTTCTACCATAATCATGCATGAGGGGGGGGGGGTGGTAGATGTAAATTTTAACCCAGGGGTTCATGAATCCAAGGATTGATATGGTACTTAAATGTCATAGGGTGTTTGATGGTAGTAAAATCCATTATTGAGGACGAAATTGTCTTTGGTTGACATGCCTTTTTAGTGGGAAACATATGCAGATCCACCAGTGCATATTGTGATTAGTCAAATAAAGGTGACCTTAGGACGATGACCGCTCATTTCCGATGGCCATGGAAGGATATGAGGATTAAGACCTTTTTGTGCATAGTGTATGGTTTTTGAAAGGAAGAGACCTTTTTGGCTCCGACATAGTGACAATGGGGAAATTTATGTCTCATGAATAGACCCTAAATATGATGTTTATGTATCACCATGTTTCTTGTGATGGAAAGAATCAAGCTGTACATAGATATTTTAAGTTAAAACTACATGCATGGGTCTAACCCACACAAAGGGAGGGGGAATGTTTAGTTTTTGGGGTGTCTGGACTAGAACATAATGACTTAGGCATTACTATAGAATCAAACCAACTATAGTACTTGAAATCATGCATTTTAGAATCATGCAATTAGAACTATGGTAGAACTTTTTAGTGTCATATTGTGGGGACTGATTCCTTGAAAATCCTGAGTAACTTAATGGAAAATCAGTCTAAGATAATTTGACATGCGCTGGACATGAAGGTGGAGAAAGGTGTAGACTATGACACCATGGATTCTCGAATCGATAAGAATAAGTCCATGCACGCAACTTTTTACCATGCACGCAACTCTCTTTACAAACTCCTATTGAATGCAATTCTACGCGATTCAAAGCCTCATATTTTCTATAAAAGTTGAGATACTAAATTAAGGGGGTATCCTATTATTTATAATCGTTTCTGAACATGAACACATGTTTATCCCAAAGTGTGTAAAACCATGTTTGATGTCACATTAGGTGCATACGTATCTTTTTCTCCTAATAAAGTGATAGATAATCATCTTTTTAGTGAATCTAATATTCTTTTTTATGAATCTTGATTATAGGTTAGACTACTTGATCTCCTTCCAAGGAAGTGGTTCCCTTCTACTGTATTTGGAAGTCTTCTTTTGTGTACTTGAACCATAAATACTAATATTTGAGATTCAAATAGGATGAAGATGAATAAAGATTGGATGGATTCTAATCGTTTAACAATAGAGTACGAGAACGGAGTGAAAGAGTTCATCAAGTTTGCAAAGGATCACACAAAGGATCCTTCTCAAATCCTTTGTCCGTGTTTACGTTGTTGTTATTCTAGACTACTTACTCCAGAGGAGTTGGAAGAACATTTGATATGTCACGGAATAGATCGGAGTTATAAATGTTGGAATAAACACGGAGAAAAAGCGAATGTAGCTACTGGCTGGGATAAAACTGCGTTTTATGGATCGTCAGATATGAATACAAATATAGATAATGAAGAAGACCGTATGGAGGATGTGATTACAGATGTCAATGATGATGAAGATCGTATTGAGGAAATGACAAAGACAATTCAAGATGAACCCCGTGATTGCCCAAAATTGTTTGAGAAGTTAAAGAGTTGTGCAAAGACGCCATTGTATGCTGCTTGCACTAAGTATACAACATTGTCAGCTGTACTGAAGTTGTATAAATTGAAAGCAGGCAATGGATGGAGTGATGTCAGTTTTACGGAACTACTTGCTCTCTTGAATGACATGCTTCCGGAAGATAATGAGCTCCCAAGCCGGACGTATGAAGCTAGACGAATGCTACGCTCGATGGGAATGATTTCTGAAAGAATACATGCCTGCCCGAAAGACTGTATATTGTTTCGAAAGGAGAACAAATCACTTACAGAATGCCCAAAGTGTGGTGCTTCTCGATACAAGAAAGATAAATCCAATCCTACGAAAGTTGTATGGTACTTTCCAATCATTCCAAGGTTTAGGCGTTTATATGGAAGTAAAGAAACTGCAAGACAATTGTCGTGGCATGCAGATAAAAGAAATAAAGATGGGTTATTACGTCATCCGGCCGACTCTCCTCAATGGAAGAAAATTGATCATGAGTATCCTGAATTTGGAAAAGAGCCGAGAAACCTTCGTCTTGCGTTATCTACAGATGGAGTGAATCCTTTTGGTTTTCAAAGCAGCACTCATAGTACATGGCCTGTTATGTTGCTAAATTATAACTTGCCACCCTGGTTATGCATGAAGCGAAAATTCATCATGTTATCTATGCTTATATCAGGACCAAAACAACCAGGTAACGATATTGATGTTTATCTGACTCCTTTGATCGAGGATTTGAAGTTATTGTGGGACTCAGGTGTAATGTTGTATGATGCTTATAAAAGTGAATACTTCACGTTGAGAGCGATGTTGTATGGGACAATAAATGATTTCCCTGCTTATGGAAATTTGTCAGGCTATAGCATTAAAGGAACTCAAGGGTGTCCCGTGTGCGAAGAAGATACAGAATCAATTAGGTTGAAACATTCATCGAAATCTGTGTTTCTAGGACATCGTAGATTTCTACCTCGTCGGCATAAGTACCGATCTTGGACGACATCATTCAATGGAAGTTCAGAAAAACGCACAACACCGTCTCCACTAACAGGTGATCAGCTGTTTGAGAAAGTAAAAGATATGAACACTGTTTTTGGTAAACCATTTTCGAAAAACCTTACGAAAATCGGTTGGAAAAAGAGATCAGTTTTTTTTGAATTACCATACTGGAATTGTTTGTACGTCAGACATTTTCTTGATGTGATGCATGTGGAAAAAAATGTATGTGATAGTGTTATTGGAACGTTGCTAAATGCCCCTGGCAAAACAAAAGATGGAATTAAGGCAAGGTTGGACATGGTTGACATGGGAATACGAGAAGAGTTGGCTCCCGTGAAAGGTGAAAATCGAATGTTTCTTCCTCCTGCTGCTTATACTCTTTCTAGGGCAGAGAGATATCAGTTTTGCAACTTCTTTAATGATGTAAAGGTTCCAGAGGGGTACTCATCAAATATCAAGAACATTGTGTCAATGAATGATTTGAAGTTAAAAGGTTTGAAATCACATGATTGCCATGTTTTGATGCAAGATCTAATTCCTATAGCTTTACGTTGCATTTTACCCAAGAATGTTCGTCATACGTTAACCAAACTTTGTTTCTTTTTCAAAGCTATATGTAGCAAAGTTTTAGACCCGGGGAAATTGCCAGCTATGGAAAAAGAAATTGTCATCATATTATGTGAATTAGAAATGTTCTTCCCGCCAACATTCTTTGATATGATGGTTCATTTGATGATTCACTTGGTGAGAGAGATTCGACTTTGTGGTCCTGTGCACTATAGATGGATGTATCCTGTTGAACGGTATATGAAGATTTTGAAAGGATATGTCAAAAATCGAAGTCGGCCAGAGGGTTGTATAGTGGAGCGATATATTGTTGAGGAAGCCATTGAATTTTGTATTGAATACCTATCTGATGTGGAAAGCATTGGTCTCCCGAAATCTCGTCACACTGGACGCATTGAGGGTGAGGGAATTTCTGGAAGAGAAGTTGTAACAATCAGTATTACAGATCGGGAGCAGGCTCATCTTTATGTTTTGCATAACAGTTGGGAGGTTGCTCCATATATTGAAACTCACAAAGAAATTCTTAGGCAGTTGAATCCATCGAGGGCTGAAAAATGGTTAGCAGATACACATAATCACCAGTTTATAGGATGGTTTCAGGACCATATTTTTAAGCAGTTGGATGAAAATCCGAATTCAATTTCAGAACGACTTCGATGGCTAGCCGCTGGACCAAGTGTGTATGTATTATCTTACAGTGGGTATGTAATTAATGGTTATACATTCTATACGGATGAACATGATGAAGAGAGTACCATGCAAAATAGTGGAGTTACACTAGTGGCTGAAGCGATGCATGTTTCTGGTAGTAAGGATATAAATCCAATTTATGCAAATATGTCATACTTTGGCATTATCAAACTAATATGGGAGTTGGATTATACGACATTTCAATTGCCGATTTTTCAATGCAAATGGATTGATAACAATAGTGGTGTTAAAATAGATGAATGGGGATTTGTGAAAGTTGATTTTAGTAAAGAAGGGTACAAAGACGAACAGTTTATAATGGCATCACAAGCGGTACAAATTTTTTATGTTCCAGATCCCGCAAACCGAAAGTGGTCGATTGTTCTGTTATCGTCCAAAACTATTGAGGGTTCCGATGAAAATTCAGTTGAGGACGATCCTTTTAGTGGTACGTCACAATCAATTCAGAGCGGTCCCAATGCAGATGATGTTTTGTATGTTAGAGGAGACCACAATGAAGGGATTTGGATTGTCGATAGAGGTGTCAAATCTCTTCAACCTTTGAAAAAAAGAAAGAGAGTTCAGTAAACAGGTTATATTTTGTTTGTAATATAGATCTTGTTATCTCATGTTATTATCTTATCATTACAGAATTTATGTAATTTGAATGAACTGTTCAACCACTTTTGCAGATAATGACTTCTGCACATTCTGGTGCTCCTAACCTTGAGACTGAACAAGTCTCTCAAGCAGCTGCTGCTGCGGCTGCTGCTGCTCCTGCTGCTCCTGCAGCTCATTCTGCTGATACTGTTGCTCCTGATGCGGCTCCTGCTGCTCCTACTGCTGTGACTCATACTCCTCCTCCTGCTGTGGCTCCTGGTGCTCCTGATGCGGCTCCTGCTGCTGCTCCTGCTGCTCCTACTGCTGCTCCTGCTGCTGCTCTTGCTGTTGCGGCTCCTTCTCTTAGTGTTGAGGTCCAACAACCATCAGCACATGCCGTTGATATCATAGTAGATGAACATATAGATGATGTTGATATCGATGAAATGGTCGGGAATGAAGGACCGAAGTCGCAGAAATCACAGGTGCGTCGTAGTTTGACAGTGTTAGCCAAAATTCTTAAGGCGAAAAGCAAAGGCATCAAATTTGAAGTCGGATGGAATGCACGAGGCCAACATGTGAATCCCAACAAGGCTATGTTTAGCAGTTACATTGGAGTTGTCACTCGGCAACGCGTGCCGATTGACGTAGATTCATGGCACCATGTTGTGTCCGGGTTGAAGGCTGTGATCTGGGAAGAAATTACGGTAACATTATGAATTTATTTTTTTAATTAACTAGCAAATAAAATGATGAAACAGTGTCTTACTCTTCTCAATCTCTTGCAGAGTACATTTATAGTAGACGACTCACACAAGGATTATGTACTAAGGCTTGCAGGAAAGATTCATCGAGGTTTTCGTACTATTTTAACAAGATGTCACCTGAAAGATTCTAAAGGTAAAATAAACCCGCACCCACCCATTGTCTATGCGCACCTGATATCCCAAGAAGCATGGGATGCATTTATTGGCCGTCGTGGGGATGAGAAGTTTCAGGTACATTGTGAGTGATAATACGCTGTTTGAGGATACCTGTATTCATCACTTTGATTGTCAATATTTCATTTATGAAACAGAAACTCTGTACTGAAAATAAGGAACGTGCATCAAATCCAACATACCCCTATCGTAAAGCAAGGATGGGGTACGCTTCATTAGAAAAGAAAATGGTACGTATTGTAAATTTACAGTAATATTGTTAGGTGCCAATAAACAACATCATAATTATCTTTCTATGTTTATATGTAGATTGATGAATCTAAAACCAAATGCACTTCTATCCCACGTCATGTGCTATGGAAGGAGGCACGTGTGAACAAAGAAGGGAAGTTAATAGATGAGAACACACAAAAAGTGTGGGAAATATGTGTAAGTATGACACGATGATAAAAAGATTTGTTTAAAATTGCTATTACATAAAAATAATTAGTTTTTTTCCTATATCTGACAGTCACAGGAATCAGCTACTCCTGTAGCTGATACAGACCTATTATCGACGGCTTTGAAGCAGCCGGAAAAATACGGTCGTGTCAGAGGTGCAGGGTTTGGGGTGACACCCCGAGTATATTTTGAGAAGAAGAAAAAAATAGATGATACAGAGAAAAAATTGGAACAAATGAGCGAAAAAATAGCAACCCTTGAAGAAAAATTGCAATGGCAGGGAGAGTTGCTAGCAACTTTTATGGGTGGGAAGCAAAGGGAGGACACAACTCAGGAAGAACCACCGCATGAACATCCTGCCCCACCCCCCACCAGCTTTGAGGCGAGCCATTCACCTAAAACAAATGTCTTAGCCGTGGTAATCAATATTCTAATAACGGTTCCCATTAAATATGAATCAGACAAACACTGATAATTTATCTGTACTGATCTTCTACAGGGTGATAATGATTGTGATTTATATCTGTCAACACCCACCTATCACCTTGTAGCGAGGGCTACAGTGTTCAATATCCCAGATGCCACACTGCATAATAGACCACTTTCAAAAGATCATCTGAAAGTGACGATTACTGTAGCTCATGAGCCAAATGCAATGCTACCTATTCCACTTGATGACGATGATATTCATACGGTTGAAAAGGCTATTGGGACATTCATTGCATGGCCGGCAGAACTTGTAAGAGTACATGCAGACAAAGAGGTATTTATTTCCTTTTATTTTCAAGCTAAACCCTTAACAATTAATGAAAAGAGTGTCTGAATCAATGATTGTTGTTATAGACGGAGAAAGGAAAGGGGGTGACTAACATCGGCTCGAAACCATCTAAAGGATCGACCAATCGATCCCAAGGAGCTACTGAAAGCACAATAACACCACCTGTTCTCTTTCCACATTTACTAGCATTGAAGACTCATGTGGATACGAAGCTAAAAGATGGTAATAGTCATATAGTGATTTTCGAAGATAATATATACGGAGAGGAAAGTCAAGATTTCGTTGCTGCTGAAAATGTAAATGAAATCCTTGAAAACGGTTGGTTAGGCGTCACTGTTGTAAATGTATATATGAGGTATGTTTCCATGAATTGATTTTCTAAAAGCTGATCTAATGTGCAAATTATGACTAAATGCATTTTATATTGTTGACAGACGCATTTATGAAAAACAGTTGAAGGGATTTTCCCATGAGCCAAGATTTGGACTGGTTAGTCCTCATATCACATCAACACACCAAACAAAAATAGAGTCATCAAAAAGGGATGCAATAGTGAAGGACTTGCTGAAAACATTTGAACGCAAGATTACAGATGACAGACTTTTCCTAATACCAACCATGCAGGGGTAATACTCTACGATTAAAGCATATCAATTATATTTTCACTTTTTTTATTACTTATTCCTTTTTGTGTTTTTAGGCAACATTGGTTGCTAATTGCGGTGAACTTGGATACTCCGAAGATTTACTTTCTGGATTCAAAGTTAGGATATCCATCAAACCGACCATACATGATGGAGTTTGTGAATCTGTAAGACACTACATCTTACGTTTTAGGTCTAAACATCAATTTATATAATATATATTATCTTTTACTGAGGATTCTGTTATGATAGGGCGGTGTACCAATATCGTCTAAATCATGGTATGAGGACAGGGGCTAAGCATAAGGAGCCGAGCAAGTACTACGTCTGGACAAATATCAGGGTATATATAATAAAATTTCACTATCCAAACACACCTCAACACAAGTTATTTATTCTCCTAATGATCAATTTTTTTGCAGTGTCCAAAACAAACAAACGATAATGATTGCGGTTATTATGTTTGTAAATTTATGAAAGAGATCGTTTTTCATCAGCAAACTAGCATCCCTAAAGAGGTATTTTCAAAAACAATTACTAGTTCGTTTAAGTTATTTATTAATTCTTTATTTTTTTATTTTGCAGTACTACTATGACTGCCGAAAAGCCTCATACTCACAAGACGATATAGATGTGTTCAGAAACGAGTGGGCCGCATACCTGATGACAGATTGTACACAAATACAATGATGATCTGACTTGGGGACATGTACAATTGGTGGTCATTTTTGAGAGGGGTTAAGGGGATCAAAAGATAAAATATTGTTGTATGTAAATGTTCGTAGCAAAATTGTAATTGTTATTAAATAAAACATTCTTTCTCCAATGAGTCATTTTTCCATTTTAACAGATGATATGCACCAGCAACATGCAAGAATGTTGAACCACTAAAATGGTCGCTCTCTTGTTTAAAATGGACACCACTTTAATTGAAAACAACAACTGACCTACGGAAATCTGACCAGACGCATCTGGATTGCCTTCATCCTTTAGGAGAAGGATCCACGGGTCCTTGGTGACGTGTACGAGTCAACCCCGCCTCAATCCGAGGCACGGTGTGACCGCTACCACCCAAAGGGTCGCTCTCTTGTTTAAAATGGACACCACTTTAATTGGAAACAACAACTGACCTACGTAAATCTGACCAGACGCATCCGGATTGCCTTCATCCTTTAGGAGAAGGATCCACGGGTCCTTGGTGACGTGTACGAGTAACATGCAAGAATGATGGACCACATAATCATGAAAATCGTATGATGGTTGTACCCAGATAGGACTCCAATTCATTGGTTAAATCTATTTTCTCATGAGATGTTATGTATGAGATTAGGGAGTAAACCTAGTCCATTAAAATGGGAGTGCATCATCTTCAATACACGAACGTATTGCCCATGCAAGACACCCTGCTTTTTTTTAACAATGTAATGAGATGTTCAGCAAAACAAAATGGTGAAGGATCTGCCGCGACATCTTTCTAGAATATTTGACTGAAGTTAAAAAAATTAAATAAAAGGATAGACCCATTCAGTGGACGAAACGACATACAATGGCGCCAAGTCCTGAAAGGTGTCACATTCTCAATTGAGGTGCTGAAGTTAAAAACATAATGCTGTCATGGTTTGTGCTTCAGATCATTCTCGAAGGTGGCCAGTGAATTTCTCTATGTATCATGAGCGTTCTAATGCATATCTTGTTTGGAAGATCATTGTAGTAGACAACGATCTAAAAGTGGGGGATGAGTGCATATCTGAGCATGTCTTTAGTAGTGTCCCTCAAAATGTCTTTAAACTGACCATCTTGAGATGTATCTAAACTTGTGACTTTCTTTCAAATAGTGACTCTTTTCAGAACTGCGGGAGTTAACATTTCTCCAACATATTCACACACAAAATCACCCTTCGACATATCCTACAATGTCTTCAGACCCCACCCTTTCCCCTCGGCTGTCAAAAAAACCTAAAAGACCATGGCTAGCAATGATCATTCCAAAATGCATTTAAACTGAAACCTTCCAGAAAAAAATAGAGTAGAATACTTGCAAGTTGTAACTTAGGTCGCTTTGCACAAGCCGATTTCCACATTGTTTGTAGCAACCACATTTGCTCCAACACTCTAATGATCTTCATTGCTTCATGTCTTTTATACTCTTCCATAAACCCTTCT
Source organism: Viscum album (assembly GCA_963277665.1). Lineage (NCBI taxonomy): Eukaryota > Viridiplantae > Streptophyta > Magnoliopsida > Santalales > Viscaceae > Viscum > Viscum album. The sequence continues at coordinate 1,119,546,009 of OY728125.1, read as the reverse complement.
CTAAGAAGGTCAACTATCGTGTATGCATACTCACCTTCAAATGTGACGTGTACGAGTCAACCCCGCCTCAATCTGAGGCCTGTTGTGGCTGACACAACTCCAAGTGCCTCTGTTTTGTTCAAAATGGACTTATTTTTAAGTGAGAAATCAACAACTGACATACGGGAAACCGACCAAACGCCTTCGGATTGTGTTGACACTTTAGGAAAACGATTCATGGGTTATATGTGACGTGTACGACTCAACCCCGCCTCAATCCGAGACGCGGTGTGACCGGTATCACTCCAAGTGTATGTATTTAGTTTAAAATGGACAATATTTTATGTACATACGCCAAACTGATCTAACGGCTTCTGATTGCATTGATACTTTTTCACAATGATCAATGACTCATGTGTGACGTGTACGATTCAACACCGCATCAATCCGAGGCCCGGTGTGGCCGACACCACTCACAGTGTCACTGTTTTGTTAAAAATGGACTTAATTTTAAGTGAAATCAACAACTGACATACGGCAAACCGACCAAACACATTGGGATTCTATTGAAACTTAAGGACAACTATCCATGGGTCAAATGTGACGTGTAAGATTCAACCCCGCCTCAATCAGAGGCGCGGTGTGACCGGTATCACTCCAAGTGTATGTATTTAGTTTAAAATGGACAATATTTTACGTACATACGCCAAACCGATCTAACGGCTTCTGATTGCGTTGATACTTTTTCACAACAATCAATGACTCATGTGTGACGTGTACGATTCAACACCGCATCAATCTGAGGCACGGTGTGGCCGACACCACTCACAGTGCCTCTCTTTTGTTCAAAATGGACTTATTTTTAAGTGAAATCAACAACTGACATGCGGCAAACCGACCAAACGCATTTGGATTCTGTTGAAACTTAAGGACAATGATCCATGGGTCAAATTTGACGTGTAAGAGTCAACCCCGACTCAATCCGAGGCCCGGTGTGGCCGACACCACTCAAAGTGCCTCTATTTTGTTCAAAATGGATTTATTTTTAAGTGAAATCAACAACTGACATACGGGAAACCGACCAAACGCCTTAGGATTGTGTTAACACTTTAGTACAATGATCCATGGGTCATATGTGACGTGTACGAGTCAAACCTGGGGTGGATTACATGGCTTTCCTACATGGAATATATCCCACTACACGTCTTTAATGAGCCAGCTACGCAGTTTATCCCTTGTACAGATACACAGGAAGAATCACACGAGATCGACGTCATGTACTAACATAGGGCAAGGGTGCATAAGAGGACACAAGATCAAAGGGTAACACGTATATGTTTTTTAACATGCCATGTAATTTCCTATTGATATGACATGTATATTCACACAGGCAGCTGAACATTGGAGTTACCCAGGGTAAAGCGACAAGGCATGTGACCCTTTAAATGACACATAATTTTATGTACCATGATTGATCTCTTTGAACACTATATCAAGGACATATTTCATTAGGGTTGGCTCCCATGATCCTTCCTAGGATGGTTTTGGTATCTTTTCCGACTTACGGTAGTACGATCGCTTCAGCAGGACGTCCTAGACATAGTTGGAGTCTCTCTGAAAGTCCTGGAGTGAGATCATATATCTATTTTTGAGGTCCAGGTAGAGTCATGTATCAACGCAACCAATCCTACCAGACATTGATCCTATATATAGAATGTTAATCTTGATGTCTCATTACAGTACCCCAATTTATGATATGTTACCTTTTTTGTATTAATATACATAATTACTAAGGGTGATGGTTGGGAGAGTTAGGATATCCTTTTTATGTATTGCAGAATGATTCAAGGAGCACGGGCTCTGCACGATTTGTCAAAACCAAGTGGCAATCCAAGGAGAAACAATGCATAGTGGAATGTTCTAGTATTTATCTTCTGAGTTGTGTAGGAATATTTTGTGATACTATGTAATGAGGTAGTTTTGCTTTCTGGGTAGATGGTATCTAACTCATGGTAAGAACACTGTTTGGTTGGGTTGTGATCGGTTGATGACATGCTTGTGGTTGATATACTGGTTTTTGTGCAGGTCTGTGGTTGATATACTGGTTTTTGTGCAGGTCTGCTCGGCTGGCTGTAATAGTGCAGGTTTTTTATTAGCAGCAGGCAGGGATTTAACAGCGCTTTTTTAGCGCTGTTAAATGTCGCCTTTAACAGCGCTAAAAAAGCGCTGTTAAAGGAGATATTTAACAGCGCTAAAAAAGCGCTGTTAAAGGAAACATATAACAGCGCTTTTTTAGCGCCATTAAAGGTATCCTTTAACAGCGCTTTTTTAGCGCCATTAAAGGTGACATTTAACAGCGCTTTTTTAGCGCTGTTAAAGGTGACATTTAACAGCGCTAAAAAAAGCGCTGTTAAAGGACCCCTCCTTTATCAGCGCTGAGCTTTACAGCGCTTTTCTAGCGCTGTTAAAGCCCGATTTTAGCGCTGTTATTTCCCGTTTTTGTAGTAGTGCTACTACCCAATGTGTAGATATTGAAACATTACACGTGATAACGAACACACCTTTAGATTCCCCTTTTTTTGGGATATTTTTGCCTTATAGTGGCCTAGACTTCCACATGAAAAACATACTACCTCTTCTTCCTTACCCTTCCTCTGGATCTTACTATTCTTGGAAGGATGGTGCTTGGGAGATTTAGACTTGTTGTCAGTCTTGGGCCCCTTTGACTTGTTCTTTATTTTATTATTCATCATAAGTTTCACATTTTTATCATTACCTATGTCCTTATCCACTTAGAGAATCAAAGTAATTTTTTGAAAGAATCTTCTAATTATTGATTATATTTTTAATTAAAAATAAAACTGGATAAGGTCTTGGGAACTGATTACAGTCTGACATCTGTACACAACTCATCTAAGAATTTAATCCCTAAGATGTCTAAGCATTCAATATAGCCATTAATCTTGAATACTAAAGCCCTAGTTGGTGAAAACTCTCCAAGATTAGTTGTAAACAAGGTATTGGAGTTATTTTATCTCTCTTGTCTTGCCTTCTCTTGATAAATATCCTGAAGGCGAGACATAATTCTATATTCATTCATGTCCTTGTGTTTCTTTAAAATATCCTTGGTCATGGATGATAGAATTAAACAATGAATATATGTTACATCATTAAAATTTTTCTCATAGAGAGACAACTCTTCACCACTAGCCTCATTTCAAGGTGCATTAGTAATGGGTTATTCTAGTACATACAATTTCATTTCATGGAAAAGGATAACATGTAAGTGACTTTTCCACTCTTGGAAATTTGTACTGGTGATAAAGTTATCCTTCTCAAGTATGGATCATATTGATATGTTTGAATTCATTTTATTTCTAGTTTCTACAAATAAAATGAGCCTAATTTTAGTACTCTATATGATAAAATTTAGAAAAATAAATAAATATTATATTTATTAAACTTCCACTATTTTATTGAAACCCAATAGCCCTCACCATTGGATTCAAAATATCCTATTTCTTGTACATTATAGTGGAAAATATCTATATTATTTTCTAATTACCCCAACCTAGTTTGGTCAGTCAACTTGATTGGTTTTAGGTAGGCATTAAAAATTACAACTACATTAACTCACAGTTCCTTTATCTGCTTAGTGGACTACCAAATCCCGAAATCCTTAAATTAGACTTCCTCAACCCTCACCTCTTAGTTACACCAAGTCAAATTTTGGTAGTCAGCCCTTGATGTGAACTAATTTAATTCAACCCAAAAATTCAAGTTTGAATTCTTCGATAATTGAAAGCACCCAAACTTTGGCTAGTCAAGCACTTCGAACTATGGTTTCATTATAAATAAAGTAGTGGAAGGGTATACTGACATAATATATATTATTGATGGATATTATCCTTTTATTCATAAATTTACAATTATTGAATTTATTATATGCTTGTTAATATTAAGTGAATTTAATTAAGTTATTAAAAATGTCATAGATAATATTTATGCATAAACCAATTTATTCTAGTTTTATCTTGCATGATTTTTAATTCATTAATTAATGTGGCCACAAAAAAACATCCATAATTAAATAAACATGAAACATGAAAGATATAAAATAATAAAGTGGTATGATCATGAGATTTTACTAATGGTTAGTTTATCAAGAGGATGATAAACGAACCTTAGACCTAGGGGAAAACACCTTGAACCAATTGAAGTTCATGTTGTAGCTTTCCACCTATCCAACTATGTATCTCTCCTGGATTGGTTTCTCTTCAACTCCAAACTTGAACCGTCTCCACTAGCTTGGGACCTACATCCATTACATATTATTTTACTCACAAGTGGGTGAGGGGAAAATGGTTTATATAAAAGAAACCAAGGGTATGAAATATCTTACACAATGAGATCCTCGATGACACATAGAACACAAATTTAATTTAATAATTAATTAAATGAAACCAATCATATACAAAGGTGTAATCTATACTCATGATCATACACATGCTTGTAATGAACTAAACATTTAATAAAACTAGTATTCAATTCTTAATCATTATTATTTAATATAAATCATGCTCGAATCAATTAATTTTATTATTTAGTTAATTAATTATTTTATCTTAATTTTCATCTGAATTTCCTTGAGATTCTCATCGATTAAAATTTTAAACAAATTAAATAAATTTATTTAAAATTAACTATGTACATAAATTTACCTTTGGGAAAACATGGTGAATACCCATCTGAATCTACCTAACATGTATTATACTCGTATATTGTTTACTATTATGACATGTGGAATACACAACTTATCACATACTTTCATGACATGTAATATAAACTTAATGAATACCTGAATTACATGATTTTTATGTCACGTATCATTATACAATGTACATAGAGTAATAACTATAATATGACTCATACATGATATGTAGATCTTAACATTATGTAGAAATTAATTAAACATTTATATATATATATATATATTAAAACCCATCACATGGTGTGTCCTATCAACTTTATGACTACATGAAAGCACATGTCAATAAGGTTTACATAGTATAATAAATTAATTTTAATTCTATGTAATTTTGTATAAGTACATGGAATGTATAGGTGAGCTACATAGCATGTATATCTCTCACCGTCTATCTGAGGCACATGCCTTGGGACTTGGTATGTAAATCATGCCTCAGAAAAATTGGATTTCACAATATATACAAAGTTTTACACATCGTGTGGTCTTCGAGTTACATGGTCACTAGTAAGGTAGAATATGTATGGAAATATACATCTCGTTTTTTAACTTAAAGGACTACACGCCATGTACGTGGGCTATACGACATGTAATTTGGCTGATCGTGCACCATTATAGCCTGGTCAACATGCGATTTAATAAATTAAACACACCACATTTATTCATTGAAAATAATTTGAATAAATTTCAAATTAATTATTGGTGTATTAAACACTTGTACATGGTGTGTAACTTTGGTTACATTGTGTGTACTTTTCTGTTATTCAAACAGAACCCTCAGAACCTCTGGATGAGATCTTAAATTTTATTTTGTTCATAAAATTAATTTTTTTGACTATATCTATAAGAAACGAAACATGAAGAAGAAGATCTCGCAATTTGGATTAAAATAATGATTAAAATAAAATTGAAAACTAAATAAAAAATGTGTAAATCAGTCAATGATCTTTACATAAATATGTGACTACTATAATTTCACATGTAAGTTCCAAGAGTAGCAGAAGCATGTGATTGCTTGTACCCAACTTATTTTTTTCATGGTCGATAATCATTTCAAGATTTACATGATTATGGATGCCATAAAAAACAAAATGGAATCAAAGAAAATATAAAAGGGATAAAATTCCAAAACCAAGAATATGATCAACACATATTATTTATATTTAATTTAATGAATTAAAGAAGTACTATATGTGAATCCTTTCTTCATTGATGCATCTGACAATAGATTTTCATTGCACCTTCATTGCATTTTAGTAATCAAGTACAGACTCCCTCTATTTGTGATCCACACGTGTTATAAAAATCTCTGAACATCACCATTGGAAAATCAGGGTGCTATCATGGTAGGTCTTATCACTTTTTTCATTCACTACTGATCTCCATGAGAATATATTCCAAATAATTATCCTTAATCTCTCTAGACTTGATAATGGATGGTGGAGGAATATCACTCTCCTTTATTGGGAGAGTTCTTAGAGAGGGATCTATACAGGTCTTGGGAGGATTGCCTCCAGCTGTCATTTTGAACAACACAAATGAATTAGATCTCTAAGAAAATAATATAATTGGGTTTAAATACTTCTAGGTATTAGATATAAATATTTATACAAGTGTCTTTTAATATTTGTTTAATCCCTTTTGAAACCCCATATCTTAAAATAATAATATTATTATTATTTCCTTTACATGAACTTATCTTGGGAATTAAATTAAATATTATTCAATAAAATAATATTCAATATATATTATTTCTTACCTGACCTAAAAAATTAGTCCACCATTCCTCCACATTATTTATTGGGCATCACTACATTATTCTCTAATAAATAAATAAATATTATATTTACTCAATAGAAAATAAATATTTTTTAAATATTCCACTCACATAATATTCTCTTGAATAACTAGTGACAAAATATATGTGATAAAGAATATAAGAATAATTATTAAACCATGTGTGGGAATAATATTTATTCAACTTGTTAAATAATAAATAATAATATATTACTTAACTGAGATTTGGATGCACTTAGTGTTTGACCCTCTAGACCTATTTCTCGATGGCATTAGGAAAACAAGCCTAAATTCCAAGGATAGCATCTAGAAACATGTAAAGAACCCATATATAAAGAAGTTACTATTACAATTCCATAATATCTCATACAGATGCTTACTATGTAATATAATATCCTTAACATGATATCTCAAATCATGTAGGTTGTATGGTGGTGCCATCAACCTATGTGATCGATATCTTTTTTTTTAAATTCTCATAAATCAAACATTCCTATAGAACACCATGGCCAGTGATTTATTTTGGCTACATCATTTTCATCTAAGGGCCTGAGATATCAACTTACTTTAAATAAAATAAAGGGAAAACCCTTTCTTGCATTATTCATTAATGCAATATTATTCGTGACACACTCAACGTATCCTACCTTGCCGCGAACATTTTTCATCACAGATTTTATCAATACATCAAATTACATGACTTATAATGCTCATAAATAATAATCCTAAATTATAAGGATCAATACACACATCTTAAAATAGAAACATTCAATGACACATATAAATGTATATTTCTTACTGGTGAGTCATGTTCTCATAATATCCTACGCTAGATATTAACAAGGGTGTACACCATGAGAAGGTGACTTAAAGTCTTATGATTCTCCACCCATGATAGCATGTATCATTTGTGTCCTTCAAATGATATCATCTATCTATATGACATATATTTAAGAATATTATCATAACACTTCTCGGTTCTCATCATAGTGGGAAACTACTATGTTCTTTAGTCTGAAAACTACTCTTAGAAAATTGTTGCATGCTATATTACATAGAAGAACAATAATGAAGTGATAAATAGTTTAATAGTATTAAAAAATATGAATAAAAGTTATCATAAAGTATATAGAAGTTGGTTCTAGGGAACCTAGTCCAATAGAATCTGTATTCTTACAATAAATTAATATGTTGAAACCATATTTATCTGTAACTCTTTACACAACTCATATCTTACATCACTGATAAAAATTATAACTTAATTATATTTAAAGATATCCAAATTCATCACATGAATAAGGTATATAAAACCCTTAATAAAAAGTATTATAATCATATAAAATTAAAATCTTAAAAATATTAAGCATGGTGTGACAGGTATCCAACCACCACTTTCAAATAAAAATGATAATCTCCTAGTCTAGTAAGCATCCTGGCCCAAAGTTACACTACCCATTATTCAGTACTATGGATAGACCTTAATTCCATTATAATCCTAACACATAATATTTATAAAAAATAATTAAACTTTAAATTCAAGCTCAGGCCTCATGAAAAAACTAAATCCATGGTATAAGAAAACTAAATCAATTTTTCATACCAAACATGAATCTTCTTAAATAAATGTATAATAATTAAAAAAACTAGTTTAACACTTTAAACTAAAGAATACACCAATTAATAATGTAAATAATTAATATCTATGAATGAAACATGGAATATGCTAAATAAATAAACATTTCATAAAATTAGATATAAGATGAACATTTTTAAACAATTTTATAAATAAAGCTATTATAACCACTTTATAAATTAGGAATTCTCATAAGGAAATTCCATAAAAAAAATAAACATGATCATATCATAGTTTTTTAAAATTATCTCTTTCACATTATTAATTTATATAAAATTTAATATAAACTCTTTCTTACACAAATTATATGATACATATAAGAACTTTTTATAAACATATAAATATTTTATATATCTTATGTAAACATTTTTCATGAAGTAAATAGAATATATTTTACTTTTATTATTCCTTTGATTAAATAAACAAATAATCATTTCAAAATTATATAAATAATTTCCAAAATAATACCTTTCAACATAGACATTTTATAATCTCATTTATGAATAATTCATAAATCAACAAAAAAAAATTATTTTTCCTTATTTTACAATTTATTAAAATTGTACAAACTCATAAACCATGTAAATATACTTTAAACCTAGATAAAATTTACCGAAATTTTTTTCATAATTTTACACCCCATTTGGATTTATAGATTTCTCTCCATGCCCATGCCGATGAATATTTCGTAGAATTTTAACAAAAATATTTTTCTTTGAAATTAACAAACACTGTGACTGTTTTGGGTTTGGTCTGCAACACAGTCTTTCCCTAAGTGAAAAATATTTCTTTTTGTATAACTATGATCATTTTACTTATAACCATGAAATTTTGGATATGGAATATGTGTTGGTGATTCCCCGAGTGAAAATTATTTACATGGGGATAAAAAGGACTATTTCTATATCCACTATGGTCATATTGGGTAGACTAAATCATGGTCCAATTAGACTATGTCATGATGTTCTTATGAGAATTAATTTCATACAAACCATGGACATTTTTCCTATTACCATGACTTTCTAACACTAAACACATTGTGGTTCATTCCTATGATGTTATAAACCATATAATAATGATAAATCAACCATGAAATAGTTGTATTGAAAATTGATACTATATTGTTTATGTAAAACTTTTATGAATGTTTTTCTAAAACATGATGTGGTCTTGTATGTTTTATAAGACATGATTCTTTTTCATAATAGTTAATCTCCTTGAATAGGATAACATAATTGTCCATGACCATTTTCACATATAACATGCCGTAGTTATGGAATTATCATTTCCACACTTTATTTATTCATTCAAAGAATCAATCCAAATGAGATAGAAGTGGATTGGATACCAATTTTGGATTTGTAAGAGATAAAACATATACAAAATAAATAGAAAATATCTACAAAATACAATTATTCTATAATATATTACCATTATTGTTATATTAAACAAAAAAATAAAGTTGTATTTTTTCTTCATCGATTTGAAACCATCCATGGTCTTCCACATGTTCTTAATAAGGATCACTGAGAAGTGGTATACAAGATTATATCTCTAATGGAATCCATGGGTTATATGAATCTCCAAAATGTTAAGAAGAATTATATCATATCCATGGTATTATATAATCTTTATATTAAAACACTGCTAAAAAAAGTGATATGACCATGTGTAAAAATTCTCATTGTTGTAGTGAGGCCATGAGAACTACCACCCATGGTCGTAGCTCCTTTTTCTACAAAAATGGATGCAATTTCCCAACTGGCATAGAAATATATTCCCATGGTGGTATTCTAACATGGATAATCCTACCACAACAATTAATTTTTCCCATGGAGATAGAATCCCATGTGGAGAAAACTACTGCCACAAGCAATGTCGACCATGGAAGTAGGCCTCCCTAAAACCATGATAAATTTTGTATGTGGTGGAATTTTTCCATATGGATACATTTTACCATAAAATAATTATAACTACAAGAAATTTTTTCATATCTTTACTACCATGAATATATGTTCCCATGGTTATAGTTCCCCTACTACTATAGGTATGGCCTCCTGTGACATTTTTCCCATATGGATAATCCTACCGCCACAGGAAATTATTCCCATGGAGATATAATACTAATTGGAGAGAACTAATACCATGGGAAATGATGACTATATTGTTAGTCCTCACTACAAACATGATAAATTATGCATATTGTGGTAGTAACCCCATGGGAAACTACTATAAGCACTAAATATGGATATCCAAAATATAGTGGTAGCTCGATCTATATCCTCAAGAATCACCCATGGTTATATCCTATTACCATAGATATATCCATAATAAATGACCATAACCATTGGTCTGTCCACCTCTTTAATTTGTATTCCCACAATCTTACCCATCAGGGTAGTAGCCCTATGGGATGGTGTCATAACTGCAGTTTCTATAGGTGAATTCCTATGGCCATAATGTCACTTTCTCTCTAGGATCTATTCCCATGTCCATAATATCTATTTATATCAAGGAACCATTCATATAGTGATAGGAAATTTTAATTTTAAACATCTTCCAATATTGATCCCCTTACCTCACACATATTACAGTGAATACATTACATCTTTTCCATAATAAATTTTACTTATATATATATATATATATTGTTAAATGTTTATGATGATAATTATTATATATAATTAATGTGTATTTAAAATATGAAATATGAAGAAAAAAATTCTACATGCCTAAATACCACCACTATTATCCTGGCCCGCGATGGTAGGGGTATTCACATGGACATCTACCGCAATGGGTATAAATTCCCATGGTAATTGTGAGAACTACCTCCATGGAAGGTATGGACCATGGAAGTAGGTATTTCTATGTGGGTATCTACCACCATGGGCTTAATTTATCATGGTTGTAGTGAGACCAACAACCATGATTGAAATTTATCATGGTAGTTGTTTTCTCTATGCATGATTTACATTTCTCAATATCTCATAACCTATAATGTTGAACATATATTTTAGAAAAATATTCAGATAAATTAAATTTATTTCTAATTTAAATAAAACGTTTAAATTTCAACCTCCTATTTAGAAAACAATTCAATCACTAATTTCCATGAAATTAAAAATAATTTTACAAATGTAAATTATCAAAAATATAAAATATAAAATTTATTATATCTTAATATAATATTTTCATTAAAATCATTTTTTAAAAGTCAAAATAAAAATATCTATTTAAAATAACTTCTAGGATAATACAAAATAATGTTTTTTGAATCAAGGTTTTCCATCCTATCCTAATGTTTACTCAAGATAGTCAAACCAATCCTTATCACATTTTTATAGAAAAATATATTTAATATATATTCCATAAATTTAATAAAGATGAGAATCATGATAGGAAATTTGTAGACAACCCAAAAAAATTACTAAGGTTATATATTACTCACCTGAAACTTTTGAATAACACTCATAACTAAATTATATGAACATGAAACCAATATAGGTCTCACAAACAACATCTAACCACAAAAAACTCCTATTATGGGTTTTCCCAGAATATATAAGTTTATATATATTCAATTGGTTCAATTTTAAATCTCAAAAGGCATAAATAAACTCCTAGTTCAATAGTTATAACCATTTTAAGAATGAAGATGTTTTAACGGAAAAACTGGTTATGCTTGGGGTAAACTATGTGGAAGTGGGCTCTATATAGTCCTGCATGGAATTACATGGTGTATAAGGGGACATTGTGTCGAGTAGTAGACCTATGTTAATAAATACACACTCCACTATGTTCAATATTCAAAGGTTTTTAATCAAATTCACATTGATGCATAAGAAAATTTTAAGAGTTAAATTAGTTAGAAAATACATGCATACTTGATACATCAAGTTATATGATGAAAATTAATCAAGAAGATACATGAAACCAACATTTTTATTTTAGAATCAATTTTTATACTATATTCATAGAACTTTTTTATATTAAAGTCAAAAATAATTTCTAAAATGAAAAACAATATTATCCCAGACTTAATTTCTTATTGAACACATTCAAAAACCCTAAAAAATGCTACCCAGATTTTCAAAAATTCAACAAAATACCCTTTTTAGTAGGTTTAACTTAAAACTAAGACAAAATTGTAATTTAAAATTAACATTTTATAAAATAATTTAACATAGCATAAAATTTACATTAACCACGATAGGTAATTCACAATAACCAAATCAAGGTATATAGTAAATCAAAAATTCATTTTTTTAAAATATTACAATGGAATATTCTACCAAATTTCCAATATATTTAGCTTACCATTATAACAGAATAATATCTTATTAATATATTTAATAAATTAAAAGATTCTTTAAATTTTTTACCTCAACATGTTATATCCAACTAAATTCATACATGTAATTCAAAATATCATAAATTTTTAGATTATCTCCCAATGACCTCTAAAACATATTTTTTCATTATAATTTCATCCAATTCATAATTCCACATTTTAATTAAATACCATACACAGCTAGATTTATCCAAATTCATATTTTAAACATCAACATAATGGTAAATCATATAAGTGATATTCCAATGTCATCCTAACATATGAAAGCCTAATTAATTTCATTCCCTCTAATCAAAGACGTTTATATATCAAAACCAAAAAATCTATTTAATTTATGCTTAACATAATAAAAAATCCATTTTATATCACATTGATTTTAATAACATAATTAGTTAACCAACAATTCATTAATTTCATTTTAACATGCCATTTTCAATTATATTAAATTAATTAAAATAAAATTAACTCATATCATATCATCAAATCATTCATAGTAGAAATAACATGGAATCCCATACCAAATTTCAATAAACTTGATCAATACAACATATCATTACATAATGAGTTAACATTATCAACAAAACTATCATGGTATCCCAAAAATCATATTATACTAAAGTAAATACTTCAATTATAAATAATTAATAGTAATTGAAATTTAATTATTTCATGTCATTCTGAAATAAAAGTTTCCTAAAATATCCTCAAAACCATAATACTCACTAAAGAAGCATCATAAAATCAATCAATATTAAATAATTGAAAATTAAATCAACTCATATATTTTTCAACTTTATTTTGAAAAGTGGTAGTATATCAAAATTAAATATAAAAATAAAATAACACTAAATAGAATATCATATTACCTCATACAAATTAAAAGGTTAAATCCTATTATGATGTCACAAAACAATAACAATCACGCGTATGTCATGTAACTCCTCCATGGAATTATGATATACATGAAACACAATGTATATTTTTCCTCTATGTGGGTCGAAACACCTTTCCCAAGGAAAAACAAAAACAAGAAACCCCTCCTATATAAATAAATTTAAATTATTTATTTACCCCAATCATAACTTAGGCCTTTATATAATTATGTTAGTCCAACATTTTTATAGAATACCTTTTATTTTAATCCTTAAGTTGATTTAAATCCCAAAAAATTACTCTAATATCATTTTATAATGACTTGAACAGATAAAAATCTAACAATAAGAACAAAATTTGGGTAATCATATACTTAGCAAACCCTTATGACGCATGACCCTACCTCCTTTGTCCTATGTCAAATAGTCTGCTGGGTGACACAAAATCTCCTGATGTAACCCAATACTTGATGTGTAACATATCTTATAAAGTATCTTATTAATATAGAAAAATATTTAATTAATTTTTCATTGTAATCAAATAGATTTTTACACAAAAAAATCATAATTTTTAAAGGAAATTATCACAAATTTAGTTTATAGGATTATTTTGAGGATTATTTTGAAATTGGGGTAAAATCATGATTTTAATTGAATTTATTAATATTATATATTTTATTATAATGTATATATTTCAAAAATACTATGGTGAGTAGGTTAATTTCATATAGTATATATATGATTATAATATGTTTTATACTAGATATATATGATTAAATCAGAAGTAACCATACAGCATAAGAGTAACTTCAATAGTGAATTTACCAAATTGTGAAAGAATTGATATGTAAAAATATTTCCTTTTCACTGTGGTCGGAAATATTAATATATAATATTAACTCAATAATGAAATTTATAAATGAGAATAACATTAGGGGATCCTTAGGATACATAATATTCATTTAAATGTTACATAAGATTAATATAGAATCATAAGGTATACATAAGAATAAATGGGGTGAAAAAGAAACTATGTATGAACAAATGTAATTTATGTCAGAATAAATTGACTAGATTTAAGGCTACATCATAATAACCAAAATTTATAAGGCTGCTTCTAATTAACTCAAATTATCATAGTAATAATTTAGAGTTTTATAGGATATGTTAGGTTAAATCAAATCTCAAAAAATAAGAAATATAGAAATTCAGTCATAATGAATGTTTTGTGAATATTTTTATAATAATATTTCTTTCATTAACATGATCATGAAAAAACATAAAAGTTGTGTGAATCATCACACAATGATTTGGAATTCCCATGTTGATTATTTTAAGGCTATAAGATCCACCATCTAAACATGTGGTATACTTTCAATAATCCTTTTTATAAAAAATATATTAACACAACTTTTCTATGGTTAATTTGGAAATATTCAAACTTTCTTTCCACATGTCTCTCATCCATGAAAATAGAATCAGTCAAGAATCATCAGAAGATTTTGAGTAATTAAAAACTGATAAAAACGTGGAAGATTGTTATAGGGAAGAATCCTCTTTCATAATCCTTTCATTTATGGTGTCATCCCCATGAAAGTAAGATATTATTGAATCTCATCACCCTTTATTTGAAACCCCCACCCTATCTTTTGTAAAGATGTTTTTCATGTCCATCTTTTAGTTTTAGTTCATAACATTAGCCTCTCATCCCTGTGATTATAATAAAATTTATGAATATTGTAATTATATATATTTTCAATATAGCAGTGTTGAATTTTTCTATTCCATATCTTTATTTCTGTTCTTCCTATTTGACTTTATAAAACTACCTGATGGTAGAGTAGTTAACTTAACAAGTGATCATAAGGAAGGTTTTAATGGTTATCCTAAAAATATAACTATTATTTCCTTAATGTTTTAATTCATTTTTAATGAGGTTTTGGTTGTGTCAAGGAATGGTGTGGTAGTTGTATATATTTCTATGGAATCTTATATAGTTTCATTCCATTCCATATCAAAACTTATTACCCCTTCTCTTGGTCTACTCTTTATATAATAGTGTTTTGTTGGTCGATTTATGAAATGATATACAATAGAGCTTGGCTTATGATGGTCATGCATACTTGGTTGAGATGTGATTGTTATTATTTAATATTAGATTAGGTGAGATATTATGTTCCAAGGATATCTCCAAAATTTCACTAAGGCTCTAAATTTAAGTAGGGTATAGGGGCCCAAGGATGATATTGATTATATTTTCAAATAAATTATAAAAAAAATTAAAATGGACAGTGAAAGAACCCATGAAACCAAACCCTAGACCCACATTTTTCTCACTAAAAATTATATAAATATCCACACTTTATTTTATTTAATTTTTTTCACCACAAAAAACACCAAAAATTTTCAATGATTTCATAAAATAATAAAAATACAAAAAAAATAATGAGTGAAAGGAATAACTAGTGATTGATAAAATGGATCCATGAGAGATAACTCTAAGATCAGTTACTATGTTTTACTCTTAGAATAAATATAAATAATATTTTGTGCACCTAATTATAGGTGTTTGTTCCAAATTAATCATATATCTTGGGAAAATAACTCATATTATAAAGAATCGCATAACTTGGGAAAATCATTCAATTCCCTATGTGTTAGATACATGAGGAAAATAAATCAATTTTCAAGGCATCACATACCAAGGGAAAATCACCCGTTTCCCAATGAGTCATATAATTGGGAAAATTCACCCAATTATAAAGGTTTAAATAGTTTTATAAAATCACAAATTTTCCATGGTTTCACATAGTTTGGATAAAAGAAACCGTTCCTAAATGCATCACATACCTGAGGAAAATCACATAATTCCTAAGGAATCACATAGTTGGGGTAATTCACCAAAATTTGCCATGGTTCATGTAGTCAGGTAAAATCACCCAACTCCCATGAAATTATATCATTGGATAAAATCACTCATTTCTTAATGAATCACAAAGTTAAGGAAAATAACTAAATTACTAGGGCATTACATGGTTGGAAAAATAACAAGTAACCCATTTTATACATTAGATTTTTCTTCTTAATAAAAGGGTATTGCGATTTTTATGTCTTTACCAAATATGTACTTTTCAAATCAAAGGAAATTACAATTCTAAAATAACAAGAAAAACATTTCATGATAAAAAATACTAAAAAAGAACAAGAAATTAGGCTCCAACCAATAATTCCAACCATCTTGGTAATCCAAACATCAATGAATAATAAAACATGGTTTGACCATAAATAAGCAATCAAAGAGGTCTCATCCAAGAAATAATAAATGAATAAAAATATGTTGAACCATGTCACCAATGCATATCACTTCAACCAGTTATAAAATCAAGTCTCTATATAAACTAAACCCATCCCTTATAAAGTCCATGACTTATCCTAAAATCACTCATCACATTATTGTGACACCCAAAATTTTTAAGGATCAATAGTCTATTTCTTTCTCACCCCCCCCCCATTTACATTATATTTTTTTCACCATTTAAAACTTTATAATTATATATTAAAAATAACCATGATATCTAAAAACATCAATATACCCATATAACCATGTCCATCATTTTGATCAATGTGAATCAATAAAAATTTATATATCACTTTATTTATCAGTATATAGTTAACCAATCATCAACATAATCATCTCACATAGTTATAAAAACTAATAATATTTATATATTAAACAAAATTTATTTCATTTACATATATAGATACATACCATACATAAAAAAATTTAATATATATTAATCATATGGTTCCTAAAAAATTATTTCTCTATTTTACATTATTTATTTTATCTCAATATCTTGAGACCATTTTTTTATTACACCCTAAATTAATAATAAAAGACTATAATGGAGTATGATTAAAAAATAATTCTTATTTCATGAAAAACATCCTCAAAATTAATAATAAACTATATAAATTTATTCATAATTCCCCATATTTCAAAGATATCCATTCATGTATCATTTTTTAATACTCCTCATATTGGTACCATGAGTGAATACCTCTCTGGGTGACCCAAAATTAATTATTTCTTATAAATGATTCCCATTTTGATCATAATATATTATATAAATTTTATTTAAAAAATTATTGAAACTTAGGATACTCGTTTTTGTATCCTGTTCTTGGTTCTCAATTCCCACATATATTTTGCAGGTGAAACTTAAATTAAATTGCATGAGAGGTCATAAGTCACTTACCTTAACTCAATCAAAATTAATTATGATATTATAGAACCCTGAAATTTATTTAATGGATAAAATTATATAAATACTTTAAAATTATATAAATATTAGATTTATAAACAAACAAAAACTCAGTGAATAAAATAAGAAAAAAACATGATGGATTACATTAGAATTAGTGCTTAAAGTTATATATCTAAAATATGTCATTATGTTTTGATGATCAATGAAATTAATGTGAGGAAGAGAGGAAGTACATGGGATAATAGAGTAAATGGTATATGGAAGGGAGTGGTACCCTTTTAACAATGCTGGTGCTTGCAAAAATTCCCCCCTTAATCTTCAATAAAATTTCTTTCCCCAAAAAATTCCACATAAGTATTCATTTTAAATAATAATAATAATATATTAAAAATATTAATCCAGCTATACCCCATATAATTTACTTTATCATTCCTAAAACATAAAATGTTTATCTTAAAATAATCATGAAAAATGAATCTTTAAATATTATAAGAAATAGTTATTAAAATAGACTTGTAGTTATATTATAATGAATATGTAATAAAGTGAATCAAATAAGATAATAAAATTATAATAGATAAGTATTGTAAACCATACATTTCAAATTAAATTACCTTTTAATTATAATATACTAATAAAGTTGTGAAGAGAAGTGTAAAAGACATTGTGGAGTGACCATGTATTTCAAATTCAACAAATATATGATTTGGTAGACTATGTTGTTGTGATCAAGCATATTCTATAATATCCTAATTTTATATTCCTAAAAATTAAAATTTTATTTTACTAGTTAGTTTCCTTTGAGTTAGTATCAGGGTATTTATTTTTTATTAAAGAGTTACTGAATGTGAATTTTTATTCTAAGTTTTTCATGTTTATGTTAGAGAATGTTTCCTAAGTACAATATATTATGTATAGAGAAATGATTTTTATGTATTCAGTTAATGTTATAAATTAATCATATATATGAAACAACTTTTCATGTATTGTATCTTACATATAAATTTCAAAGAAGAAGTTATTTTTACGTATAATAAATTTCACAAAGTAAAATTTCTTATATATTCAAGGAAAAGATTAAGTTCTATTAGGTATAATAATTTTAAAAAATATATGAAATAATATGTATTGATATATATTCATAGTTTAATATTACACAAAAAAATTACAAAGTAATAATTATAATGTATAAATAAGATCTCAAAATTAGTATTACGAATTCACAGAAGTATTTTTATGTATTTGGGGAAGAATTTAATCTTTCAATTACTTAATAGGAAGGATTTTATTCTTAGGTATAAATTTTTTTTAGGAAAAGATATTTCTTATAAAGTGATATTCAAATTCAAATTATAGAGGTATTTTTTATAGATTTATTATTATTTATTTGAAAACCCCTTGGAATTATTGTAGCAGTGTTATATTTATTATCAACATTGAGTAAACGAATGTGGAAGTTTTGTGATTTTTTTATGTTCTTAAACATATATTTGAAGTGATTTGAGGGGATGAGTTTGTTATTAGTTTAAATGAAAATTCTGTTGTTGAATTATAGAGTTGAAAGGTTTTTATAAAATTTAAAAAAGTACTTGAAATATAAATTTTTCTATATGGTATGTAAAATATTATTGCAGATATATAATTTGTTCTAATATATACAAAAGATATTTTATGCATAAATAAGACTTTCAATTAAACAAATAATATGTTCCATATGATATGAAACATTATGAATATGATATATAAGATATTAAACAGTGAAACATGGAAATTTATGAAACCTGTTGTGATTCATAAAATATTATGGCTAATATGAAAGATTTAAAAAGGCATGTATAGAATTCTACTGAGAAGATATAAGATCATCATATGCATATGAAATATACTCTTGGTAATTTGTAAGATATTTGAGCTTATTGAAGTGATATATAATACACTTTATTTCTTATGTATGGTTTCTCAATTTTAAAAATATAAAAATTCTTGAGATTTAATTCAGATGAGGCTTTACTGATATTGAAGTTAGAAATATCATGATTTTGAAGGATTGAGTTGTGATTCAGGCCCAGTTAGAAGGATAATTAAATTAATATTAATTGATAATTTCACTAATTAATTATTCTAGAGTTTCAAATAATTTTTTTCAAAAAAATCATTAATGGAAATATAATATTGATTAATTAATGAAATATTCATGTAAAAATTTTTAATGAGAAAGTATATGTATCTATGAGAATTGAGTTGAGGATCATGGGGAGACAATGATGAGTTTTTTTTATGTATACAATTTTAGAATGTAATTTTAAATTTTATTGAATAATATTTTCAATACTTTTGATTTTTTTTTATTCGTATTTAGGTAATAACCATTTTTAGTTTGATTTTGGAAAAAAATAAAATAATTTATTTATACTCATTTGTATAATGTATTTTTTGTGTATTGTGTAGGTTGGAATATAAATAGAATTATTTAATAATTTTTCTAAAAATGGGCCAATGTATAGGGATCACCCTGAACTAGGACTCAAGCCACATGGATACATGGTAATGGTAGGAAACTAAAAATCTACAAGAGCATGTCCATAAACATGATAGATAAGGAGAATAGGTTATGCATGAAACACACACATAAGAGTGGAGATACATCATCACACATGAGGATGGTATATGTGAAGGTGGGAGGATGACTTCACCGGTGTGGGGTACCACAGTGTGGTAGTAGGGGTTGTAATGACCTGAACTTTTTTAATAATAAATATTTCCTAAAAATGTGTGTTATATTATATTGTACTCAACATTAATATATCTCTTTAATAATGAAGTGAGTATAATTTTAAATGTAACCATTGAGTTTCGACCGTTATATGACTGTTAGTTAATGTGGTCGTTGGGAACTATTCTCTTATTAATAATTTTAATTTTTTTTCATTAGAGTTTATAAATAAAATTCTGAAAAAGAAATTTTTTTACATAAATAAGAGTCGATGGCCTCAACTGGTAGATTCATTACATTTGAAGCCCTTTTTTCAAGCTTGGGAGGGATATTTCATCACTGGTCTTCATTTTTGACCAAGCCCAAGCTGGTCTTCAATAACTGAATCTTTAATGAAATCACCTATGAAGGAATTTCAAGTTAGTGGAAATTACCACTCTGTCGATGTTAGCTGAGGCACCCCAAAAATCTTCCACCATTGCACACCTCAATATCTTGGTATAATTGAGTGTAATAAGGGGTTATGTGTTGATACCCTAGTTAATTAAAGTTTAATTCTATTTTATAAATAATATTTTTATTCTATAATTTTCATTTTAATAATAATTTTTCTTAATAAATTGAGATGGAATTTGATAAATTAATTTTTTGTTCAAAAATTTTACTTTCAAAAAAAATTATTATAATAAACTAAGATATTATAAATAATTTTTATTTTAATTAAATTTTATGATTTAAACAATCTTATTGAAGTTTAATTGATAAAATAATTTTATTTGTTTCAAGTTTGAGAAATTTTACTATATATTTTACTATGCATTTTCTATATGCTATTATTTTTTTTATAAATAGGGGTTTTATATTTAAAATTAAAAAAATAATATTTAGAGAATTATTATGATAAAAATAAACATAATTTTTGAAATCAAAACATAGATTTTAGGTTAGGGTTTATTTATGAGAATTTTCTAAAAGATTTTGGTTTTTCGTGAATAGTAAAAATAGTGTTGGAGTTTTCACTATGTTTAATGAAATCATAATGATATAAAAAATATTATAAAATTTTGTTCTACTCTTGTGGATTATAATAACATAATAGGTTTCCCAAGTGTCCAATACTATAGGAAAATACCATGGGAAAGCCCATGGTTTTGAATTTACCACTACCTAGATGTCAAAGAAGATATTAAAAAAATCCTCCCCTTTTGTTATAAATACCCACCCATTTCTCCATTATATTTAATTCTTAATTAGTACTACATTAAGATATGATATTTTTACCTCCCAAGGTGTCTTTAATCCTCCAAGGTCCCAATCTTCGAGTTTTAGGAGTTACTCTTTAAGGTAAGTGAAATCTCAATTTCTCTTTTCATTTCAAGTTCCCTTTTTTATGTGGTATGTATTTACAATTTCTATAATATTTTCTTCCATAAATTTTATTCTATCACTTTAATTTATTAATAGTATTTTATTAATGGGAGACCCTTTTCCCCTCCCATTTTAATATTTCCTAAAATAATGTTTCATACCAGTTATGTTGGTGGATTTTCTTCTCAAAATTTCTCTCTTTTTCCAAATAAATTCTCTTATTTTATTTTTGTGAATACGCAAACCTGTATATTTTATAGGGGTATTCCCCTAAATTTAAAAATTATTTATTTTATTATGGGATTAACATACATTAAACCCACCTTTATTTCTAATGGGTTACAAATGACATAAAGATCTTGTCTTTAATCTTTTTTAAACAATGTGATTTTGATATGAAACATATTTCTTTTATTTTTCAAGGGTTATTTATAAAAAAAATTATTTTGATATATGTGGATAAAATTAATTAATATTTATGAAGGGTTCACCCTAATATCTCTCCAAATCATTGGGTAAATAATTTAATCTCTAGTGATGACAAGTTTTATGATACCTTGGCGAATAACCTTGGTAATTTTTATAACACCTTAGTGATAATCCTTAGTCATATGCTTATGAATAACACAATTAAATTTTTTAGCCACATTTCCATGTTATTATTCATGTTATTTTTACTATTATATTTATATTTTCCTTTTCTATATCCTTTATGATATTCCTCAAGTTCTTATCAATATTTCTCAAGATCACATGTAAACAATTTCTCTTATTTTCCATTACCATGCCTTATTCCCACACTTTCCTTTCATGTGTGTCCCCAAGTTATGAGATGTATTAAATATAATTATGATGAACCTATTATTAAGACTTTAAAGTGGATTATAATAATGTTTTTTGATTTCATGTATTATTTACCTTGTTTCCAAGAAACTAAACTTTTAAAGAACCTCTATTTTCTACCATATAATGAAAAGTTTATGTAAAAAATATGGGATTACATAGGGGTCCTTCAACCCCCATATAAATTCAATTCCCAAATAAGGATTTATGTCTTTTATTAAGTGGATTAATGACTATAATCCTTTCGATGTGAGATGTCATATCATCTAATTATTATTCCCACTTATGAAATTGGTGTCGTTCAACTTTGTTCGCATGTAATCACTCTTATACAAAACTCTTGTGTCATTACCAATCCTGTTATGACACAAATACATAAGGTATTAATGATCTTGAGCTTCAATTACACTGGAAATATTAACATATTCATACTGAATCCATGGCTATACATCATAGAAAACCATGGACATCAAAACATGGGAAAGAGTTATTTTGTCTTCCATGTGTTGAACTAGAGAACCTATAACATAGAGAAAGATGAATGATGATTTGTGCCATAATTTGTAGAATTACACCATGAAGAAAATTATAAAAATTAATGCTATGATGAAAGTGATCTGGTTATTCTATTAATCATATACGAGGGAATATATAAAAGTATAAAGATACAATATTGGGTTTTCATGATGTTGTGGAGTTCCCAATAAAGGTGGTGTTGAGGTATGAGAGGTGGAAGGAGTATTCACCATAGATAAAAGTATACAATGTACCCATGCATGCTTGAATATTGGGGTTTGGATGAAGAATATTCCTTCTCCATAAGGTTTCTTTCAATGTTGTAGTGAGGTTATATCAAAAATTTCAAATGTTTGATGATTTAGAACCATGAATGTGCTACAATCAATATTAGAAGGATTTTTTAAGTGGATAAAGTGTCTGATACCTCACATATATCTGGGGATATTTTTAAAAACTTCATAAGAGTGGGATAAGGTGGGTTCAAATTGAATAGGATAAATAGTTAATACCTCTCTATATATTTTTAGTATGAAAATTCTAAGGAAGATAAATGGATAATCAAAGGGGGTTGTTGAATGATTCAAGAGTAGATAAAATAAGAAATATGTAATTGGGGGTTCAAAAATATATTTTTAAATAAGTTTTCCTATAAAAAAATAGGTTTGAATATTGTGTAAGGGGGACCAAATACCTGAACATTCAACTGGTACCTGGAGCTCTAAGATGTGTTATTATTGTCATGGTGTGTTACTGCCTAGGTTTATTTTTATTTTTATATCCCATCATGAATAGTATGAGAGGGTAATATTTTCCATGTCAGTATACATAAGGAAGTGGGAGTGAACCCAGTGGAGTATTGTTTTATCACTGGTTTAAGATGGGTCATTACATATGTTATTTTATTTATAAATTATATCCCTCCTCTATCATACATGACCATTTCATATTAAGGATGGTGTTCCTTTTAATGTATTAACTGATTTATCCATCCCATGGCATGAAAAATTCATGGATTGGATTAATTATTTTTAAATATGGTATTGAATATATGTCAATAGAATAAACCAAGTAACTGAGAGGTGAAATTGGTATTTATTGAATAAATGAAGAGTACTCTAAAGGGAGGCTCTATAGATTTAAGTTATGAAAATAATGTATATTAAATCATATCACTTTTCATTCAATAAGTTCATTAAACTAGATTTTCAAAATCTTAGAATGCTCTTCTCGTATATCTAAAACAAAAACAAATCTTAAAACTCTTGTTTTTAAAGTTCTCTCAAATATTCTTAGTGATTTATAGACTGTTCTCCAATGGATCGACCATGAATTCCACTTTACTACATTAAAAATTAGTAAGTGATAGTTAGAGTGAATACCCTAATAGAATTATCAATGCCTTTTGGGATGAACAATTTACTAGAATCATTTATAGTGAATGGTCATTATAAATCCTTTGATTTTTCAAGAATTTTGTGTTTTGGTTTTTCTCTTTTCACCTTTTTACACTTGGTTATGTCCTGCAGTAGTTTTAGGTAAAACATTAGCACACAAATACTTGTCTCGGGGTAAAAAAAGAAAAAGAAATTGAATTCAATCCTAATATCAAAAATGAAAATTAAAGATAGAATAATTTCTGGGAATAATAATAAGAAGTTACGACTATAATAGAAAAAAGGATAAGAATATGGATAAGGATAACACTAATATTTCAAAGGAAGGAACTCAGGAATAAAACCACTCATAAACTATGGATGACCCTTAAATTTGGGGATTTATCTGGTAATTCTTATTCCATCAATCATTGATCAATATCTTGAGATCATGTCAATGATTATACAAATGATATCACACTCCACTCAATTCTCATAGTCTACCATATAAATACACAAATACCCACCTTGAGAGTTTCTTAGATTTGTTCGAAACTTTCCAGTTCAAAAATGTGATAAGTGATGTAGTGGTGATATAACTATTTAGATTCTCACTAAAATATTAGTTATGGAAATGGATCCATTTTTACCCCTTGTACAATCACAACGCGTCAGGATTTGGTAATGAAGTTATTGGCTATATTTTTCCCTCCTTCCAAGATCATGGATTTACATGAAAGTACTTTTAAATTTTATTAATTCAATGATAATCCCTATATATTGCATAGAAAAGGTTCAAGAGTTTTATTATAAGATGTCCTTGTCATGAAATGGAAAAAAGGTTACTAAATCAAACATTTAATAAAGTTATATCATAATACATATGATCAAATATATATATTGTCCATAGAAAATTGTTGATGAGGAAGTTTATATAATAGAGTTGTGAATTATTGGATAATTTTTCTAGCAATATTTTTTAGTATAAAACCGATAAAGGAAAAATAAAAGGATTGAAAAAGGTGAACAATAGTTGCGTATCTATAAAATGAATGATATTTCAAGGTAATTGGATGATATGATGACCACTAAACATCCCCATGGTATGAACCATAAATAAACCAGTTATCATGATTTTAACCATTTAAAGTATGCATAAGTATGGAGACCACAACAGCAATTAAATCATGGATAGGGATTTCAAAAAGGATAAGGATTCTAGCTGAGGATATAAGGATTTCAACCTCAACATCAAGAAACTTATCTAACTAGTAAAATCCATACATTAGAATATTCATTGGAAACTTTAATGATAGCTATAGGGACAGAACTCATAGAATTTATAGCCTACTCCAAGGATCAAGGGGATTATATCCAAGAATTTTAGGAAGAGTCGCAAAAATTAATGAGCGGTCATGAAAAATATAGAAATACATCTAGTATAGATTTTTACCCAACTCAAAGAAATACCAAAGAGAAATTTAATAGAATATTATGATCTTCCAATACATGGATAGATGAAATATATCACCTTGAGGTGTGGAAAAGCATCCCAATATGGTACAAAAGATAATAAAATAAAACAAGATATCTATGGAGAAGGGATAATGAAACAAAATGAGGAACACACTAAAAAATAATTGTAAGTATATAAAGTAAAAAATAATAAAGAAAGGGATGATAAGATTTTTGTTAGAGAGGAATCACCACAACTATATCAAATACTACTTCTCCTTCTAAGTAGAGAAAGGAAAGTGAAATTAGATGAATAGTGAGAAAAAAATTTAGAGATGTTTAAGAAAATTTCATATCAACATACTTTTTTCTAAATATATAGTGAAAAATCCCACCTACATGATGTTTATGAAATATTTTGTGTCAAATAATAGTAATATAGAGGAATTGGGCACCATAACATTTATAGGGGAATGTTTGATTGTGGTATCAAAAAAGACTACTAAATAAGCAAAATTATTAAAATAATTTTACTATTCTGATTGATTTTGGATCTAATGAGTTTGGAAAATATATATGTTATTTAGGTGATATTGTGAATACAATTTCACAAAAAATATTTAAAATGATCATATTGAGATATATGAATAAAAATCAGGTTATAACTCAACTTTTGGATACAAAAATGAGATGTCGTTAGGGATTACTTGAAGATATCATAGTTAAAGTAGAGAAGTTCTACTTCAAGATGGAATTTCTTGTGATAGACATGGAAGAGGAGAAGACCCCAGTCATATTAATAATTCCATTCCTAGTTATGATTAAATAATTGATTGATTTTTAAAGTGGGTGATTATGCATAAGAGTTAGTGTAGAATAGGTGAAGTTAAATATCCTCCAGGAAATGAAAATCAGGATGAGAAAGGGGATAGTTTGAGAGAATATATCTTATAAGGAGTTGAAGATGTCGTTTTCTATGAATTAATAAGTGATTTAGCTACTATATAGAATGAATAAAGTGGAAGATAGGTAAGGAATGAAAAATTTTTGCTAGAAAATATAGAAGATGGTGGTGGGGTTTCTATGAATGAGGAGTTCAAGTAAGGTTAGAAATTTTAGGAAGTATAATAACTACACTTTTATTTTTTAAAATGGAAAAAACAACAATTGATTGGGACCATGGGGGTATTTAAAGCATTAACAATAGGAATAGTGAATATATAATCTAAAAAGAGATGGGTTCCATTTACATAGAGGAATCACAACTTTATATTTTAATAGATATGGACTAGGTTACCTCTTAACAACCCTCTGTAACTTAGCTTTGAGAGGTAAGGTTGTTCTAAACGAGCATAACTAAATCTATTACAAGACGCAACCAACATTTTTTAGAACTTTAGGATTTAATTTCTTTTAAATTATATTTAGTAACTATTTTATAAGTGAAAAATCCTTTTATTTTTGAACTTTCATAACAATGGGGATGCAATTTCACTATTTGAATTTGATTTTTAGGACCATGATGGTTCGAGGCACAAGGACCTATGGTAGAATTAAAGGAGAAAATAATAAGTTCTTTATGTTAAATGGGTGTAAAAATTTACATTTCATCATTAAATGATACTCCGATATTTTCCAAATATGTTTTAGTTTTTAATGAATGATTTGTTCCCATACTTATATTAGTTCAACTATATTGATCAATGATACTTATAATTTTTAGGAACCCCATGATGCTAGGTTTTAATTTTTAGTTTGATGTAATTTAATTATTAATATGGGGGTTGAATTATTGTAGTGAAACAAATGAATTTGGATTCAAAGAATCATGTTTTTTTAGTTACATGTAGATGAAATGTTACCTTTCATTTTTTATGCTTTAAATTTTAGAAGTTTATATGGATTAATTTTTTATTATGGTACATTCCATGAGATATTTCTTGATATTACATGCTCCCATTTCTAATAGGTTTATAGACCTAATATTCCATATTCTATCTTGAGAATAAAATTAAGAGAACTTGATACATGTTATATACTAGGACTTTTAATTGATCTTGTAAATGCTATGATTATACAAATACACTTTTAAAATGATTGAGTAATTTTATTTATTTAGACATTATTGTTGATAACTACCTTAATATTGATCTGACCTTCAACCCTTAGAGACCATTGTCTACCTTTGATAGTAATGAGCCACATTACAAGAAAAATTTATCCATTCCCACCGTTGCTATATTATTTTTCATGATTATCATATTTATGGTGTGGGGGATATGGAATTAATGGTGAAAAGTGGTTTGATTTATGGGGAAGGAAAAGTTTTTGTATGTTTCATTATGTTTTTAAAAACTTTTATGATAATATTCCATTATGTTCTATTATCTACCAATCAATGAAAAAAATTAAAAAACAGATTGACTTTTGGATAGAATAAACTCATAATCACTTGAACAATTATTTTTATCATTTAGGGTTGGGTAGTGGATGTGAGACTTTTCTGAGAAATTTTATATAAAAATTAAATTTTTATTGAGAAAATATAAAGAATAAAATAACATCAATAGGGGTAACTCATTCATTATGATTTCATTCTCTCGTAACCTTTTCTTTGAGATTGAGGAAGTGGGTGTTGTCACCTTTTTAGATAATAATTTCATTAGACTACACCATTGATTATAATGCTATATTATTAAGAGATAATCCACAATTTTGATCTTAATTATATTTTTGACACCATTTACATAAATTTCGTAAGCTATAAAGTCAATCCAAATTTGGAAGTCATTATTATTTTTAGTGATTTTTGTCTCTACAAAGTAAATATTGTAAGTCCTATTCAAGTCCATAGTTTGGTACATATAATCAAGGTATGATAAAATTTATATATTTGTTTTTATATATAGTGATGAGAGAAAAAAAACATGGTGAGTTAAATTAAAACTTTCCATGTCTAAAAATGATAAATAAATAGACTGGAATGGAATAAAGGAGAAGTTCCATCATTTTTTAAGGGGAAAGATCGAATACATTATTGACTAGTGATGATTTGGATTATTTTTTCTCTATGTGACACTTGAAATTTATTTCTCCCCTATTTAAAATTATTTATTTTATTTTTTTAATTTTAAATATTGGTAGAAATGGGTTTTATTTTGTAATTATTGTTTATATTTATACTTTAGTAAAAGCATGGCTTAAGTGTGGGGGATTTGGTGAGTTTGTTTTATGCATAAAATTTTGTAATTTAATTTCTTTTAAATTAAATATTATGTGAATATTTTTTACTTTATTTTGTTTTTTCAATTCCTATTTGGGTAATAAACACTTTTAGTTTTATTTTTTGAAAAAGAAAGAAAATTTATTAATTTATTATCATTTTTATAATGTATTTTTTGTGTACTATATGGGATGGAATGGAATAGGAGTTATTTGATAAGTATTCTAAAAAATGGGGAAAATATCTAGTGATAGACCTTGACCAATCTACAAGACACATTGATACCCCATAGGGGAAAGTGGAAGAGCCTTACCATGGGCCTGATAGAGAAGGATCATAGGTCATGCATGGTTTACACATATAAGGGCTGATCTGCACTGGTATACAAGGGGAAGTTTCAAATGATGGAGAGAGGATGACTTCACCGGTGTGACAGACATGATAGGGGGGATGGGTT
The DNA here is from genome assembly GCA_963277665.1 of Viscum album. Taxonomy (NCBI): domain Eukaryota; kingdom Viridiplantae; phylum Streptophyta; class Magnoliopsida; order Santalales; family Viscaceae; genus Viscum; species Viscum album. The sequence goes on along the minus strand of OY728125.1, from coordinate 1,119,516,390 downwards.
CCTCCGAACATCATAAATATTCAATTTCTATACAGGGAATGGGATCTATTATTAAGTGGAGTGAGGACTAGAATTATTTTTATGTGATATAACCTCTAATTTGGGTATTGTTACTACTTACAAAAATAGTTCATTTCGTCTTTTCTCATGCATATTTTGTCACCATTGAAACATAAATACACCATGGAAAAACTTTTAGGACCATTCACACCACTAAAAACCAAAATATATCTATGATTAATCCATGGATATACATCATAGGAACCCATGAATCACGAAACAATAGAGACAACTGCATTTTTGCCCATGTGTTACACTATAGCACCTTTATCTTGGAGAAAGATAAATGATGCGCTATGCCATCATGCATAGCACTACATCATGAATAAAATGAGGAAAGTTAATGCTAAAGTGTAATTTTTCTAGTTGTTCCATAAATATTGGATAAGGGAATACATAAAAAGATTAAGTTACAGCATAGTGTTTGCACGATGTCATAGAACACTCGATAAAGGCATTCCCAAGGTATGAGATGTGGGAGGAGATAGTACCATGGATAAAATTCTATTATGTATCAATGTATTCATTCATTATGTGGATAATATTAATGTGATGCTCACATAAAGGGGTTTATATCCATGCCATAGTGAGGTTATATCAACAAATTCAAATGGCCAAATATTCCAAACCATGTACATTCTACACAAAATATTGGAAGGAGTTTTGGAGAGGATCTGGTGTGTGAGACCTCACTTACATGAGATTATATATGTAAAAAAAATTGGGGGATAAAATGGTTTTAAATTAATAATAATAAATTCCCAAGACCTCACTAGGTATTTTTATCATGATATGTCTATGTAAGATAAATAGCGAATCAAAGATATTCATTGACCGATTTAAAAATAGAGAAAATAAAGAAGATATAAGTGGCGGTTCAAAAGGATATTTTTTCAAATGTTTTTCCTATAAAAAAATAGGGTGGGATGTTATCTAATGTGGATTAGAGACCTGAACCATTTGACTAGTCACTAGAGCCTATAGAGGTGTTGTTGCGGATGTGGAGTGTTACTGCCTATGTCTCTTTTTATTTTCATATCTCCTCATGACTAGCATGTGGGGGTAATCTTTTATGTACCAAGATATATAAGTATGGTAGTGTTAAACAAGTATAATATTATTTCATGATTATTTTAAGATGGTTTATCACATCTATTATTTAATTTCTAAATGTTATCACTCCTCTATCAAGCATGAAAATTGAAAATTGAGGAGTGTGTACCTTTGAATTTATTAACCAAATTATCTTTCTCATTTCATGATCAATGCATGGATTAGAGTAATTATTTTTAAATAAGGTATTGAATACCTAATCATAGATTAAACCAAGTAACTTATAGAGGAAATTTGAATTTATATAATAGAGGGTGAGTACTCTAAGAGGAGGATCACTAGAGTTCAATTCCGATAATATCTAAATTAAATCATATAATTTTTTCATCACTAATTGGATGAACCTATATTTAAAAAAGAATGGTAAACTAATATAATTAATCTAAAACCAAAACTATTCTTTAACCTTTTATTTTTTATTGATTTTTTATAAATATTCTAAGTGATTTCAACATTGTTCTCTATGAGATCGACCTTGAATTCCCCTTTAATATGTTAAAAGTTAGTTAGTGTTAGTAAGAGTTAATAAATTTTTAATTTGGTTTACCTAATTTAATTAATGATTCCTTTTGGGTGGACAAATAAACCAATGTGATCAGAAACATGGATAATATCATGATGAATAATGTTGAAAAAATTAGTTGAGAGAATATTCTGGAATAGTTTGAGCCCTTGTGTATTTGGAAATTTCATAAATATGAATTATTAATTAATTTATACAGTCTTTTAAAAATATAAAAAGAAGGTAAAATATGATATGAGTATAGATGTTGAACATACCAAACATTATGAGGGAGAATTATTTAAGTAAGAAGTTATTGATATTTAGATCAAGACTAGTGATTTTTTTCATCATAATAAGAAATATAGGTGTTAAGATCTAAATTAAAAGGAATATTGAACACTATTCAATATTTTAAAGGCTTTAAGGATATCTTCTATTAATGATGAATCATCATATATATTTCTAGTTATATTCTTGTTTATTTTTTAAATTATAATTATAAAATTTATGGATCCAATATTAAGAATAGTTGGGAGAATAGGTTGTTAAGAGATATCTATTTTAAACACTTTTTATATTAGTGATAGAATCTGGGTTTAAAACTCAATCTTGAACCTAGTATGGATGTAGTAACCCACATTGGGGTGAACCTTTTAAGAATCCATTATTCTCTATTATTCATTATTTACTTTCTACATAAGGGCTATAAATTATTTACATGATTGAATCTTGAGCTTCACTCTTCAAAAAAAATTAATTTCTATTTGAGATAAATTGTAAAATAAAGTAACACTAATTCAACCCCCATTTTTCATTTTATTCAACCTGATTACCTGGGTATTTGAAGTGGAATCGAAGAAAATATAATTTCTCTATGAGTGATCCAATTTATATTGAATTTTAAGATGGATAAACTAAATTTTATCAACAAAAGACATGTTATAACATTTTATATAAAGAATTGTCATGATTAGAAGAACCGTATGATTCCTTATCTTCAATATTTTAGCCTAAAACCTATTGATTCTACTACATTTCATTTTAAACCTATTGATAGAAATGATACCATGAAATTTGTTGATAAAATAAATTTAGTGTTTGATATAAAATTAAGGAATGTAACTCTAATGTCCTTATTAGACAATATTTATAAGGTGATGAGACTCAAAAATTATAAAGAAATATGTGATAATCATGAAAATATATTTGAATAGAATGTCAATGTTAAAGAAGATATGATATATATTTGGAGACCAATGTTTTATGATATAATAATAAATAATTATGAGACTATTATTGTTTATTTAATAAGTGTGAATGAAATTTTCATCAATATAGTAGGTTTTTGAGAAACGTTTAAGACTCAACCTTTTTAATAAAGCTGGTCAAAAAATTTCTAGATATATTTGATGCAATGGTATCTACTATCAAATATAGATAGGATTTTTTTTCTTTATTAATAACATAATTTTTTATATTTCTTATAAAATAAGAAAATATTTTTTTCAATAAGAGAGTTAAAAAGGATAAGGATATTACATTTAAATCCATGAAAGATATCAAGCTCAACGGAAAGAAGAATTAATAATTATTATAATTTTAGGTTGATGAGGAAAGAGATTAAGATCATGATAGAACCATGTATCTTATTTTAAATAATATCAAAAATTTTAGAATTAAATAAAAAGGTAACATTTCTATATAGTTATTTAATTATGATTAAAATGGGCATTTTTTAGTTGATTCTCCAATGAAGAAAAATTATGGAATTGATAATTATGAGTTAAAACAATTATTTTAAAAAATAAATAAGTAAAAACCAATAATATTTATATTAGAAATAAGAAGTTTTTAAGAATTATGAGAATTAATATATTAATAAGATATGAATAAGATGAATAATTTTCATAAAGAAATTATTTTGAAGATGAAGGTACCATTTAAAAACACAAAACCTTCCTGGATCATGTCAGAGAACATGGGTTCACTTTAATTAATTATGGTAAGGATAAATAGAGATACTCAGAACATATATTGAAAGATGAAATTGAATAATATCTTGAGAAAATTCTAATATCAAGAAAAGTATTAGACTACTTGAGAATGAGATAGAATGTGAAGATGAATTACATAAAAATAAGAATGACTACATTGAAGAAATTAAGAATCTAAAGGTGATAATTATATAACAACATAACAAGTTGAAATATATTAATGTAAAATTTTTATAAAAGGAATAATAATTGATTAAGAAATAATATAGGTGTTTTGAAGCTGAAAATATCGTGAATATGATGAGAGAATATAATAATATGCTCAGGAGGAGTTATCCTAATCTTCTATAAAATCCAATCCATAGAAGATGGTACAAATTATTTTTATTTATTAAATGATTAACAAATATGTTTCACCTAACCATAATGGTCCTAAAAGTAAAATAAAACTTTTATATGATAAAAAAATCATGAAAATATCACTTCTATATCAAGAGAATTTAGGGGTGAATTGAGAAGATATGGTTTCCTAAGACAAAGGAAAAATTAAGAGAGGAATAAACCTAGACAACAAGCATATTTTCATATATAGATTTTTCATTTTTACAAAACATTAAGTTTTTAATGGAAATGGTTGGTTATATGTAGTATTTGGAAATATATATTATGTTTTTTGATATATTATGTCATTTACATGGAGTTATAGAAGGAAAGAATTAAGGGATATCAATCCATGGAAGATGATAAATAAATGTGATAAGAATAAAACTATAGATGAAAGAGAATCAATTTTATCCAATAAATAAATTTTAGATTGTATAAAATAAATTTTCAAAATATATGACAAATAGGTTCATTTTTAAAAAAAATTTATAATACAATATCTAGATAAACACTATAATTAGTTGTAGTTAAGAAATTTTAGAATAATGATAAAATAAATAAGTCACTTCTTATTCAAGTGACTCTTAAAGAAATAAAGAGAGGTAATCTATATATAGTTGATAGTGGATGTTCATCTCATATGATAGGAGACAAAATAATCTAGAATAATATATATGCTCATGATGAAGGTTCATTTACTTTTGGGAGTGAGAGATACTTGAAATTTAGAGTAGTTGGTAAAATCAAAATTAAAGACAAAAAATTGAAATTCAATGATGTGTTATTCATGGATGGTCTTAATAATATTTTTTTGAGTGTTAAAAAAATTAATAATGGTAATGAAGTTATTTTTATAAGTAATTCAGGCATAATATCATTCCTAAAATATGTAAAAGTTATCATCATGGAATAAAGAACCAAAGATAGTTTATTTCAAATTGGGAATTCAAAAGATACATATTAATTGAGCTCAAGATATGTGAAAATTATATGGAACACAAGACTTTTTCATCTTAGACAAAGTAGTTTGAAAACATTTCAAGGGGGATGTGGTAAGATAATTTCTTAAACTGAATAGAGAAATAGAAGATATTTTTTAAATATGTCAAAAAGGAAAAATAATATAAGGAAGTCATAAGATATTGGAAATATAGTTCACTAGGATAATTTAATTGATTCAATCGAATTTATGATGGAAAATGAGTGATCAATACTTCATATGATATTTTTATTTCATCACATTCATTAATTATTTTACAAAAATAACTAATGTGATTATTATGAATAAAAAATAAAAATCTATGAAAATATAAACAAATTTTAGAAGACATATTGAGAAAGAGTTGGGATTTTATATTAAGAAAGTGATAAATGATATTTTAAAATTGTTTAATAATAATTCATTTTAATCATATCTGACATATAATGGGATTGAGAATCAATATATTTCTTTATATACAGCTAAAAAATGTACTTATATAGAGGGAAAATATAATCTTTTCTGAGATGGGAAGAAACATTCTAGTATAAATATATATTTTAAAATTTTTTGGAGTGAAGTTGTGTGAAAAAACTATGCACATTCAATATAGGTGTTTGTTTAGGATTAATTATAAAATTAAATGTTATGAAATGTGTATAATAGGAATCCTACTAGGATGTTCACAAAACGTTTTGGAAGTTTATGCTTTATAAAGATCTAAAATTCAGATCTGGAAAAATTTTATGAGAATGCTGAGGAAGGATTCTTCATTGTCTATTTATCTAAATCTAGAGGATATGTGTGTATGAAAAATGGCTACACAAGTTGTTGGAATATTATGATATAAATATTAATAAAATTAAACAAAATTTTATTTTGGAAAATGATGTAGATTTTAAATACATGGATGTTGAATGTATGTAGAGTATATAAAACATGAGTGAATAAAAAACTATAAATGAACTTGATGTTATTGATATTGATTCAGACTAGACCAGTGATGATGATGGTATTTATAGATATGATAAATTTAAATATTAAAGGATTAAAAAGGCTATAGAACATGGAAATATAAATGGAATTCATAATAAACTGGTTCAAACAAGATTAAGTTTGAAGTTTAATAATCAAACAACTCTTATTTTAAAAGTTGAGTTGCATTAAATTTATAAGGATGTTGATAAAAAATAAAGGATAAATGAAATGAATGAGAAGATATATAAAGTTTAGAGTAATTCCACTTGGGATCCTTTTTTAAGAATAAAAGTTATGAATTTCATTGAAACTGAGTGGGTCTTCATAAACAAGATCAATGATAAAGGTGTATTTTAAATAAACAAATCCAATTTAGTTATTAATGGCTACACTATAGTCAAAGGAGATTATTTTACAGATAATTCTTTCCCTATTACAATACATGAATAAATAATAATATCTTGTCTATTATAGCCTAAAATCATTAAAAAATCTATCAAATGGATGTGAGGTTTTCTATCTTTAATGGATAACTTTAAGAATGTTTTTTATTAAACATCAAAATATTGTGTTCCTACCAATGATGTAACCATGGTGTATAGACTGAATAAATATCTCTATGGGATAAAATAGGCCCCTAAATCCTATTACAAAAATTTTGAAGGGTACCTGGAATATATGTAGTTCTCCAAAGGGAAAGATGACAACAATCTTAATATGAAGAATATGAGCACAAGTACTATTATTTACATTAATTATTTTGATGAAATATTTTTTCAATAAGACATGCAGTATTCTTGTGAATAGTTTTTAAGAAAATTTAAAAGTAATTTTGAAATTTATATACTTCTAGAGATTATTTTCTTACTTAGATTACTAGTTGTGAAAAAAATAATGTTTCAATTTTTTATCCTAAGAAACATATTCCAAGGAGTTTTTTATGAATATTAACATATAAGATTCCAAAGTTATGTCCAAAACCATGATATTTGGGTGAATATGAGAAAGGATATTTAAGGTAAGAGTGTAAATAAAAAGGAAATTAGGAATATGATTGGAATTTTTCATTATCTCACTGCATGTAGACTTGGTATTATTTATGTAGTAACATTTTCTGCTAGGTATCAAAAGTAATCCAAAAGAATAACACATGATGGCTGAAAAAATAGTTATGAAACACGTCAAAGTAAATTGAAATTTTGGGTTGATGTATAGATGAGGTGAGGACTATGACCTCTTTGGATATATTGGTCCTGACTGGGATAGAGATTTTGATGATAGGAAATCAACCTCAGGTGGTATATTCATTCTCATAGAAATTTGTGTGATATAAAATTGAAAGAATAAAAACTAATTAATATTATATAATAATGAGGATGAGTATGTGGATAATACACAATAATGGGAACATATAATTTTAATGAAAGAGAATATAAAAGACTTGGTTTATAAGAAATTAAGAATTACATACAATAATCAAAGAACAATCTATCTTTCCATGAACCCAGTGCAACAATCTAGATATAAACACATTAACATCAAATAGAATTTTATTAAATAGAATGTTGAAAATGGAGATATATGGTTAGAATATATTCTTATAAGTTATCAAATTGATAATATTTTAATAAATTTGATATGATGGGACAAATTTTAAGTGTTAGGGATGAATATTCATGTTCATCCTTTCTTTATTAATTAAGTAATTTTTGAATACCTCATATTCCTTTTGATTCTATTGTTAAATGGGTAGATTGGTACATAATTCTTTTATATTAATATTTTTAATAAAATCAGTTTTCTATGAAAAGAGGGGGATAAATGGGTGAGTTGAATGATAGGGAGAGAATAATATTCACTTCACCAAAATTTTCTTATCATCAAGGGATATAAATATCTCAGAAATATTTCTTTATTAAATAGTATGCTTTTAAGAAATTTTTATTTGATAAAGACTATAATTTGAAGATATATTGTGTGAGTTATTAGAGTTTAAAAAAAATATAGAGGGGAAGATTAAATAACCCATAGAATTATTGAGGTAACGTTTTATTTTTTAACAACCATGGGTTAAGATATATATATAAGTTTTATTCAATGTTTTTTAGTTGTTAAAAATATATTTTAAGTTATTTGAGTTGGATTTCAAGGGACAGTGACTTTTGGAGTTAAATTGAAAAGTTCAAAGAAGAACTGGAATTTCAAGGTTTTTGGATAACTTACTGTGAAATGTAACATTTTTTAGATATTACATAAGGTATTCCTACTAATATGTAATATGTTCAAGTATAAATAAATTATATTTAATTCATATGAAATATTTTTTAAGTCAATATGTGATACCTTCAAGATGATATTTAACATTTTGATGATGATATAAAATATATTGCATAGTGAAATTTAGAAAAGTATAAGTCTTTCCATGATAATTAGGATATTTTGGTTGATATGGAAGATTGGAATGTGTATAATTTTGATGAAAATATATAATATCATCTTACGTATATGAAATATATTCTTGAGGATGCATAAGATATATGGTATTACTAAAGTGATATGTAAGATACTCTATTTCTTACATAAGGTTTATTAGTTTGAAAAATATGATAATTATATATATTTAAGTTAGATGCTTCTTTACTAATATTTATGTTAAAACTATCATTATGATGAAGGATTGAGTCATGATTCAAGACAAGTCAAAAGGAAAATTAAATGGATATTAATTGAGAAGATCATTTTGGTGTACCTCTCTCTCTCATGTAGTTTCATAATAAAAACACTCAATTTTTTGTCTAATATTTTCATTTCAGTTTTTTATAGTTATAATGTTGAAATAAAAATATATGAAATTACGAGACAAAATGAAGTGATTAAAAGACTTTGAAGAATAATTACAGGAATCTTGATGAATCTTGTTGAAATATTGAATAGATTGAAAGACCATTGTTATATATTTTTGATATCTTGATGAATATGATGAACTCCTGAGGAGTGGTTATTGAATAAATTTGAGTCAATAAAAGAATTATAGAAGAATATGTGTATTTTTTGAAATAGTAGAATGCACCGACTAGCCTATGTGGGGAACTAAATTGTAGGTACCATGTGGAAAGAGGACACATTCTTACAGGAGACTCTTTGACTAGTTAGTTGATAGGAACTAACCAGCTGGTAGAAGAAGACAGTGCCTCCAATTTTACCAAAAGGACATCGAACAGCTTGTGGAGAATACTGGCTAGCCGGTGGAGAAAATTCAGAAGTAGTGAACCTCTAGGAAGCACACAAGAAACCCAATGGTATCTAATGACTACTTGATGGTCATTAAGTAAAAAGGAAATATTTTATTTTAAGTGGACCCTGAAACATTCAATTATAATTTGATGAGGATTAATGACTCCCTTGAATTATAGAATGCTCCAATACCTTTTATAGGAAATAAATATAATCCCTTGGAGGCATATAATCTACTAGTGGATTGAACAATAATTTTAGATCATGAAAAATATAAATCAAAGTGATCTTTTCCATCTTTCTAAAAGGATATTTTTAAGATAAAATTTTAATTCTCAATTTACTAGGCTCTATTCTACCATTATCTCTCTATCTATAGACTAAAATTGTATTATCCATATTGATATATAAGGGTGCATCTTTGTGAAAGATTTATGCCAATAAAATCTCTATTTTATCACCTCTATTATCTAAAGAGTTCCCACAACCACAATGTGAGGTATGAGTGCTCATAAATAATGAAGTTATGGAATTTCATCAATGGGTTCTTACCACCATTAAAGTGGGAGAGATGGGTTTCATGACACCACCACAAAAAGGAAAAGGAAACATTTATTTATTAATATTTGTTAAAATCAAGGGACTAATATACACAACTCTCAACTTGTGGGGAGGATATTTTAGGGATCACACAAATATATTGGAAAACATATTTATCAAATATTTCACTATCCTTTTACCCTCTGCATTTCATCATGTTTTATCATTAAATCACATAATTGAAAATTTTTGACACCCCAAAATTTTCTACGCTTACTCAATTAAATTTGAAATTATTCTTTTTTATTTCATATCAAAATTATCTTGATCTAATATCTTTCATAATAACTATAATTGATAATCATGTGAGCAATATTATCATATCGTTAATTAATTATCTTCATTCATAAAATATATATCATCATTTATTTATCATTATTTAATTTTAAATTTCGACTCCTCATATTCTCATAATATTTTTTTATTTTTATTTTGTTATTTCCATTGCACTTCATTTAATTTGATTTTTATAAATACAATTCACCCCCATATTACCATATTTACTTGGGCCTATAATTTGAATCATATCCAATTTTTTTAATCTTAACTGGTTTTAAGTGAATGTTTAACTAATATGGAATTTAACTATTATTTTATATCAAATGTCTTTGATGGAAATAATTATTCCTATAGAAAAAATAACATGAAAATTTTTCTTAGTATCACAGGTTACCCTATCTAGAAAATGGTTATGTATGAATACACACCTACTAAAGAACCATAAGATAAGTGGACTCTTAATGATATTGAATAATTTGATCTTATTGTAAAATCCATGGATTCTTTACACTATGATCTTAATAGAAATGAATTTAATCATGATTCTACATGAAAAAATTCTCATGAAATATAAAAATTTCTAGAATTAACTTATGAAGGATCCAAAATATATAAACACACTAGATTATAAATGTATCGGAAAAATTTTGAAATATTTTTTATTAATCCAAATGAATCTATTACTAGTATGTTTACATGTTTTAATGATATGTGTAATGCTTTAATGTCTCATAGTGATTATTTATCTATAGAAACCATAGTAAGAAATACTCTAGGTCCTTCCAAATAATTGGTAACCCATGTTCATGACTATATAATAAGTGAATAGCATAAAGTAAATGGAATTTGAAGATATTATTATATCACCTATGACATATGAAACATTGATGAAGCCTCAAGTTGAAAAATAATATTTTGAAGTAAAATTATACCAAAATAATATATCCTTCAAATCCATTAGAGATTAATATTTATCCGATATTGAATCTAAAGATGAACATATTTCCATGAAGTTTAATAAACTCATGAAGAATAATAGATCTACTCATCATTACAAGAATGAAAATAAAGATGGGATAAAAGTGACATAAAATAAATGAATCAAGAAATTATATATCAGGATAGAGTTACTTGTGTATAAAAAGAGTTTAAAAAATAAGAAATAAGGTAATAAATCTATTATGGTTTCAACATAGAGTGATAGTGATAAAACCCTCAACTCCACTTACTCAAACTACTCAAGCTACTCAAGTTCTATATGTATCTTGGATTATATCATGGTGGGTGATGAGGTTAATTATTGTTTTTTATTCTTCTTATCACTCTTCTTCTCATTCCTCCTCTTCCTCTCAATCATCTTATTCTTATTTCTCTTCTAAAAAACTAAAAAACATGTAAATTTTTCTAAATAATTTATTTATAAATATAAATAAATAAACAATAAATATAAAAAATTCTTAATGAATAAGACCAAATATTTAACAAAAAGAAATTTATTTATAAAGTAAATGAACAATTGGTTTTGAAATTGAATGATCATATTAACATTAAGAATCTAAAATCACAATTCAAAGAGCTTAAAAAAATACTATTTCTTAATTCATACATAGTGATTAATATATTAATATTATTTTTAATTATCAATGTTATATAAAAGGTAAATTAGAAATTAGTTATTTAAATTAAAATATTTTTTCTAAAAAAATACTTTTATAAATGAAATTTCCCCAAAAAAAATTAAATATTTTCAAAATTTTGGATATCTTATTTTCCAGTGTGATTGAAAATATTCAACACATGGGAGGCCAAAATATATTCATCTTTATTCACATATTTATAATATAAAGTATAATAAAAAATAAGTTTGAGTACCTAAACCCTTATTATTTAATATTGTCATGCCTAATTTCCCATGGGTACTAAAAGGAACTCACAATTGAAATTTTGGATAAATACACCATCGATCTTCATTTTCATATTATATTGTGTCTTTTTAATGTTTTAAATTGTATCAATCAAAACTTAAGAGTTTTTATTATCAATAAAAAGGTTTATCCATCATGATTTAAAGTTTTTATTATTATTTTTTAAAGTTTTAGTTAATAATAAACAACTATTTTATGCAAGGAAGATGATTTTTTATTCTATCTCATTTTCCTTTTTATTAATTCTTATAATAGTATTTTTTTGAAAAGATAATAAATATTATAATTTTCTTTTTTGTAATATCATTTTTTTCTTTTAAAAAAACTTATTAACTAGAAGATTATATAAAATGTTTTCTTGAGTACTTACTTTAAATATTTTAATTATGGAGAGCTTAAATTTAAAAATATTTTCATCTTTTTTTTTAAATAATTTTTTTTATTTTGAAATTATTTACTTTCCTTTTATTAGATATATTGTAATCATTGATTAATTTAATAATTTTTTAATCCCTTTATCAATATGTAATTATTTAAATTTATGGTATATATTTTTATCATGCCACTTTAATATATTGGTTTCTCTAACTCTCTATTATGGTGAAGGTTTAATTTTTTATTTCATTGAACCAATAAATGGAGAGACTACATTGTTTTCAATTTGATGATGTTTGATGGGTATAATTTTAACATAGGGGAAAGATTGTTGGTTTCAAATTCTCCCTTATCACTTCTCTTTCATTCTTTAACATCATTTCTATAACTTTCCTCTCTCTCTATCTTAAATATAATTATTTCCATGTCCATGATCATTTTTCAAAGATAATGTAAGAAATGGTATTATTTCATATTCAAAGGTTTTTTTTACATTAAGGTAGATGTTGGTTTTCAAAATTTTATTTTCCTTTTAAAATTATTATTCAATTATTTATTATTTTTTATTTTCAATTCCTTTTTTAATTTTATTTTTGAAATATCAGTTTTCTAAATTATTTTTCCTCTCTCAATCTTTACTTGAAATATTATCTTTTATTTTGTTCTTAAAATTAATTATCATCTTCCTATTTGAATTATTAAAATTTACCCCCCCCCCCATTTTTAATTTTAATATAATCCTTACTTTTACAACCTTGAGACTCAATCATTTTTCAAGTAAGTATTTTTTGAGTTATTTTTAATATCATGTGAAGGGAGAGGAATTTTTCTAGCATGATAAGGGGGAGTTTTATTGAATTTTATATTCATCTTGAAATTTTTTTCATATATCATTGACTCATTATTGATTAATTGTTTTTTATCACTACGATAATCCTAAAGGGGAAGATTATGTTGAAAAATGAGCCTTGATATATTATTTTATTTCAAGTGTTTATGATTATCCAAAAGGGGGATATTTTTTTCCACTCTCTCTCACTCTCTCTTATATGTTTTCATGATCAAAACTACTAAATTTTATGTATAATACTTTCATTTAAGTTATTTATAGTTATAATTTTGAAACATAAAGCTATGAAAAAACAAGGCCAAAGGAAGTGATCTAATGACCTTTGTAGATTCATTAAATGGATACTAATGAATCTTATTCAAATCATAAAGATATTAAATATCATTGTTATATATTTTTGAATACATGATGAATATGATGAACTCATGAAGTGAAGTCCCAATATTAAATGGAGGAAATAAAAATAATAATAAAAGACCAAATGGAAGTTATGTAACAGTAGGTTGCACTAGATAACCATTGAAGGACACTAGGTACCCGGTACCATGTGTAATGATCCACCATTACTATAGGATCCTCATTATACATATAATATATAATAACTAAACAATTGATAGAATAATATAGAGCCTTTGTATCCAACAGAAGGCCATTTTCTAACCAGTGGATAAATTTGTCTAGTTGAGGGAGAAATTATTGAAGTAATGAACCTCTAGGAATTCCACCATCTACATGACAGTATCTAGTAACATAACATTAGTCTTTGAGAAGAATGAGAAATTTTAATTTTTAAGTTTACCTCAACCATTCAATCAGTATTTGATGAGGTTTAATGAATACAAATAATTCTAGAATATTCCTAGAACTTTTAGAGGCTATAAATATGAGTATTAGAAGGCATAAAAAATAAAATTATATACTGGTGGATTGAATAATCATTTTGTAGTGTGAAAAGGGTGAATAAAAGTGATAGTCTCTATCATTATTAAAGTGGACTTTCAGGATCCAATTACAATTATCAATATCGTAGGCTCTCTTCTACCATTACCTATCGATATATATTCTAAAATTTTACTATCAATCTTGAGATATAAGTGATAATATTCATAAATATATTTTCACTATGAAAAAATCTCTTTTCTTGGCTCTCTTGTCTAAAGGTTTATCACAACCAAAAAGTGAGGGATGGGTTTTCCCAACTGACAATGTGAGGGTATTAATCAACGAGTTATTTCTACCATTAAATAAAGGGGGATAGTTTTATTTCCATGTCCAAAAAAACTAAAATATGAAATTGGTTTCTTGATCTCTATTAAAATCTAAGGAGTAATATACAAACCTCACAACCCAAGGGGATGAGACCTAGGGGCTCACACTGAGCTATTGTCAAACTCCTTTATCAAATTCTTATCTCAATTCTTTTAATTTAAACATTGAATCATATTTTAACTTTAAATTACATAATCACGTAATTTTGATATGCCTAAATCAACTAATATTACTCACTTAATTATCTTTTAAATTATTCTTTTCATTTTTTATCGAAATTACCATGATCAATTATCTTTCTTAATATATTTAATTGATAATAATGTTCTCACTATTATCATATCTCAAATTAATTATTTTAATTCATAAATTAAGTATTATCATTTCTTTATAATTATTTAATTTTATATTTCTGCTACACATATTCTCTATTGTTTATTATTGTTTTATTTTTTTATTTTCATTACAATTCATTTTATTTAATATTTATAAATAAAATTCACCCCCTCTTTTCATATTTACCTGGGCTTATAAATTTATTTATTTTTCTTAATTTTTAAATATTAATATCTAAAAATAATTAGTGGAGATAAAAAATAAAGAAATTATAGGAAGATTCTATTGACCATTTTAAATTAGATTGTGTGGGAATTTATAGAAATTGATATGAGTATCATGGGGAGAAAACCTATGAGATTTGTTAGAGGGATAAGATCAGGGTGAATAATATTATGAAAATATTTTGAGAAAATATTCTATAATTATTTGAGTGCTTTTCCATTCTTAAAATACTATAATTTTTAATTATTGATTAATTTACATGGTTTTCTTAAAATTTGAAAAGAATGGAAAATATTAGATTATTATAGTTGTTGAACATATTGAAAAATCTAAGTGAGAATTATTAAAGGAAAAAAATAATTAAGATTGATTTTAGGAATATGGAATTGTTACATCTTACCAAATAATCCATGAATCAATATATTTATGAAGAGGATTCCTAAATACTGTTAAATATTCTAAAGGATTAGAGGAGGACTTCAATTAGTGATAAATCATACTAGAGTTTTTTTGTGATCTTCATGGTTGTAGTTCATAGTATTGTTATAAATTTGTGGGATCTAGGATAAATAATATCCAGGATACTAAGTTGTTTAAATATAGATGGTGTAACCACTTTTGATATTAGTGATAAAATCTGGGTTTCAGACCCATCCCAAACCTAGTAATTATGTAGTCACCCACCTTGGGGGTGAACGTTGTAAAAACCCCATGTGAGATATTTTTTTATCATTACTCTCTATACACATATGAGTGAGTGTTGACTTGAGAGGGTATTAATATTAACCAATCATAGAGGTTAATTTCTAATAAGTTAGAATTTATAAAATATTTTAACACTAATTAAACCCCCCTTCTCAATGTTAAAAAACTAATTAAATAGAAGTTTCATGATTTATAAGAGACTTTTATTAAACATTAAAATGGTTTGTTAACAAAGGAATTATTTTAGAAATTTTTGAATGAGTTTATTTCAATGATATTTTTTATATAAGTGAAAATTAGTTTTAATTGGTATCAAGATTCCAATATTAAAGGATAAGTTAAAGCTAATATTTTAAAATAAATAAATTTGATTTCTAATATATATTATTTTGACAGAATATATATACATATATATTAATTTTTCACATGATGATTCTTGAATATACACAAACAATTGAAATATTTATTTTTTGATTTCCTGATTATTCTAAAATTTTGGCTATTCATATTGTATATACTATATTACTAAAAGATAGAAATAATAAGGATAATGTGATGTTTTGGTTATGTGCTCTTAAATATATGTCTATAACTATGAATCTTTTCAACTCTATACTTTTGAGATATAGATTTTCTATAATAAAGAGTTATCTTCTGCCAGTATTCAAATATAAAAAAAAAATTGTGCTTTTATAATTGAAACCCTACAAATTTTCAATTCTTTTTATAAATTTACACTTTTTTTACAAAGTTTGGTTTCAGGGTAAGGATAATTTTTGTAGAAAATATCCTAGAAAAATATCTTGTTTTGTTTTTTAAATGATTAAGTGACAACTACTTTCACTCAACTATAAGATCCCAGGATAAAGGATATGAACTAATTCAATATACATTCATTGATTAATGGTGGATTGGAGTAGGGTAAGTTTCTTGAAAACATCATACCCCTATATTTTTTTATATTCTATCATTTATTTTCTTTACTTTATTTCATTTAATGTCTAATTAAAGAAAAGGAGAAAAATTAAAGAATAAATTTAATAGGGGAATTAAAAATTTTGAAAATTTGAAATTCAAGAACTCATTTCACTTACCTCTTGATTCATTATAATTAACAAATTTTGGACAATACTTGGAATCATAGAAAATATTTTATGTTCTCTAAATTGACTAGTTGAAACTTACATATTTACTATTTTGATGAAATATTTTTTCCAAGAGAGGGAATGTATTTTTTTCGAACATTACTTTCATAAATAAAATTATATTTGTTCAATGATAATAATGATTATAAATTTATATCTTTTTGGTTTTAAAACTTTACAATAAAGTGTTGAAACCTTACAAGGTCCTTGTTGGTGTACCTAAACATTGGTACTCTAAATGATAGGATGAATATGATATTAATTTAAATCCCTAAATGGAATTTTCTTTAGATTGGGTAAAAATGAATTTAATAGATTTTTTCAACATGACGTTGAATATTATATATGGGGAATATTTTCATTTCTAATAAAGGTGTAGTTTGTACGAGATAAATAATATATAATGCAAGAAATTTAAAATTTGGTACGTGTATTATTGTTTATTAAAAATTTATCACAAATATGAATTGAAGACTTAATAATACTATAAATTATGTTTATACCATGGGATAAGTTGTACTGGGGTTTGATCAATATTTAAAATCCTTAAAATTATTACATCCTTATATAGTTGACTATATACTTCAATATGAAATATTATACCTAATATGGATTAGAAAATGAAAATTTTGGTCAGTAATATCATGAATTATGAATATTAAATGTAAGAACATGTTGATATTATAAATTAATTAGAAAGGATATTAATTATCTATAAGTTATTATGTTAAATTATGAAAACAGGGTCACAGAAATATGTTTTGACTCATCTGATGAATAATAATTAAGCAGTTCATATTATAGAGATGAAATTACTCAAATTACTAAAATATCTAAAAATATCTATACTAGAAGAATGAGTTTTAAAAAATCATTTTCAAAAGTTTAATAAAAATTGTTGAAATTGAAAATAATTCATGTGTTATTAATGTTCAAATCTTTAACATATCAAACCCTATTATCCTCAAATAAAAGATAATAATAAATATAAGAATAAGATTCATAGAATATTAGATTAAAATAATAAAGGAAATAAATATTTTTAGAGTTATTCTAAATATTTTAGCGATGAATCTCATTATAACTCAAATATTACCCAATCAATTCAATAATATAATTCATGTTTTATCTTCTATATTAAATAGATACATTAAATTGTCTTACCTATAGATGAATATAATGATTATTCTTTTGATGAGATTAATGAGTAATTTACCATTCTTGAAGAAAATTATAATTTTTTAAATAAAGTGAAAAAATAAATTAGAAATTATTATGATTCTATTTTTGTTAAAAACAATTCTTTGTCTAATCGTTTTTTAGAGTTAATGTCTAATTTTATAAAACTAAATCATCTAATTTTATGCACGATGGATGAATTAATGTTTATTATTTGAAGTTGATACTTTAAATATATATATTCTCAATTCTGCTCAAGGGGGTGTAGAAATACCACAATAAGATCTTCAGTAGTAAAAATTATGCTTATGGTAAATGAGGAATTTGAAGCAAGGGACAAAAGAAATATATTTATAAAAATTATTTTTTTCCTAATTTCAATAGAAAAATAATTTATAGAATTTTTTTTTTCATTGTTGAGTTAATATAAATTATGTTAATGATTTTATTTTATAATTAATTAATATTTTTGTGTTAATAATGCCTATATTTTTAAATATTTATCTACTTTTTTTGTTATAATTTCTAATCAAATCAATAAGAGTTAGTTTCTTAAATTTTTAATTTCTAATACAGATGTCCCAAAAGCATATGGGTAGAAAAAAAATAAAATTGTTTAATATTTTTTATGAAATTATCCACAATAAAAAATGCTAAATTGTATTTTAATAGTGGATTTTTAATATATATTATTATAAAATTGGATTATTTTTGTTCTTTATCAAATATTGATGGTGGTTGTGTCACATTTAGAGATAATGTAAAAGGAAAAATTATTGGAGTTGGATCTATTGAAATTCTAGAATATACCCTTATTAATAAAATAGCATATATTGAAGGATTAAAGAATAATCTAAAAAGTTTCTCTAAACTTTATGATGATTATTTTTTAATAGGTGTGGAAGATCTTTGAGATTCTCCAGACACACACTCCTAGATTGGATGGCTTAAACACTTAATTTACATATTAGCTTTGATACCAACTATAAATTCCCAAATAAAATTATCCCATAATTACATGGAATAAAGAAAACATTTCATTACATACATTCTCAAGTCCTTTTAGGTTTATATATTTAGAGAATAAATAAAAAACATAATCTAGAAAAAACCCTTTTCTTTCTCAACGAATGGATATTCTTTTCTCGTCATATAAGAAAATACTTAATCGGTAAAGAGTTTTCAACATCTTCTATAAATACTTACACATGTTTTTCCTTCTAAACATATCATATGTACTAATTTTCTTTATAAGATGTGGAATGGAACCATTAGGAAGGGTGAGGTAAAATTCTCATTAAGGGAATCACAAAACTTAGGTAATCATGTCATAAACATGGAATACATATCATGGACGGAGTAAGTAAACAACCTGAACCCATAATAAACTAAAATTGAGAGAATGTTATATCCATAAAAATAAATGAAAACATGGATATAAATAATATTGATTAGATAATGATGGAATTCATAACACTGGTCATTAAAAACGTGATATCAAGTTCTTGTTCCAAGACACTATCCTATTATGGGAAGATGTATCCACCAAAACCAAACTTATTTTGTATGATTAGTCTTGTTGATGCATCGAGGGGTTATATAATTTTGGGCCACACCTGTCACCTAATTAAGTCCAATGTAATCACCATAAGAGTAAACAAGACTTTTCGTACCATTCCCCATGGAACCTCTTACTGAATAAAAACTTATATATCCATATAATGGAAGATACGGAATACCAATATATATCAACCTGTATTAGTATTGAATAATCATTAAGAATATCAACACATTTCTCCATTTCAATAAATAATTTAACATGGCCATAACCCATCCATATAAATAATTTGTATGGTAAAAAAATACATATTCATATTTCTAATAATCATCTGTATTGGAATCAAAACATACAAAATGACAATACTCTTTCCCATTTCAAAAAATAAACATTCTTTCTAGGTGAACATCCTTTAATCAGAATTTGTAAAACGAGATGTTCAAACCATATATGGTAATGAGAATATGGATAAGTTAATGATGAAATAATATGAACATAAGACATCCAGAGAAAGAATGTGGATGGTCTCAAAATAAAATATCCCTATTTTAATAAAGTAAACACAAGAGAGTGTTTACATGAATGAAAAAACACCTCCGTAAAAAGAATGATTTAAACGATATGAAAAAAGGGATCAAGAATTTAGTTATTTGATATCATGAGTGAAATAAAAAAAATAATATATATATATATATATTAGAGGATAAATCATGAAATATAAACCCAATTCTGGTTAATTCTTTTGAAAATGGTTAGGGAAATGGAATCAAAAACATAAAAGATCTTTTAGATATTTTTAAAAATTAACTTAAAATAAATATTTACATGTTTCTTTAAATGGTAACTTTTGAAAAGGTGAAATGAAATAAATTGAAAATTTTTACTTCTAAAAATAATATCCAATAATGAAGCCTTGAAAAGACATAAATTTTATCATAGATAAATGAGGTGAGGAATACAATACAAGTTAAATTAAAAGAGAAACCCATTTTTTAAAATGCCTTTGCTTAAAAACATTGTAAGAAGAATAAAAAACATTTATTTGAATCAAAAAATCATGTTACTATATAGTAATGTAAAATACCATATAATAAAATATTAGTAATGAATATCCCAATCATATAGAATAAAATGTTAAGATGAAACATTATAACTCATGGGAAGGAGACTTGAGATATCAATATCTCTTATAGGTAATGTACTCTATGAAGAATTAAACATTTAAAATGGTGTTTATATGGTAAAATAGAATACAATGAGAGAATTTCATATAATACAATCAAATTTCATAATATATCCAAATTATATGAAATAAGTTCAAGTGAACGATCATAACTTAATGAATGAAAATTGAGTTACCATAAACTCTTACAACTAGGGTAACACCTAAGTAAAAATACATTTGAAGAAAATAATATAATTTTGATATGTTTATACCATTAATCACAAGAAAAATAATTTATATAAAATTCATATTAATTTAAATAAATATAACATTATACAAAGGAAACATGGTGCACAATATGTAACATGTTTCAAATAAATAGGATTGAGAACCGGAAAACCCTTATGGATTGAGTAAAACCTTAATAAAATCACCTTATAAGAGTGGGATTATAATTTCAAATCAAATAAAATTATTAAAATATAATCTGTGACATTATATATAAAATTGGTATTATATATACCATATAAATAAAATTGGGTTAAAAATAGAAAACATGTCTCAAAGAGAAAAATTTGAAATGAAGACCTCGACCCTGATTTATTTTTCACATGCACCAAAATTCCTGAGTAATTAAATTAAGTTCATTAAATAAATACCCAATAACTTTGTTCATAATTTTACTCATTTATATTCCTCATTTAAAATCATTGTAAACAAATAAATATTAGTTATTTTTTACTTATTTTTTACATCGGGTGTAAGTAATATTTATTGCTTTAAACTAGTTTCATAAAAATGGTGTTGGTATTCATTATTGTTACAAATTCCATAATTATAAGAAAATTAAAGGTACTGGAATAGAGGTTCCATTATATTTATAATTTTATAATTTCATTCAATGTAGTTTTTCTTATAATACATGAATATGAAATTGATGATGATTATGTTTTGGTGATTCTTAATGAATAAAATGTATTTCTTAATTAATGAATTAAATGGTGGTAAAAAATTGCCAACAATTAAAAAAATATATCATACTATACTTGTAAATAAGTTCTTATATTCATCTATGATATATATTCACAGTACTATTTAAGTAGGTGGTTTAACCGACCCAAACAAGAACCTGCAATCATTAGTTAATGATTATAAGGTGGTTCAGTTGTGATAACATTATACCAAAAGCATTGATTATAAAATTGAAATCTATTTTATTCAGAAATAAATAAATTAACCTATAAAATATATATTTGATCTTATATTTTTTTAATGAATTTTAATTATACACTTATATACTAATAATATCTTAAAAGTCATGTTATTTGTAAAAATTTTATTTTTCACCGTTCGCCTAAAAATATTTCTTTTTAGAAAAAATTAAAAAACTCATCTTAATATTATATTTATTCTCTTAATAAAAAAATATTTTCATTTTTTCAAATTAATTTTTTTAAATTAGATAATTCAATATTTAAATAAAATTCAAAAATATAGTGGATCATTATTAATATTAGAAAATAGATTTTTATAATATTAACTATAATTTAATATTATTTCTTATCAATTAATAATTAATTTATTAGTAATAAATTATTAATATTATAAATATTTTATTATTATTTAACCATAATATACTTATTTTCTTAAAATAAAACATCAACTTTCTAAAATCATATTTTTAAGCATAAAATGACATCATTGGTTGTTTTAGTTGTACTAATTGAATTTCATTCATATTAAAAGATGCCATTATTTTATTTTTATAAATATTTCATAAAGTGGTTACTCATATTTATTCCCTCTAATTAAACAACTAGGTTTAAAAATCATACTTAATATTGATATTATTATTAAAATATATCAATTTTTCATTTTATTTTGGTGTTGCATGTGGAGAAATCTATCAAACACATTGACTTATTTAAATGTAATCATATATTATGATCTTGAGTTGTTATATTATCCAACCATAAATAAATTTTTTTTTTTAATTTTAATTATTACTGATTGAAGAAAATAAATGAGGGTATTCTTATAATATTCATCATTTGGGATATAACTACTAATATATTATCTATATTACTCTATTATGATAGATTAAGTTACTTATGTTTTCTCAAAAAAAATTAATCCTGCATACAATCATATACTCATGTATGTATATACCCTAATCATATATTCTCCATAAAATACCTATCCCAAAATAGTCTAAATATCCAAATTAATAAACCACAATGAAGTAATATATTCCTCCAAGAAAGTAACTCTAGATTTAACCCTAAAATAGTATCAACAACTAGTTTATAAGGTCACACACTAGTCAATATATATCATTATCCCAAAAATAATATAAACATTACCAATGAATAATCATCAATCCCATGTATATTGATACTACGTAAATTAAATTTTCAAAATCATCCAACCCTTTATTATATCAACATTAAACATATAATATTGTGGAAAATATAACCTTTCTATAAAATCATTTCTTAATGTTATTAATACCATTTAATATATTATCTCACTTAAAAATACTGAAGAATGATGTCATGACTTGAAGCACCAGGTCCCCTCGTAATCCAGCACTGAGATGAGGGTGAAACACCAATCCCACCACTAATAGGTTAGGGTATAAAAACTTTCAATGAGTATACATATAAATTAAATGGGAGACCTTAGTCTAAGGTACCTATATGTACACCCATAACTAGCTCCATGAAACACTAAAAAGATGATAATAAAAGGCCAAAACATCTATAGTGTAATCCATGCTTGCAAAAAACTCTAGGAAATATATCAAAGTAAAAAACATATTTTAAAAGATATAAAAAATGTGAAATCCACAACTATATAGAAATGAGGTACCAAATTAACAAAAATTGGAAAAAAAATCCAAAGAGAGCCTAACTTATGATATCTAATATTGACCAATGAATACAACCAACAACACCAAGTAACACTCTGATCCTCTAAAACCATGTATACCAATATCACTATCGTTATGCCTATAATCTCCATAAGAGACAACACATGTCAGAAAATCACATACAGGGGTGAGTATATATATACCCAATAAAATTCTTCAAAAACTAAGAGAGGAATAATAAAAAACAATATTTAGATCAAAACATTATCAAGAGGGTAGTGGAAACCTAGCATCAGATATGCTTATAAAAAACTCAAGAAAATATAGAAACGCAAAATACATCTCCACAACTATCTAAGAATAAAGTGTCTTTCTTCATATCCAAAGGTTATATCATGTATCCAAGTATCATGTGCCATGTCATTAGAATATAGAGGGACCACACCTATCCAATGTGTTGCATAACTGGGAGAGAACCACTCCAATGGAGGACCTTCTCACCACAAGATCTCATGACGGGGAATACACTCCATAGATAGTATACCCATACCCTCTATAATGTGGGGGAGTTCTATCTATGCCTTTATAAATGATATGGGGGACCTTCCACCTAGAAAGAGATATGGGTGTACCGACCCTATTAACACTCTGATGATCACACCCAATCTCTTCCATCATCTAAGCATCACTGAGATAAATGTCTCATAGCATCACCTCACATCATATCTCTAATTATGAAATAAATTCCACCATCATGTTTTATATGGAAAAAACTCTAGATTGGATAATCATAGGTCCAAATCTGGGTTTCAAATTCAGAGATATGAAAGGAACAATTTTCTATAAAAATAATATAGTGTGTACATAGGGTCACATAGAATGTGACCTCACCTGGGAACCTGGGTGTTTCCTCCCCTAAACTTGTATTGACCAGAAATATGGATCTACATGGAATGTATATGAATTACATGATGTGTATTAGCATCTTGGGTAATTCATGTGTTATATGGCCCATGGCCACATACTATGGCCCATGCCCTTATACTCTGGCTATGTCTGTGTATCCTGGCCATGCCTGTGTTCTATGGGAAAATATAGAAGGTACACAGATCTTATATCCATATACCTATACATGACATGACCCTCAAGATACATTACATGAATGCTCATATGGGTTCTTAGGTGTATTCCTTTGGAACATGGTTTGACTACCCTGGTAGTATCACAAGGCATGTGGGCCTAGCCACATGGCATGTAATATTTAACTCCACTAAAACCCTAGCCACTATAACAACATGTTGTACATATTGTGTGTTCCTTCTAGATACATGGTGTGTAGTATCATATTTTACAGAAAGGTATGTATTCATTTATGTAGATTCCATATCTATCATTTCTACCAAAAAATCCAATGTTTGTCTCACCTGGAATGACTGAATCTATGGGGGGAGGACTCTAGTTATAGATTTCTGAACTCCATTATATGGAAATCAAATCTCCAATCTTCTGATCCAAATCCTCCATGATTCCCATCACCATAAAATGGTATGATCCATGATTCCAACATCCATAGTCTATAAAACACATCTATTAAACCATAAAACATTTATCTCCATATCATTCATGCATCTTCCATGAATCTGATGGTTCGATACACTCGAATCTGGGCTGAAAATGTTGAAATGTGACCCCATGGGCCAATGATGTAGAATTTGAAAAACGATGGGAGAAAATCACAAGAACAATAAGATTCCATCATTGACTAGTGTAATCCCCAACAAATTATTACACAAGGTAGAACCAAGGGTTAAAAAAGGGAGCATATGATATAAACAAAATGGCTCTCAAATGCTATTTGAAATCAGGATCATGAAAATAATGTAAAACATAGCAAATAAGAAGATATATAATCCATTCTTATCAATTTAATCAAATAGGGTTAAAATATATGAAATTCCATGCCCTACATCAATAATTGATTGATCGATGGTGAAGAACATGTATGCTAGTGAAGTAGAAGATAATCCCATAGAATTCATCATCAATCTCATGATTTACCTCCATCGTTCATCATCAATCTTCACTCCTGATCTGAAAACACCAGAAAAGTTATCCTTATCCTATATAATCTCCCATAATTACGTTTAAGAACTTAGTAATTCATCATAATGACATATTTATAGAGGATATTTAGGGTTTGGAACAATTAAATAAAATAAATTAATTCATCAATTCACTTAACACACCCATTAATGGTCATATATAACCAAAATCCTAATGATGACCAAGTTTATATCACACCTAGGGTAAATCTTGTGTTCCATAAGAAAAATGTGGTCGTAGATTTACTATCCAAGGTCCTAAGAAAGGGAAAACCCACTTATTCTAAAAATATTCACATATGTTCTTTAATATATATTAATATTTTTGATATATTATTTCTAGGGTCCAGATACACCCAAACATAGCACCAACTACAAGGAAAAATCCAAAGATATATATATAAATATTCAAACAATCAAACTATAAAAACAAATTCATTATATTATCACCTCATTCAAGGTATTTTTTCTAAAAAAGAATATTATATATGAAAAGGTGTAGGTATCGGGCATGCATATGGCTCTCACATTCCCAGGAGCTCTCCATAATGCTCTTATGAAACCAAAGAACTCAAACTAAATGGATAGTCTACCTATATAGTATCATCTTCTCTTTGTCCTCAATTTGTAGTGGGTATTCCTAGAAGGTGGCTATGTACTTGTTTTCCAGCTCACCCAAGTCAATAATGTTCATCAGATGGTTCATTTATCTCCTCAACTGTGATACATGGAATACATCATGCACTTGGTCCAATTGTTGGGGTAATTCCAAGTGGTTAGAAATCTTTACAACCATAAATAGGATCTAGAATGGACCAGTGAACCTCAGGGATATCTTTCTTCTCTAGAAAAATCTTTGAAATTATCATCATGGAGAGACTCTCAAGAATACATGGTCTCCCAAATAAAACTCTAAGGTCCTATAATGATGATACTCATAAGATTTATTTTAGATTTGGACTATCCTAATATACTTGAAAATCACCGAAACATTCTCTTTCTTTTCATGTACCAGTTCTCTCCCAATAAAAGATATATCACCAATCTTAGTCCAACACAAGGGAGACAACAAGGGTCTCCTGTACAGGGCCTCAAAAATTTCCAGGATAATATTAGAGTGACAGTTATTATTATAAAAAAGTTTATGAATAAAAAATGATCCTCCCATATTTGAAAAAATTCCAACACATAGGTTCTAAGTATATTCTCAAAACCCTAGATGGCCATATCAGTCTATCCATCCATTTAGAGGTGAAACACTATGCTTGTTTGTAATTGGGTCACAAAATCCTCCTACAAATCCCTCAACAACCATGACCAAACCAAACAACCTGGTTAGAGAGAATCATTTTGGGTACCCCATAAAGTCTGATGATGTCGCATATATAAAAATACCCCAAAATTTAAACCGAAATCTTCTCCCTAATGATAAGAAAGTGTGTCGACATGGTGATTCATTCAGAAATAACCTATATAGAAATGTGGCCACTTTTTTTATGGAAGACTTGTCATAAATTCTATTGATATTCTATCTAACTTATATTACATAATCTTAATAGGTTGATTCAAACCTTCGAAAACCTGATGTTCAACCATTACTTACTAATATGTGGGACACCGAGAGACAAAATTAGAAATACTCCACCTCATGCTAGCCCACAAAAACAACCAATTAAGGCCCTTTTACCTCTTTTAAAAACAAGGATGTAAAAAAAGTGATAGGTATGAAACTCCCTCAACACCTCCTCGTGTAATGTGATCAGAAAAACTATTTATCCCTAGAAAATGATGACATGCTCCCATCCTTTAGAAAATCCATCTAGCATATATCCTAAGGATATATGGTTATATAGAACCTCAAAGATGATGTATCTCAACTAGACCTCTCTCACGTGATAAAGAAGTGGTGGATTCATTTACTTAAGATAATATTCATCCCTTTCCTCTATTGGGTTTAGTTTCAATGAAGCTAACTACTCATACACATCATCCACCAAGTGAGAATGGTATTTATTACTAAGGTAATTTCACATGATGTTTACCTTCCCTATAGTTTAGAATATATTGAATTCATATTCCAGATTAAACTCCAACAAATGCCTCTATCTCAGGTTAATGAATCTCTGAGTGAATATATACCGGAGACTCTGGTGGTGTGAGTAAATAACAAAATGATCGATTAGAAGATAATTCCTCTACATATTTTGGGTTAATACTAACACATCCAACTCTAATCCATGGGTCATGTAATTGTGCTCATGGGGTCTCAACTACTTCGAACCATAAGTTATCACTACCTACATATATATCAACATGCATCCAATTCAAACTTTAGATACATCATAAAACACATGTACATGACACCAACCTCAGGTAGTCTCATTACATGAGCACTGGTTAACCTCTACCTTATATCCTTGAAGTCTATTTGAAACTTCTCAGTCATGGAAAATAGATTCCCTTTCTGTGTAAAGGAAGACAAAGGGGTGGATATCCTTAGAATTTCTTCCATGAACTTATTGTAGTACCCTAAAAAACAAAGGAAATTCCTCACATTTGAAATTAACTTAGGTGGTTCCCAAGAAACAACTGCATTAATCTTTATAGAATCTACAGATAAACCAAGTTCAAATATGAAATTCCCAAGAAAGTGAACTTCAAGGATCCGAAAATGAATCTTTAAGAGATTATTATAAATTTAGTTCCCTAAGATTAATTCTAAGAGCATTCTCGAATTCTCTCCATGATCTTCCTATGATATAGAATATATGATAATGTCATTGATGAAGTAAAATGAAAATTATTCCAAGTATAAATGATAATATAATTTATAATATCCATGAAAACAACAAATTAATTATTAATTTAAAAATGGAATCACTGGGAAATTATAGTGTCTATAGAGACATAAAAATTTAATCTTCAGAATATCATCATCAAAAACATTTAACTTGGAAAGAGGCACTTTTTCTTGATCCATACCAAATTTAGGAAATGATAGTCAACACAAATCCCCAAAATCTCATCTTCCTTTTCTATAAACAAAAGTAGAACTACCTAAGGGGATTTTTTGGGTCTGATAAAACCTTTATCTCAAAGGTCTTCCAACTCCACCCTCACCTCCCAGGGCTTGGTGGGGGCTATCTGATATGCCTTATAAGATATTGGAGAAGTCCCTAGGTGAAAGTCAATGTAGAAGTGAATCTCACACCACATAGGTTTCCTAGTAACGTCATCGAGAAAGATGTCCATATGATCCTCCAATTATCCTGGAATTCATATGCCTGAATATCCTACTTCAAAAAGGGATAAACATTCCATGTAATGGATGATATTTTAAAACTTCCTACTTGCAAGCCTCACTCGCTCATCCATGTGATCTCTCTTATCGACCAAGATAATCACATCAAATTTCTATAGAGGTATATACCTCTCTGATGATAAAAATATATCTAGGCACGCACCATGGATAACTTGTCCATACCCAAGATGAATTTAGAAGGTTTCATCACTATGACCAAGAGGTCCCATGAGAAACTCTCCCCCTAGAAAGATAGCTCACACTAACAAAATATGTGCGATATATAAGAGTCACTCCTAGTATTAACTTTTTTACATAGATACTAGGATAAAGACTCAATTGGAAGATATATCTCTTGTAAAAGGGATATAGAGATAATGGAATGACTCACGCATGTGTCTATAAGTGTTGGAGGTATAGTAAAAAAAGACAGAGATCATACCTCAAATCATCTCATGAGTATCCTGATCATATCCCTCCACATCCAAAAATTGGTTATTCACTTGACCGCTATCCATTTGATCCTATCATGGGCCACCATGTGGTGGTGGTGGAAGTGGCTTGTAGTGTCGTCCTCCATCGACAGCTACTCCCTATAGACATCTTCTTACTCCTCAAAGAGCACTGCCTCCCTAGGGTCCACCCTAACTATGCCTAGTAGATCCCTAATCATGATTTTACCTCTATTATCAAGGTATATCTACTACCTAACCACCCTTAGCTGATTGAATAGTTGGGAAATCACAATCCAAGTGACCTCACCCAACACAAGAATAGAATCATCCCTATTAAGCTGATTGTATCCTCTATGTGAATCACGTGGAATAGATCCATGTGTCTATGTCCGGGAGTGAGTAGTCCTCTTATGCCAAGACCCTAACAACTAAAGCCTCCTTACTGCTAAAAATGGCTCAAACTCATTATTATCACTTCAATATCCTTCTACCTAATGTACCTCTACTAGGAAGTTCACTATGACCAATACCCACTCTATTACTCCAACATAATTTTGAATTCATAAGGATACCATGCTAGCATGGATGTCAATGTGAAGTACCTACTCTAAATTCCATTCTTGAAAGTATCTGCCCCATACCATATTGAGTGAGTATCACATGAGGTAGATAAACCTGAAGGCATAATCAACAACTGGAATATCACTATGTTGTATCACAATAAGCTCTTGAATTCATACAGAGTGTAAGATCAAAGTGAAATTATCATCATGGAAATTTTTTTGGAAGTCTAACCATAATATTCATGTCTCATCATGATTCTAATTGATTAGAATCCACTAATAATCTTCTGCTCTATGAATAAGATTGGTAGATAGCATAACCATATCATCAACTGAGGTTTTAAAAAACTAAAAAACATGGACCACTACCTAGATCCAATCACATTCTACCTGAGGGTCTGGATCTCTATGAAACCTAATCATTATTTGTCACGGGTACTCAGGTAATGCACTAAGATTTCACATTTCATCATCCAGGACTTCCAAAACTACCATCTATACAACTTGAAGCTGATCATCCACTAGAACCATTGGAGGTAGATCTATGCACTACTCAGCAGGTTTTGGTACTTCTCTATGCTCACATGGAGGAAAAAACACATGAATAATTACTTGAATTAAAGCCTTATTTCTCAATTGACCATCACCATGATATTATTTTTTATCCTTGTTTTCTTTCATTGTGGAGGCATCCTAAAAGTTACGGTTCATACCATAGATAGATGAGCATATATTGGGAGGTGACTCAAGAAGGAAATTACAAATCAAAAGACTCAATCATATATGGTGAATCTACCTTTGGTTTCCTTATAACCAATGTATTAGTATGTCAAGCTGAAAATTATTTAGTTTGAGTCCTTGTAACGACCCGAAATTTTTTAAATAAATTTTGTTTCCTAATTTTATGTGTTATTGTTATACTCAACAAAAAATTTTTATTGGATAAACATGATTATAATTAAAATGATATCAGTGGGTTTTTACTATTATATAACCATCGGTCAACATGACCGCTGTGAACAAAATGTTTTGATTATTGTCTCTAAATATAAGTAATCTTGGTTAATTATTATAGAAAGAAGATTCGATGGCCTCACCTAGTAGTCTTGGACCGATC
This sequence comes from Viscum album, assembly GCA_963277665.1. Classification (NCBI taxonomy): domain Eukaryota; kingdom Viridiplantae; phylum Streptophyta; class Magnoliopsida; order Santalales; family Viscaceae; genus Viscum; species Viscum album. The sequence continues at coordinate 1,119,485,122 of OY728125.1, read as the reverse complement.
GAAGCCCATCTAACAGAGCTTGGGAAGGAGGTAGCACCACTGGGCTTTGCTCTGGATCAAATCCAAGCCGAACTTCATCATGTGAAGCTGGAACGAAATCGCCTTTGTGAGAAGTTCAAACTGATAGAAATTACTACTCGGGCAATGTTGACTGAGCCGCCCCAAGCTTCTATCACCCTAGCACACCTTACTCTTAGGTCCTATGCTGGTATTATAAGGGGTTATGTAACGAGACCGTAACTACCTTGTGTAATCCTTATTTTAAATAAAAATTGGGATTTCTTCTTATGATGAAGTTTATGAATTTTGAAATGACCGGATAAATATAGTATGCATATTTTGATGTATTTTAGAAAAAGGATATTTTAAATATGTTTATGTAAACCCTAAATAATTTAAAATGTGTAATGATTTTCAAAAAATGTTCTTCTGCAATTATGTTCAGTACTAAATTTAGAGTCTAATAAGATCAACTTGATTTTTGATGAATAGTAAATTATGAATAGTGATTTTATGATTAGGATTAGTAATATGACCAAATGGATTAGTAATCTCACTTAAAGAAAGTTTTAAAATAATCTAGGCACCTTGATTAAGTAATGTGATTCAATAAAATAGTTAAATAACAGTTTCATTAATTATTATTCAAGTATTAGTTTTTAAGGGTGAATAGTTTTTTTTAATTAAAAATTTAATTAAAAATAATTAGAAAATTATTTTTATAAAAATGACTTTATTTTTGAACTCAGAGCATCGATATTATGTTATGGTAATTTTTTGGGTTTTTTCTGAAAAAAATGAATTTTTGATGAATAGTGTTTTTATTTAAAAATTAAATTAAAAATATTTAGAAAATTATTTTTATAAAATGGATTTCATTTTTGAAATCAGAGCATTGATATTTGGTTAATGTGAAATTTTGGGTTTTTTCTGAGAAAGTTGAATTTTCAGTGAATAGTAAAAATACAGTTTTAGGGTTTCGGTATGTTTAATGACATCATAACGGTGTCATGATGATGTCATGAGATATTTTGAGGGTTGGCCGGCCAAGGGTGATGAATTATTGTTTTGGGGGCCCCATGTGGCCTAACTCCATGATAAATGACAAGGGAGAGCACATGGGTTTGAGAAAAGCACATGTGAGGTGTCCCTTGGCCATTAATGCCTTGTCCCCTCACTTTCCCTATAAATACCAAGCCCTCCTCTCATCCATTCGACTCCCCACTCATTCCCAACGAATTTCTGGTCTCTTTACCTCCCAAGGAGTCCTCCCAAGGTTCCCCCAAGCCTTCAAGGTCCCAACCTTTGAGGTTTAAGAGTTACATTTTAAGGTAAGGGATCCGACCCCTCTCTTTCTTTTCAAGTGATCTCTTTTATGTCATTCCTTTTATGCTCCATGTTCTTATTTTGGAGGATGTTCTTTTATACTCCTCTTACTGCCCTTTTTATGTTCATATGATGAAATACCCCCTCTTACTCTCAGCATTTCTTTTTAAGAAAGTTTAAGTGGCGCCGTTAGGCTGCCGAATTTTCAAGGGATTCATTCACCTCTCTCTTTTTCAAAGTTCTACTTTCATGTCAAGTCTTTCAAGTTCATTTTTTATTATGTTGGGGTATGATATCTATATTTATCATACTGGTCTTTTATGATCACATGATGAGAGACCCCATTTTATCTCTTCAATTCAGTATTTTGATGTCTTAAGTGGCGCCGTTAGGCTGCCGAATTTTTAAGTGGTTCTTCACCCTTCTCGTTTTGAAGTTCTACTTTCATGTCAATTCTTTCAAGTTCCTTTATATTATGTTAGGGTATGATCTCTATATCTATCATACTGTACTCTTATGTTCATATGATGAGAGACCCTATTTGACCTTGTCAATTCAATTTTGTTGAAGTTTAAGTGATGCCGTTAGGCTGCCGAATTTTCACAAGAGAAATCTAGTTTTGTTTTCCTCCTTTCATGTTCTTCATTTCATATGGTATATTTTAAAATTTCATTACCATGTTCATAAATCCCTTATATTTTGTCCCTCTACTGTATGATGGGTCATTTATGAATGTTTGACCCATGTCCCCTCTTTTCTCAATGTTTTCTAAAACCTTGTAACATAGCCGTTATGCTGCAGAATTTTCCCCTCAAAATGCCTCTCTCTTTTCTCAAAAATTATTTTATGTTATAAAGTGAATACTCAAAGCTCTTATTTCTACAAGGGTATTCACATATATATCAAAATGTTCCATTTTAAATTCTGGGATTTACATACATGAGACCCGCTTCCCTTTCCGTGGGTTTAAAGTGCCGTAAAGATCATGTCATTAAAGCAGTTTTTAAAATGTTATGATTATGAAATGAAACCCATTTATTTTATGCTATATGGGTTATTTATGAAATGTTTGATGATGATATATGTGGCTCACATGATAATAAAGGCAAATTTAAGGGTGCGCCCTGATAGCGCTCCAATGCATTGGGTAAAGACTTAATCTCTAGAGATGACCATTTTAACGACGCCTTGGTGAATAACCTTGGTAATTTTTAACGACACCTTGGGGATGGACCTTGGTGAAACGAAACGATTGTCAATATTAAATGTTGTAGCCACATCTTCCAGTTATGAAAAATGATTATTTTTATTACGATGTATCTCATGATTTATTTCTCATGCCTTAAAGTTCTTTTCATGTCCTTATTGAAGTATCTCAAGTTCACTTGTAAAATGTTTCTCTTGTTTCCCTTACTGGGCCTTCTGCTCACCCTTTCTTTTGATGTATGTCCCCAGGTTATGAGATGCATAATGAACATAGGATGAACTAAAGGAGAAGCCTTTCAAGTGTTTAAGAAGAATGTTTTATGTTTTTTTTTTGTGTATTATGATCCTTGTTTCCAAGACACTAAACCTTAACGATCCTCAGTTCTGTGTAATGAAATGAAAGTTTATGTTATAAAATGGCGGGATGCTATAGTTGGTATCAAAGGATGGTTTAGTTATTTGTGGAAATTAGGATATGAAAACTCTAGGAGGAACCCTATAGAAAAGTTTAATATAGGAAATCTTCCTGGTATTTTGGTGAGTATTGAGTAAGGGGTTGCCAAGCAAATACATCCCTGTCTGGATACGAGCAGGTAGAGGTGGCTCTGGAACAGATGTACATAGGGGTAAAACCCGAAAACACCGCTTTGAGCAAGACTCGAACGGGAACTGGTACACGACAACGGGCCTTGCTGCACTCTTGGTTACGACACTCCCGGGGGATATGCTTTGGTAAATTCATAAGCTTGGTATGAACCATTGTTAAAGGAACAAAGATAAAATAAAATAAAGGTTCACATAAGAATATATGATCATTCATAACCTAGATGGGAACCTAGGAGATCACAAGTTAGGGTATACCTTTCATATACAAGTTATCCTTATATGCTTTCAGTTCCTTTTCATGATTATTATCTAAGTACTTAAGCCCCTAATTATGCTTTCTCTTCTTAGTTAATGGTGGGAAATGGAAGAACATGTTCCGACAACCAATGTGATAGGAAATTTGACGATTTTCGTATTAATATGACAGGGATGATTAGGGGATTAAAATATGATTATTATTTTGGAAGACGTTCATTATTTTGGGAACCATATTTGATCGAGGTAAATAGATTACTACGGTATTTTCATTGAGGAGTAAGGTTGACTTATATTTTGAAGAATCGATGAATTTAAGGTGAACTTATAGTAATTTAGGTTACTTATGGGAATGACTAACCTATCTTGGGTAAAATATGTTTAGGTTAGCTACTTTTTTATAAGATGTTAGGAGTGGTTGATGTTGTCTGGAGATGAACAATGAAGTTGTTTTGGAAGACTATGTTATCAAATCCTTATTGTATTTGGGTTTCAATCTTAGTTTGGTTTGTTTTGAGGAATTTTAAGGACCGTTATTTATGGAATGGTCTATGATGAACTTTGGGTAGTACCATGGAACTTTGATGGTTTAAAAGTAGTTTCCATTCCTATGGGATTCTTTCTTTTTGAAGAGTTGCTTTACCTTAACCTTTCTGTTTTTGGGAAAATGTTTAAAGATAGAAGAAATAGATAGTTAATCTTTTGTAGATTATGTGATTCTATAGAAGATGATTCTTGTGCTTTTATGAGACCAAGGGTTTTTGAATTCTCATCATTTGGAGAAAGGATTAGTGTTGGTAGGGACTTGTTAAAGGATGAAACTCTACTTGAAGGTAGGTATATTTTCTTATGTTTTTGTTCTATGTAGTAAATGAAATCCTCAAAATTATGAAAAGAAACGTAAAACAAAAATGTTGTTGGTTTACGTTTCCTACTAGGTAATCAAAGACCGTTTACACACATCATAAGTTTGTGATTTTCTCATGGTTAACTTTCTCCTAATCATGTTCTCTATCACTCTCCCTCAGAACTTGACCCTTTGTTTTTTCCTCCATGTCCATGTTTTCCTACATGGAACCCTAGTGTGGGTTAACTCGGGTGACCATTGTACTTCCCTTTCTTTATTTTAAAGTAATAGTTTTACTGACTCCTTTTCCGATGTGGGACTTTCAATGAAATTTCAGAACCCAATTTTAAAATTGCGAGGACGCAATTTCTTAAGGGGGGAAGATTGTAACGACCCGAAATTTTTTAAATAAATTTTGTTTCCTAATTTTATGTGTTATTGTTATACTCAACAAAAATGTTTTATTGGATAAACATGATTATAATTAAAATGATATCAGTGGGTTTTTACTATTATATAACCATCGGTCAACATGACCGCTGTGAACAAAATGTTTTGATTATTGTCTCTAAATATAAGTAATCTTGGTTAATTATTATAGAAAGAAGATTCGATGGCCTCACCTAGTAGTCTTGGACCGATCGAAGCCCATCTAACAGAGCTTGGGAAGGAGGTAGCACCACTGGGCTTTGCTCTGGATCAAATCCAAGCCGAACTTCATCATGTGAAGCTGGAATGAAATCTCCTTCGTGAGAAGTTCAAACTGATAGAAATTACTACTCGGGCAATGTTGGCTGAGCCGCCCCAAGCTTCTATCACCCTAGCACACCTTACTCTTAGGTCCTATGCTGGTATTATAAGGGGTTATGTAACGAGACCGTAACTACCTTGTGTAATCCTTATTTTAAATAAAAATTGGGATTTCTTCTTATGATGAAGTTTATGAATTTTGAAATGACCGGATAAATATAGTATGCATATTTTGATGTATTTTAGAAAAAGGATATTTTAAATATGTTTATGTAAACCCTAAATAATTTAAAATGTGTAATGATTTTCAAAAAATGGTCTTCTGCAATTATGTTCAGTACTAAATTTAGAGTCTAATAAGATCAACTTGATTTTTGATGAATAGTAAATTATGAATAGTGATTTTATGATTAGGATTAGTAATATGACCAAATGGATTAGTAATCTCACTTAAAGAAAGTTTTAAAATAATCTAGGCACCTTGATTAAGTAATGTGATTCAATAAAATAGTTAAATAACAGTTTCATTAATTATTATTCAAGTATTAGTTTTTAAGGGTGAATAGTGTTTTTTAATTAAAAATTTAATTAAAAATAATTAGAAAATTATTTTTATAAAAATGACTTTATTTTTGAACTCAGAGCATCGATATTATGTTATGGTAATTTTTTGGGTTTTTTCTGAAAAAAATGAATTTTTGATGAATAGTGTTTTTATTTAAAAATTAAATTAAAAATATTTAGAAAATTATTTTTATAAAATGGATTTCATTTTTGAAATCAGAGCATTGATATTTGGTTAATGTGAAATTTTGGGTTTTTTCTGAGAAAGTTGAATTTTCAGTGAATAGTAAAAATACAGTTTTAGGGTTTCGGTATGTTTAATGACATCATAACGGTGTCATGATGATGTCATGAGATATTTTGAGGGTTGGCCGGCCAAGGGTGATGAATTATTGTTTTGGGGGCCCCATGTGGCCTAACTCCATGATAAATGACAAGGGAGAGCACATGGGTTTGAGAAAAGCACATGTGAGGTGTCCCTTGGCCATTAATGCCTTGTCCCCTCACTTTCCCTATAAATACCAATCCCTCCTCTCATCCATTCGACTCCCCACTCATTCCCAACGAATTTCTGGTCTCTTTACCTCCCAAGGAGTCCTCCCAAGGTTCCCCCAAGCCCTCAAGGTCCCAACCTTTGAGGTTTAAGAGTTACATTTTAAGGTAAGGGATCTGACCCCTCTCTTTCTTTTCAAGTGATCTCTTTTATGTCATTCCTTTTATGCTCCATGTTCTTATTTTGTAGGATGTTCTTTTATACTCCTCTTACTGCCCTTTTTATGTTCATATGATGAAATACCCCCTCTTACTCTCAGCATTTCGTTTTAAGAAAGTTTAAGTGGCGCCGTTAGGCTGCCGAATTTTCAAGGGATTCATTCACCTCTCTCTTTTTCAAAGTTCTACTTTCATGTCAAGTCTTTCAAGTTCATTTTTTATTATGTTGGGGTATGATCTCTATATTTATCATACTGGTCTTTTATGATCACATGATGAGAGACCCCATTTTATCTCTTCAATTCAGTATTTTGATGTCTTAAGTGGCGCCGTTAGGCTGCCGAATTTTTAAGTGGTTCTTCACCCTTCTCGTTTTGAAGTTCTACTTTCATGTCAATTCTTTCAAGTTCCTTTATATTATGTTGGGGTATGATCTCTATATCTATCATACTGGACTCTTATGTTCATATGATGAGAGACCCTATTTGACCTTGTCAATTCAATTTTGTTGAAGTTTAAGTGGTGCCGTTAGGCTGCCGAATTTTCACAAGAGAAATCTAGTTTTGTTTTCCTCCTTTCATGTTCTTCATTTCATATGGTATATTTTAAAATTTCATTACCATGTTCATAAATCCCTTATATTTTGTCCCTCTACTGTATGATGGGTCATTTATGAATGTTTGACCCATGTCCCCTCTTTTCTCAATGTTTTCTAAAACCTTGTAACATAGCCGTTATGCTGCAGAATTTTCCCCTCAAAATGCCTCTCTCTTTTCTCAAAAATTATTTTATGTTATAAAGTGAATACTCAAAGCTCTTATTTCTACAAGGGTATTCACATATATATAAAAATGTTCCATTTTAAATTCTGGGATTTACATGCATGAGACCCGCTTCCCTTTCCGTGGGTTTAAAGTGCCGTAAAGATCATGTCATTAAAGCAGTTTTTAAAATGTTATGATTATGAAATGAAACCCATTTATTTTATGCTATATGGGTTATTTATGAAATGTTTGATGATGATATATGTGGCTCACATGATAATAAAGGCAAATTTAAGGGTGCGCCCTGATAGCGCTCCAATGCATTGGGTAAAGACTTGATCTCTAGAGATGACCATTTTAACGACGCCTTGGTGAATAACCTTGGTAATTTTTAACGACACCTTGGGGATGGACCTTGGTGAAACGAAACGATTGTAAATATTAAATGTTGTAGCCACATCTTCCAGTTATGAAAAATGATTATTTTTATTACGATGTATCTCATGATTTCTTTCTCATGCCTTAAAGTTCTTTTCATGTCCTTATTGAAGTATCTCAAGTTCACTTGTAAAATGTTTCTCTTGTTTCCCTTACTGGGCCTTCTGCTCACCCTTTCTTTTGATGTATGTCCCCAGGTTATGAGATGCATAATGAACATAGGATGAACTAAAGGAGAAGCCTTTCAAGTGTTTAAGAAGAATGTTTTTATGTTTTTTTTTGTGTATTATGATCCTTGTTTCCAAGACACTAAACCTTAACGATCCTCAGTTCCGTGTAATGAAATGAAAGTTTATGTTATAAAATGGCGGGATGCTATAGTCCTGGTGTATAGATACATTGGTTGTTGCACCAATACTGGGTTCCCTAACCTAAGAGCCAAACTCAAGACACTCTAACACCATTTCCCTAATTCCTAAGACAATCCTCAAAACAAGCCTACCTCTAAACTTCATCCCAGGGTAAAATCCACCATTGGTACCACTCTGTCATGACTTGACCCCTCATGACACCTCCTGGGATAGTAGTGAGCTAAGTTTGACACCCCAATCCCACCTCCAATAGTCAAGGGGCTAACAACTAGCATCGAGTAGGTTTATAACAAAAATGGTAGGCCTTATCATAAGGAGCTTGTATGCATGCACACAATATCTCTATAAAATAGGGAAAATAATAATAAAATACCTAAAAATATAGAGTGAAAACCATTCATGCAATAACATCTAAGAAATATATAAAAGTACAACATTTTAATATAAAAGATATAAAACAGGGGAAATACATGCCCAAAAAGAAATGATTTCCAACCAAACAACAACTAGAAATAAAGACTAAAGAGATCCCATCTCTTAATCCCCATGACTAACCACCGAACAAGACCAATAACACCAAGTACCACTATACTCCTTTGAAACTAGGTCCACCAATATCACCATTGTTCTACCTATAATATACATAAAATACAACATATCTGTGAAAATACCATGCAAGAGTGAGAATATACAAACTTAGTAGGATGACCTAAAAACTAATAAGGAATTAATATAAATAAGAACAATAATCTCAGCCCATAAACAAGATTAAAAATAAAACCTATCATCAGATATTCTCAGAAGAAACCCAAGAAAAGACAGAAAATTGATCTCTATATCCACAACCTACTAATAATTAAGAGTCTTTATGTAACTCCAAAGGTCCCATCACATACAAAAGAACCACGTATAACCTATCTTTAATATGGATACCCTATAACTCACTATTGTTTATTATAGTCGAATAAGCACCACTCCAATAGAGGACCTCCTCAATGTTTGAGACCAATACAAGGATTTTACTGTATAGATAGGGGACTCACACCCTGTGTAATGTGGGGGAGTTCTATATCTACCTATATGAATGATATGGGGGACCTTCCACCTAGAGAGAGACATGGGAGTACTGACCCCCGTAACAATCTGATGATCACACCTAATCACTACCATAGGCTAAGCATCACTGAGTGAAGTATCCTTCAAGAATCACCTTACATCATATCTCTACTGCTAAAATTAATTCCATCATCACATTATATATGGAAACTACTCAGGAAAGGATACTCATTATTCTAAATACAATTCTCAAAGAAGGAGATGTGTAAGGTATAAGTTTGTGTAAAATTATATGACTTGTACATAGGGTCACACGACAAGTGACCTCACCTAGACACCAGGGCGTGTCCTCCCCTGGACATGGTTTGTCCAGATGTGTGGCTCAAAAAAGTGTTTCAATGAAGTACATGAGGTGTCATGGAATCTTGGGGTATGCTCATGTTCTCTGGCTTGTGCCCATGAACTCAAGTCCATGCCCACAACTCTGGATGAGCTAGTGTATCCTGGCCATTATTGGGTGCTTCGGGCATGTAAAAAAGGTACATGTATCATCTATAAATGTACCCATACCCCGATGTATCCCTTAGGGTACATGATGTGTATACTCACATGGGGTCCTAAGAATGTGCCTTCGACACACGGATTACCTGCCCAAGTATTATAACACACAACATGTAATATTTAACTCAATTGAAACTTTAACTATTGCAAGAACCCAGACTACATGGTGTGTGTTCCCTTATGATACACAACATATAGTCATGGATTTCATATAAAGTGAAGTCTTTCTTCGCATGAATTCCATATCTGTCATTTCCATTATAACTTCCACCATTTTATTTTCCTAGAATGGTTGAATCCCTGAGGGAAGGTCTCTGATTTCTGATTTCCAACCTCTGGTAGATGGAAATTGGATTTCCAATATTTTGAGACAAAGCTTCCATGCATCCCATCACTATGCGGTGGTCTGATCCATGATTCCATTACCCAAAATCTAAAAAATACATTGATCCAACCGTAAAACACTGATCTTCATCTAATTCGTTAATTGATCATGAATCCATGGGTTTGATCATGGTCAAATTTGGCTTGACAATTTCAAATAACAACCCCACAGACCAACTGCGAAGAACTCAAATACTGGTGGGGTAATATCATAAGAACAAGGTGATACCATCATTGGTCAATGTGATTCCCATCCAACTTTTAAACAAGGTAGAACCAAGAGAGCATGTTATATAAACAAATAGATTTGATAATTCTATTTAAAATATTGATCATGTAAAGAATTTAAATCATAGTAAATAAGAATATATATAATCCATGATCATCAAATGGAAAAAATATGGTGTAATTCCATGAAATAACTTTCCTTACTTCAATAATGGATCTATCACTGATGAGTAGCATGTCCACAAGTTAAGAATAATATTATCCTATTGTGTTCATCATTTGTCTCATGATTCTACTTGATCATTTATTTTTTATCTTCGTTCTCGATCTTCTAATGTCAATGAAGCTCTCCTTCTCCTCTCTAATATCCCAAGATTATGCATCTAACCTTGGGATTTCATTTTAATGATGTATTTATAGAGGATGGATAAGGTTTGGGGAAATTAAATAAATTAATTAATTCACTTAAGGAACCCACTAATGGTATCCATTAACTGATCACCCAACAACGACACACTTTATGTCACACCTATGGTAACACCACATTCCAAAAACAACTAGAGTCTTGTATTTCTCATACAAGTATTTAATCAATAAGAAAACAATTTTTTTTGAAAATATTTGTATGAAATATTTAATATATATTAATATTTTTAATATAATAATTCCAGGGTCCTATAACACCCAAACACAACATAGACTTTGAGAAAAATCTAGATATATGTATATATATATAAATATTTGAATGAATTAACTAAAAAAACCAAAGTCCTCAAAAATGATCTATAGATCATTCACATAATCCTCAATAATATTTAGAATATACCAAAATTTCATTGATAAATATCACTTCACAAATTAATATTGATAACAGTATCAAGAATTAATTTCTATTATGATATCAACCTCACTTCAATAAGAAATACTATGAAACTCTCATTTTCTATCATAATATGCATATAATAAAATTCTTAATCATTTACATATGCATCCTTATTCGGTTATAAGACAAAGTGGTTTTTAGATACATACATTTCTTAACTTCATATTTATGATCTTATATCAACAAAATACTAAAAAAATGGTTATGATAATATCCAAAATATATATATGAAAAAATCAATCTGAATATTTATTACCTTAAAACACTGTGGTTTTTAACATATGGTACTTTTAAATAAACCTATGACTCTCTTTATTAAATAATTGTTTATCCATGGTCACTTTTCTATTAGGTTTTTGAACCTAATTAGTTATCATCATTCTTAAATCCTTTAAAAATTTTCATAAACTGAATGTGATTAACTAATGTGTATCCCCCTATAGTATCAATCTAGGTGTGCAATTAGGCCTCTTTGTCATGTCCTATGTTAAAATTGAGTTAATATTGAATACTTTATTTTGGGTTTATTACCCAAGGTACTTATGTTTCAGATCCCACATCAACTTGTGGTGTCTATATAGGGATATAGTTTCTTGGAAATTAACATACTCAAGATCTTACCAAAACATCAAGATGTTATCTTATACTTAGACGTATTCATAATATTTCCACTAAAGTTCACTTAACTTAAACCCCAAATAAAATATCCATTGTTACCTTAACATTAATTCATATACTATCTAAATGATTCATCTACACCTTTGGAATTATAATCAACCTTAACTTATAAACCCTTAAATTATCCTCAAGAAATATCAAAATCTACAAAGTTATCTAAACCAATATCTGATACCAACTGTTACACCCTAGACTCACACTCCCAAATCTAGTTCCATTGACATTTACTTTACACGCTAACTTTGATACCAACTATAAATTATAAGACATAACTTTCCCATAATTACATGGAATAAAGAAAATATTTTATTACATACATTCCCAATACCTTTTAGATTTAGAGTTTTAGATAATTAGGACAAAACATAAAAAATAAAAAACCATACCTTTCTCAAATAATGGATATTTCTCCATCCATATAAGAAACTATATAATCCATAAGGTGTATTCAACATATCCTATGAATATTTCAACATGTGATATCCTTCTAAATATCATGTGTACTACTTTTCTTCATAACCTAGGGAATGTAAAATAAGAAAGGATTAAGCTTAAATGCTCAATAAGAGAAACATACAACTGAGGTAATAATGGAATCAACATAGAATAAATATTATGAGAGGAATAAGAAAACAACATAATTACATAATCAACTGAAACTAAGATCATTCTATATCCATAATAATAAATTAAATCATGGATATTAGTAATACAGATCACATACTAATGGGATGAATAATGTCAAATATTAAAAACATATTGTCAAGTCCTTATTCCAAGACACTATCCTATTATCGAAAAATGTATACACAAAAACCCAACCTATTTTGTCTCACGAGACACATAGATACATTGAGAGACTATGTAATTTTAACGATCTATGTTTTGAACTAGACTAAAATGTTAAGGGTTTTTAACTTTTTCAATTACTAAATAGGTTATTTTAAAAACTGAGCCTCATATATGAATTCTGTGAGTTGGGTTTTTCAAAGTTATGTTTTTCGATTTGGTTAAATCCCCTTTAAGTTTATCAGTAATCTCAAAGAGTTTTAGGAGTGATGGATCTAGAAAACAGGGTTTTTGGAAAACTACAGAGGGTGCACAGTTTGTGAGAAACCGTGCGGCCCACTGTAGGAAATCATGCATCTTGATTTTGGTGGACATAAGTTGTCACACGATCTATTTATGGTTTTCCAAACCATGAACCTAGACCATGTGAGTGTGGTCTTTTATACAGGGTGTACCACTTGGTTTATTCATGATTTGAAAATCTATATAGGTCAAACCGTGTGGTTGGGTCTGTTTGCAAAATTAATTAATTTGAAATAAAATTAAAATTTGAAACCTAAACTAACTCTCCCTCACCCCTCTTATTATAACTAATCATGAAACACCCCAAAGGGGGTTCCCATTCAATGAACACTCATCCCATCTCTGAGATCCCTCTCCAGTTGTCTTTTCCACCTCCTTCCTTGACGATTCATCCTCGATCCGGTGAGGTAGGATATCTCCTCTCATATCCTCCCTTCCTTGGCTGATTTTCAAACTCCCTTTTTCCCTATTTTAATTCATATGAACCCCAGTTCAAGGGTTATCTGGGTTTTTATTTCTATTTTTTTGTTAGCGTATTCAATGGCTTCCTTGAGTCTTGTTGTTGCGTGTTCTGACAACCACTGCTGAAGGTGAAGCGGCTTCGATTGTCTCAGTTCGCCGCCAACGGTTTGAGGTAAGGGTTTCCTCAATTATCCTATATTTATTAGTTTATATTTGGGTATTTTGAGGTTTATTAGTCCTTGGTATGTTATTTTTAGTGTGTTGAACCTCACCGTGTGGTTTCAAGTCACCGGGTCAAGATTGACATGTCTGCTTGTGCATAGGTGAGTAAATATGTATATATGGGTTCCCTTGTTACATGTATAATCATCCATGGTAGTGATTATACATTTATGGGGCTAGTTGTTCTCATGTATATATATAAAGATGCATATGTAGATGAGTGGATACATGTATATGCATATAATCATATGTGTAAGGATCCCCTTGCACATGTTCATGGCCTTGCGGGTGTGTGCAAAGGGGCTAGGTGTCCTTGAATGTATGTGAACATGAATATGCTTAGTGGGGGAACAGTAGCCTTTAGTTATAAAGTCCAATATCAGAAGTGGATGGCTTGGTTCCACCCTGAGGTAGGATCCTTTACTTGTCCTTTTAATTTATGAAAGCATTAATTAATTATTTTCATTCTTAATTAATGTGTTTCCTAGTATGATAGTTTATTATGAAGTTATTTCTTTATAAATTCAATTAAATTATTAAAAGTGATAAGTGAGTTGTTTGATAACAAATACATTATTTTTGTAATAAAACCCCTCCAATAGAGGTGTGCTACCTTCAAGCTAAAAATGTAGTGTTAGACTTTTATTCTTGCGCGGTTTGCTGCATCGATTGTATTCTTGGGTTTGAATATATGATTGATGAATGACATGTGTAGTTTCTTCATACTTTTTAGTTACAATTTTCAATTAGGCATATGATTTTTTGTCCTAATAACTTAATTAGTTCTATCTTAACCTTTTAATGTAATTTCCCTTGAGGTATGGTAATTTAATAAACTTAGATTGGATAGCTTAAATGATATAGTATAATTCTTTAATTGAAATGATTATGACACTTGAACCTTAAACCAATTGGCCATTACTAGGAAACTTGGGTGAGATGAACTTGAGTATAATGGGTTACACCAAATTGCATGCCTTGAATAAATTGCTTAACCATTATGAATTACTTACCTTTTATTAAAAAGTTTTAACTGAAATGGTTTCCTAGGAATGGAACTATGTATAGATACGGGAATACATGAGAAGTTCATGCCTCATGGAATGATTTGAATGTGACTAATACTATGTTAATGTTTTAAATTAAAATGCTTAGGACGTGTTTCCTTAAGTGTAAATGTGAACGAGGCTGTTTATATGAGTATATGGTGTGGCTATTTGAAATGCATATGAGTTAATTCCATGTGCATTATATTATAGCTATTGCACTGTGTGTAAATGATGATGGATGGGAGGAAGTTTAGCCTCCATTCCCTTATATTAAATTACTATGGATGGGAGTAATTTTTACCCAATTCCTGTATTAAAAGTGTGCACAAACTGAGGCCACTTAATAAAGTATATTTAAAGTGTGCACATGATGATTCCACTTAATGAACTATATTAAAAGTGAGCACATGATGAGGCCACTTAATGAATTATATTTAAAGTGAGAACATGATGAGTCCACTTAATGAAATATATTGATAGTTTGTACATTATGATTCCACATAATTAACTATATTGATAGTGTGCACATATTGATTCCACATAATGAACTATATTGATAGTGTGAACATGTTGATACTATATAATGGACTATATTGATAGTGTGCACAGGTTGAGGCCACTTAATGATATATATATATATATATGAATGGACAAGTGGAATGATGAACCTTATTCCAACAATATATATATATATATATAAGTATATATAAGGTGACTTGATCATACTGATATTCCAACAATAATCTAAATCTGGTATAGTCATTAGGTATCCCCTAGGAACCTGGATGGGTGTTATTATTTATGTAGTTATGTTTATTAATTTCTCCATACATGTACTATCTAATTTATATTATACTAGATTGGGCTTGAAACTGGTGGGTGTCAGCCTACTGATATTTCATATCACACCCTGCTGAAGTACCTGTGCTACCTGAGTAGACCTTATAACTATAGGTCTTAGATTGATTGTTTCATACTTGTACCTAAGGAATTGGGAGTAAAGGATAGAGATGGAGATCCGGATGCTCATAGAGATCACCCGTGGGACTTTTTTTCTTTTCCTTATTTTGTATTGTATTGAAATAATGTTGTCATGATTACTCTATTTAGATATGTATCACTTCCATGACATGCATTGATCTTTTGTATAAACTGGTGTTGGCCACTTTTATAAAATGATTATTATCTAGCTTCTTCTATTGTTTGTTATTAATCTAATACTTCCACTATTCTTGTAATTGATTGTTGTTTGAACTCTGATAATAAAATAAAGTCTCCCCACAATCACCTCATGAGGCCCTCATTTTTAGTTGGTATCCTCTAGCATACGGGGATACATTCTTGAGGCCATGTGACCCACTGGTCTGGATAACAGTTCGATGGCAAGTCAGGATAGGATGTTATAGTAATTTTTAGCCCCACCCCTCACTTGATTTAGTCTGGTTCATTAACTATAAGAGTCAAGAATACTTTTAATACCATTCCCTAAGGAACCACTTACTTAATAAAAACATTCTTATCCATATAATGGATGATATGAAATGTCAATACATAATCAACCTACCTTAGCAGTCTATAATCATCAAGAAATTCAATACCTTTACACATATCAATAAAAAGGATAACATATTAATATCCCATCCAAAGAAAGAATGTGGATGGTAGAAATATAAATAATCATCTTTCCAATAATTATCCATATTGAAATCACAAAATACCGAATGATAATAATTTTTCCAATTTCAACAAGTAAATTTTCATTCTAGGTGAATATCCTCCAATATAAATTTGTAAAATGATATTTTCACATCATATAAGGTCATGAGTATGCAGTTAATTCAATTCTAGAATAACATGATCATAATTCACTCAGAGAAATAAATTGGATGGATAAAAATAACATATCCCTGGTGCAATAAATAAAACATAAGAGGGGTTTGAAATAATTAAAAAACACCATTGAAAAAATGCTTCAAATCGTATAAAAAAAGCAAGGATCAAGAATAACATTATTTGAAACTATGAATTTAATCACCCAAATGATTTTATATATATATATATATTATAATATAAATTATGAAACATAAACTCTATTAGGGTGAATAAATATGAAAATGATAGGGGAAATATAAGCAATAACTTAAAATATCTTTTAGAAAATATTTTTAACATTGACATAAAATAAAAATTTACATGTCTATTTCAATGGTAACTACTAAAAAGGTGACATGAAATCCTATGAAAACCTTTACTTTTAAAAATAATCTCCAAATATTGAACCATAAAAATTCATAAATTTTATCTTGGATAAATGATAAGAGGAACAAAAAAATGTGAAAGTGAAAGGAAAATCCCTTTTTACTATTTTCAAAAGCCTTTATTTAAAACTCATATTGTGATATGAATAACTAAAAATTCCTTTCAATTAGAAATTCATTTTCATTATAGAGGTTTATAAAATTCTATATAATAAAATATTATTTTGTGAGATCCCAAGCATATAGAAGAAAATTTCATGAAAGAACATTATAACATAAATGAATGAGAGTTTAATTATCAATATCACTTATGAGAAACATAATCCATGAAGAAAAAAACAATTTAAAAGGGGATTATGTGTTAAAAATGTATACAATGAGAGATCATGTAATGGTAATTGCCATCTAATCTCGTTACTTTTCTTGTTTTATGTGTTGGTAGTGTTTGGGAGGATCGTTGAGGAGGTTCCATGAGTTTTCGGTGAAGGGTGGAGGTGCAACAAAGATGATGTAGGAAATATGCATTGTGTATTGTTTAAATGACTTTTAAAGGTGGTTTATGACTTGTGTAGCCAGATGGTTCAAAAATTTTACATGGATAAGGGGTGGCCCATGAAAAGGGTACAAGTCATGTAATTTTGATTCCTGATGTGTAATAAATTTAGGTTTTA
This sequence comes from Viscum album, assembly GCA_963277665.1. NCBI lineage: Eukaryota > Viridiplantae > Streptophyta > Magnoliopsida > Santalales > Viscaceae > Viscum > Viscum album. Next base: position 1,119,467,740 of record OY728125.1, on the reverse strand, counting down.
AATCCTTCAAAGCAATTTGTTTCTTAGTGAAATTCGTAAATTGTGGAAAACCCAAGGTTTACACACTATGTAAATATTACATGGAATGAAATTGATGGGATTATAGATTTTAATTTCTTTTCTCATTTTAATATTCATTCATTCATTCAAACCTTCCTCTCTCTTTGTTTATGATAGAACCCTAGGAAACTCTAGGAGTTCTTCGATCCCTATTCCTTCGTATTCAATCCCTTGGTTTCGATGGATCCCCATTGGTGATCTATGATGAGTTATTTTTTCCTTCCCCATGGTTTTCTTCATCATTATCTTGGGGATTCACTAAAGCAATTTTGTTTTGGTTTTTTATATGTGGTGGGATGAGTTTTGATGATCCTTTGGTGAAGTATATGTTTATCCATTATTTTTCATGGTGAGTTTGTGGTTTTTGGGCACTTTTTCATCATCCAGCGATGCACAACAAGTCGGAAAAGCTTATTTGAGGTAGGTACTCCCCCATTTATCATTATTATGTATCATTTTGGAGGGGTTTACTTTTGTTTATCTATAGGTTATGGTTGTGTCTTATTAATCAAATATAAATAATTGTATAATTAAAATTTAAGGGTTGTAAGGGTAATTATTTTCATAATTTTAGATCTTTGATATTATTGTGATATGATGGATTGTATGGTCTTGATTCCCCACTGAAAATTGTGGTCATTGAGGTATTTTTTTGCACTGTATGATATGTATTATTACTGTTCTGTCTATTTTGATTTTTGTTATATCACCCTAAAATATAAATTGGTTATCCATTTATATTTGGATAATAAGAAAGTGGCCTCATAATTATGGATTGTGTGATAAATCCCCTAAAAATAAAGTATAATGTGATAAAATCCTTATTGTAAATCTATAAAATATATTTTTATGTGTTGTGATGTGTGGTTGTTCTTGGGGGGAGGTGATGTGTGTTTAAGATGTGACGTGGGGATGATGGGTGAGATGTGATCTTCCTTTTAGGGTGGAAAGGTGGTGGTTATGTGGTTGTGCTTTTGGGGTGGTGAGTTAGGGGTTGTGTGGCCATGACTTTGGGGTAGCGATTTGATGGTTGTTGGATGTGATTTTGGGGTAGTGAGTTGATAGTTTATAGGTTTTTATTTTGGGGCGGAGAAGAAATTGTTCGATTGGGGATGATGATCTTTTTTTGATGTGTGGTTTCTTTGTGTTAGATTCCTCAGTAGTGATGGAATAACTTGTCTAATAATGATTGAAATGGTTTGGTTTTGGATTTTTTAATGGGATTTAAGTGTCTAAAGAATAAATAAATAACGGAATGTGTGGTTAAATGTAATGATGGTTAATAATGAAATGAATGGGTTGGATAATGGGTTTCGTCGGTGCTGTGATGTGGCTTGTGGTTTGTGTGGTGTTATGAATTTATATTTGGAAGAAACATTTAGGATGTTGTGAGTTGGTTAGTGTTTGATTTTAAACTCTTATTTTAGTATTGTGTGTGTCTATATGTATATACTTGTATGTTCCTTGTGATTTCTATACACACCCCACCCACATTGATCATTATGTGCTGACACCCGCATAGCCACACGGGGGGTGTTTTCCCCAACATCTGTTGAGAAGGACGGATGTATGATTACTCACTATTTCTTGCTCTCTATTTCATATTTGGTAGGTATTACATAGGCTATGATGGTCAAAGGAATGTTAGTGCATTATATGGTAGTTGTGATAGCCCAGGTGTCTTTGGTCGAGATGAGATGGCCTAGGTATTTTCAGGTGAGATGTGATATGTTCATTATTATAGGGAATCTTAGGATAGGGGTCATTAATCATAGGATAAGCTAATGATGTTGATTTCATTCATGTTTGTGATACCCTATTGCTCTGGTGATGGTTGTGGATGTGTTTTGGCCCAAGTGCCCTTGGGCGAGATGTGATGTGGTCTTGCTTGTGGGGTGGCAAGCCCAGGTGTCTTCAAGTGAGGTGTTTTGTGACTGTGCTTATGGGGCGGTGTGGTATATTGAAGATATGGGATCACCAAGACATACGAAATTGGGATGTGAGAGCATAATACTAGTGGGAAAGCAGTGTGGGTTACCCTTTATCGATGTGATTCATGTTACATTATATTACTTGTCTTGTGTTATTTTGTGAACATTCCTTGGGGATTTTGGGATGGATGGTTGACCTATTTAGGTGTTTTTGGTTCTTCTTTTCTCTCATTGGTTCATTAGTATGGTTCTTTCACATGTTCATGAGAGACTTTTTTTTCTATTGAGTATAATTGTATGATCACCCTATGTATATAAACTAATTTTACGTTTCTAGGAGGATTATGTGGACCATGTGGTATATTTCTAGCTAGGACCTTTGGATTGTTGTTGTGTCACTACTTTAGCTTTACTTTTGGGTATTTACTTTAGATATTTCTATCTATATCAATTTTATTTATACATTCATGTGTGATGGATTTGGTTTCTTTTTAGATTATGTCTGGGTGTTTCTTAGGAATTATTAATCTTATATCCCAATCTTATGTTATTATAGATGGTAATTCTTCCCATTTCATGAGATTTTTATACCCTCGGTTATATTCACCAACTCAGGGCCTACTATAGGAGGGAATTGAGGGTTATTATCTCTCTCCCCTAACTGTGGTATCCTTGAAGGGATGGTATCATGATAGAGTGGTATCAAAGGTAATGGTTGAGAGATATAATGTAGTTTGGAGTTAGTAAGAGTGATTATTGCATGGGTTGGTATGGAAATAGTGGTAGTTGACCTTGGATCATGACATAGGACAGAGAGACTGGCTAGGACATATGATTTTAAGTCCCCCCGTGATCCAGTGCATAGATTCTGAGCTTATTGAATGACCAACTGAGGTGGACCTGTTAGTAGGGTAGAGACCTAGGAGAGGTATTTTTATCATGATGACTTTTGTTATTGTTTGAATTGGTTTTTTTGGGAAGTTTAAAATTAATAAATTGAATTAAAATTAATATAAATAAAATTTCATACTACCTAAGATTAGGAAATATTTGTTTCAGCTTTCATCTATGGATCTTATTCATCATCTGCATGTGGCTTAGGCAGTTGAGGTTTAGTAGGATGACTCGGTTGATCATCATAGTATTGATCTGGTTAAGGATGACGGTCATTGGAAGAGTACGTTGTGAACTTTCTAGTGGAATTATTTTGGGAATTATGAGGGTAGTGTTTTAGATGTCGAGATATAAAGATAGATGGAGGATTTTGTGATCACTTTTAGATTGATTTCATCCTTGGTGGGACACTAGGTACCATTGATAGTTAGTCAAATGTAAGGAGTTTCACATCAGTGGTGGATGTTGTATCTAGGATAGTTTAAGGATAAATATGTTTCATGGGTTGATTTTCAAAAAGGGTTCTGGGCAGAGTTCATTTAATCGAACATAAAGGCAGTGAAGCAGAAGGAGCTTCAGCCCATTTAGTATGGGATTATGTCGGTGTGGGAGTTTGGAATCAAGTTCCTGGACCATCTAATTTTTTGTCCTAAATCTTTTTCCAGATGAGGAGTCTTGTGTAATATTTCATGTGGAGGCACTTCATCCTTCTATCTAATATAAAGTTTCTCCTTTTACATTTTTAACATGTTTATAGGTTCAAAATAATGTGGAGGAGATAAAATTGATTTACTCACGAGAAGGGTTACCACCAGAGGGGAACTATAAGGGTTCCTTGAGGATCATAGTTTCTAGTGGAAGGTCTCAGGCACCAGGACCTTCAAGGTTTTGACCAGGGGATATTTGACCTTAGCATCTTTCTTTATGAGCATCTGGGGCTAGTAAATTTTATTATTTCCCTAGGGGATCTAATATAGTGTTCTTTGTTTGTGGGGTTCATGACCATCACCATAACTAATGCCCAGTATTTCCCCAATCTTAGTTTTGTGGAGGTGGAAAGTTTTAGCACTAACATCAATAGTAGTTTCTAGTGAGACTGGTCCAACAGTAGAAGCAGCAAGCTTATGATCCACCGAAGGGAGATGGAGTAGGAAGAGTCTAAACTAAGTATATTATTTACCTTATGAAACTAAGACCAACAATGTTCATGGAGGTGTCCATCATAAAATAGGTAAAGAAGGCAGGAATGGTTAGTTGAAGGTAGTAGAGGCAGTAGCACTAGAGGGGCTAGAGATCATTTGAGGTACAATCAGTTCATTTAGTACCATCGTTTATACCTTGTTTGATTTAGGATATTTGCACTCTTTTTTTGAACCCACTCCAGTTTGTTCTTTGGGACGATATTTAGAGATACTTTTCATTCCCCTTGTATTAACTATGCTAGTTAGAGGATAGACAATCTTGTTTGATGTGTTCCAGGGTTGTAGACTGATGATGGGTCTATACCAGTCTCATGGAGATCTTTTCTTTCTATATATGAAGTCATAAAATATTTTCTTCAATATATACTGGTTTTATTCTGTATATTCTATTATAGACTACCTCTAGAGTAAATTCATGTTCTTGGATGGGGATGTACAATGTGTAGTTTTCATTGGTGAGTGGGGTTTTTAGGTGGGAAATCAATGTGTGGAACCCCTTATTTCTTTGTTGGATGAGTTGTCAGTAGAATTAGAGGATTATGGAACAATGGAGGTCCCTAAGGTTGTAGAGTATTTGCTGGATTTTTTTTTCAGTTTGTGATGTTACCACATTGACTTGATATTGAGTTCTAGATAGACTTGTATCCTAGTTCTTTTCTGGTTTTGATGGGTCCTTATCTGATCGAACCTTTTGATTTGTATTAGTTGAGAATTCAGACCAATGATCTAATACATATGGTTTTTATCTAGCCTAGAATGTATTCCTGGGGTACTCTAGTGTTGTTTTACAAGAAGGAGGAAGGTATTCTGAGGTTGTTCATAGACTATCAGAGGATGAATCAGGTGACAATCAATAATTGTTACCCTCTTCCAAGGATTGACAATTTTTCAACCAGCTAAGAGGGGAAAGTTGGTTTTATAATATTGATCTATAGTCTGGATACCACCAGTTGAAGGTGAAGGATGGATATATACTGAAGAATTCCTTCAGATGCAGGTATGGTATCATTGAGTTTTTAGTCATGTCATTCGGTGTTACTAATGCACCAGAAGTGTTCATGGGGATTATAGAATCTGTGTTTTATGAGTTCTTAGACATGTTCGTCTTCATATTCATTGATGATATATTGATCTAATTTATGTTAGAGGAGGATCATGTTGATCATCTCAAATCTATCTTCCAAGTTCATTGACACCACCAGCTCTATGGAAATTTTTCCATGTATAATTTTTGGACATGAGAGGTTCACTTCCTTGGTTATGTGGTGTCTCATCAGCTTGTGGATGTCGACCTGTTGAAGGTTGAGGAAGTTTTTTCTTGGGAAGAACCCAATACTGTGGAAAAGGTTTGTAGATTGATTAATCTTGCAGGATATTATCATAGTTCTAGGCTCGATTTCTCTCAATTTGTAGTGTTGTTGAACATGTTGACCAGGAAGGACCAATATTTTATCAAGATTGATCAGTGTTAGGTAGTATTCTACTATCTAAAGGGGAAGTTGGTTAGTGATCTAGTTCTTCAGATACCAGAGGTGGGTGTGTTTTTTGATGTTTCCTTCGACACATCCCATCTAGTATTGGAATATATCTTAATTTAGAAATGGGAAATGATATCTTATGGGTCTTGGATGTTTTTTATCCATGAATATAAATACTCCTCCCATAATCTGGAGTTGGAATTAGTGGTTTTTGTATTGAATTTGTGTCAAAATTACCTCATTGGGGAGAGTTTTGTGGTCTTCATGGATCATAAGAGTTTGAGGTATGTATTTTATCAACATGATCCAAATTTAAGGTAGTGGAGGTGGATGGATTATATTCAGGATTATGATTTTTAGATTTCATACACCTTAGGAAAAGTGAATTTTATAGTTGATGATTCAAGAAGAAAGTCAATAGAGGATTTTTTTTAGGAGCCTTGAGATGCTTGGAGATAAATTGGGTAGTCAAAAACCTTGCACTTAGATTCAAAGATAAATGATAATATAGGTTTTCTGTTTCAGATAACAGTTTGGTATTCTCTGGTATATAATATGGAGGAGTCCCAGTGGGTATACTTATAGGCAAAAGTGATGTGTGGTGATGTTGTACATAGTGATGCTCTGGAGGGATGGTCTAAGGATTGTTAGAATCAGATGTTGTTTCATGGGAGGTTGATTGTTCTGGTGGTTATGTGTGGGGGATTCCATCGTGGTATTCATAGATTTCATTTGGAGGTACAAACAAGAGACTCCAAGATGTACCATGGTTTGAGGATGCAGTTTTGGTGGTCTGAGATAAAATAGAAAATGGTGGAGTTTGTGGAGAAGTACTTGATTTTTCAGTAGATAAAGGATGAGCATCATGTTCCTAGTATTTTTTTACGGACTTTAGATATTCCCAAGTATAAATTGGATGACATATCAATGGGTTTTTTCATAGTTGTATCTAGATCTCAAGGATTTCGTGATGATATCTGGTTGATCATGGATCATTTGATGAAATCAGACCACTTCTTAGAAATCAGGGAATCAAGCACAGTTGATGCTTTGGCTAAGAGGTGTGTGGATGAGGTGGTGAAGTTACATGGTGTTATAAGGAGCATTGTATCATATCAGGATGCACATTTTACATCATTATTATGAATGTGATTATAGCATGATTTTCATACTCAGTTACAGCTCAGCACTACTTACCACCCTCAAACAGAGCAAAATATCTAGACATTGGAGAATATGTTGCAAGTGTGTGTCTTGGATCTTGGTGGATCTTGGGTACTAAACTTGCATTTAGTTGAGTTTTCTTATTATAATATTGATAAATTTTCCATTGGAATGCATCCATTTGAGTCTTCATACAGGAGACAGTTTCATTCTCTATTGTGTTTGATGGAGGTTGGGGAGGCAGTAGTTCTTGGTTTTGATAGACAAGGTTTAGTTTTTTCATGATAGGGTGAAACAAGTATGAGACTGGTAGAAGATTTATTATAATTATAAGAGGAATCACTTATAGTTCATGTTTTGGGACCACATGTTCATGAATATTTCCCATTTATGTGGGTATTAGAGGCTTGGAAAAGGGAGTAAGCTTTCTTCTAGTTTTGTTGGGCCCTTTGAAGTGTTGGGGTGGGGTGGCGTATTGGTTGAAATTTCCACCATTTCTATAGAGGACCCACTATATCTTATGCTTCTCTCATCATTTTTGGTATCTTCATTATGGCTCCCATGTAATTTACTAGGGAGAGTCAGATATCAAGGATGATGTGACGTTTGTGCAGTATCCAGTAGATATCATGGATCACTAAGAGAAGACACTTCATGGATGGACCATTTCTTTGGTTCGTGTGTTGTGGAGGCATAGTGTCCTGGAAGTGGGTACTTGTGAGTGAGAGATATATATTCATACCCAGTACCTAGAGTTTTTTAATCTTTTATTTTCTCTTTTTTTCTTTGTGATGCGATGTGTGGATCTCATTGTTTTATGAGATGAGTTTTTTTACACATTTTTTTGTGTATTATGTATGATAAAGTACTATCATATGAAAATGTGAGGTCATGATTCTTAATCGGGTTGAATTAACTATAATGTGATTAAAACTCATGTGGTGGATTTAGTGAAACCTATAGTGGGTAGTATCTTAACATGAAGGATGGAATTTCCTATTTCATGTGTTAAGGATGGTTCTTTTTGTTGGTTGTGTAGTGGTTGTGTGGTTGGGTAGTTTTGGTGATATGGTTGTGTGGTGATGAGGTTTTTATATATATTTTTGGCCATTTTTAGGTTATGTTTTTATGGTAGTATCATTTGAGATATGAAGAGATCCTTGAGACATATCTTGTGGGGTGGTTTTTCAAACCCCTTTCCATCTAAGCTTGGATTTGAATTCTCGAGGGTGAGAATCTTTTGAGGGGTATCATATATAATGGAGTATGCCTTATTGTCCCATTAATTTACTATTTTTTGAGTTTTAGGTGTTTTGTAGGATCCTTAGGGAGGTTCGAGGAGTTTTTGGTGTAGTTTTGAGGTACAGTAGAGTTTCTTCAAAAATTCCATGCCATGTATTTTCTATACTACGTGTAAATGTGGTTCACGACTTGTGTATAAGGGTGATCCATGACTTTTATGCAGTTAAGAAGTATATTTTGAAAAGGAAACATGTCATATAAGCGGGATTCACAACATGTAATAAATTTGGGTGTTAAATCTTTTGAGGAAACACATTTCTTAGAACATGTTGGAAATTTTAGAAAACATGAGTTTTACACCCCATGTAAAGATTACACGATGTGAACTTGATGAGATTCCATCTTTTAAGTTATTTTCTTGGTCTAATTTTCATTCACTCATCCAAACCTTCCTCTATATCATTCCTAGTAAACCTTATCCACCAAAAAGATTTCTTCAATCCATCTTCCTTCCACTTTAATCCCTTGGTTTTGGTGGATCCACATTAGTGATCCATGGTGATTTATTCTTCTTTTACCATGGTTTTATTACATCCTTCTCTTGGGGATTTTTTATGCCGATGTTTTTTGGTTTAGAGTGTGTGTTAGGATATGTTTTGATGATACTTTGGTGTGATGTATGTTGATCCATGGTTTCTCATGGTTTGGTTGGGGTTTTCATGCTCTTATTCTTTTCCCTAAAGTGTGAAACAAGTCAGAAAAGATTCTTTAAGGTATAGAATCCCTTGTTTCTCCTTATTATGTATCATGTGGGTGGGGTTTAATTTTTTCATCTATAGGTTATTTTTCTTCTAGATTAATCAAAGATAAGTAATTTTATAATTTAAATTTAAGGGTGAAAGTGGAATTATTCACATGAATTTCCAACTTTGATATTTTTATGATGTGATGGATTTTACGAGTTTGATTCCCTGCAGAAAATTGTGGCCATTAGGGGAATTGTATGTAATACATGATGTGTATTATAAATTTTGTGGTAATTTTTATTATTTTGATGTCATCCTAAATTATAAATTGGCTAACCACTTATATTTTACTAATAAAATAGTAGCCTTGGGATTATAGATTGTGTGATAACGCCCCTAAAGATAAAGTAAAATGTGATAAAATCCCATTTATATATCTGTAAAATGAATTTTATGTGCTATAATGTGTGTTCATGCCTGTGGGGAGTTTATGTTTGTTTGCGATGTGATGTGGGGATGATGGGTGATATGTGGTCGTGCTTTTGGGGCATCAAGGTGGTGGTTGTTTGGCCCTGATTTTGGGGTAGAGAGGAGGTGGTTGTGTGTCCATGATATTGGGATAGTGAGCTTAGGGTTATTGGCCATGATTTTATGGTGGCAGGGTGATGGTTTGTGGGAGTTGATTCGGGGGTGGTGAGGCAATGGTTATATGGATATGATGATCTATTTTTCATGTGTGGTTTCTTTGTGCTAGGTGATTAGGTAGTGATGGAATAACTTGTTTGATAATGATTAAATTAGTAGTAGTTTGGTTTGTTTAATTGAATGAAAATTGATAATAAATAAATAAATAATGGTTTTTCTGGATAAATGTGATGATTCTTAATAATGAAATGAATGGGATGGATAAAGGGTTTGGTTGGTGGTGTGAGGTGGCTTGTGATTTGGGTGGTTTTATACATTTTGAGGTGGTAGAAAAAGTGATGATGTTGTGAGTTAGTTAGTTTTTAGTTGTGAACTATTAGGTTTGGAATGTGTATGGATATATTCATATAATTGTATATTCCTTGTTATTTATATACACACCCCACCTACATTGAACACTATGTGTTGACACCTGCATAGTCACATGTGGTTATTTTTTCAAACATCTGGTGAGGAAGGTGGATGGTAAGGTACCCTATCTTTCCCACTCACTCTTCTATGAGAGGTAGGTATTCCACAATTTGTTATGGATGGAGGTATGTTATTGAATTTGATGGTGGTTTTGATATACCAGGTGTCTTAGGGTGAGATGTGATGGATCATGTACTTTTGGGAAAGATTTGATATGATTGTGCTTTTGGGGCATCTTACAGTGGGGGTCATGCTTGGAAGGAGGAGGGCACAAGGTTGATTTCCTTCATGTTCATGATACCCTACTACTCTATTTATGGTTTTGGATGTGTTGTGGTCTGAGTTTCTTCAGGCGAGATGTGATGTGGATGTGATTTTGGGGTAGTGATCCCAAGAGTCTTCAGGCAAGGTGTGTTGTGACTGTGCTTGTGGGGTAGTGTGGTATACAAAAAAAAGTGTCAAGATGTATGACATTGTAGTGTGATAGTGGAACAATAGAATGAAAGTGTTTTAGGTTTCCCTTTATTTATGTGATTCTTTTTATATTATATTACTTATCTTTCGTTATTTTTTTATCATGCCTTGGTGAGGTTGGGATGGATAGTTTACATGTTTAAGTGTTGTTGGTTCTTTTATTTTCTCATGAGTGTATTAGTATACATTTTTCACATGTTTTGATTATAATTGTATTCTCACCATATATATATAAACTAATTTTCATGTTTCAATCAGGATTATGTGGACTATGTTGTACATTTCTAGCTTAGACCTTTGGATAGTTGTTGTGTCACTATTTTAGCTTTCCTTTTGGGTATTTACTTTTAAGAACTTTATATATAATAGTTTTATTTATACATGTGTGTGGGATGGTTTTGGTTTCTTTTTTATATTATTTCATGGTTTTTACTATGGATTATTCATCTTATCTCCTAATATTATATTTTTATATAGGGTAATGCCTCCTATTTCATGAGATTTTTATACCATCGGTGCTAGTCTCCAACTCAGGGCCTACTTGTGGTGGGACTCGGGGGTCGTTATCTCTCTCCCCTCATTGAGGTGTCTTTGGGGGGAAGGTTTCAATATAGAATATTATATTTTAAAGTTAAATGGTAGAATGTACCCAACTTATATGAAATAAGTTCAAGTGAAATATCATAACTCAATGAATAAAATTTGAGTTAGCAGAAAATCTTACGACTTGGGTGACACATGAGTAAAAATATATTTGAAAAAAAGAACATGAATTTAATTATTTTATCCCATGAATTACATTGAGATAATTTATAAAACATTCATGTGATATAAAATCAATAGAACACTATAAAAATTAATCTTGGTGTATAACATTTGACATCTCTCAAAGAAACAAATTTGAGAAAGAAAATCCTTGCACATCGAGTAACACTTTAATAAAATCCCCTTGAAAGTGAGGAATTGTAATTGAACTTAAAATAAAATGATTAAAATATAAATAATGATATTATATCTCAAATAGGAAATGTATACGGCACATAAATGAAATTAGGTGCATAATACAAAACATGTCTCAAAGAGAAGAATTTGAGATGAAAACACTTACCTCAGTCCTAATTCATACTACAATTTCACCAAAATTCCTGAATAATTAAATACAGTTCATTAAATACATAAACAAAAACCCTTTTTGTTACTATAACCATTTATACTCTTAATTTATAGTCATTCTATATATATAAATATTAGTTAGTTTTTATTTATTTTCAACATAGGGTGTAAGTAATCATTATCTCTTTGAACTAGTTTAAAAACAGTGTTGGTATTCACTATTAATAAAAAAATAATCATATAAAAATAATTAATGGTAACAGAATATATTTTAAATGGTAGTTATAAAGTTATAATTTCATTTCATGATATATTTGGTTACAAACTAAGAAGATGAAATCTATAATGATCAAGTTTATATAATTCTTAACAAATGAAATGTGTTTTCATAATTAAGGAGTTAAATTTTGATATATCCATAAAAAATATTTACATATTTATATCATATTATACCATAAAATTATTTCTCATAGTCATCCATGATATAAATTCATAGTATTTTTCAAGTAAGTGGTTAAACCAAGCGAAATATGAACGTACCATAATTAGTAGATGATTATAAGGTGGTTCAATCGTGATATCATTAAAATAGAATCAAAATTAATTTATTTAGTTTTTATTAGTGTGATATATCATAATTTATAATTATTATAAATATAAGATAATTTATTTAAATTCATTACCTGGAATAAAGATATTAGTTTCTTCTTAGTTCATTCTTTTTAATGGTTGAACTAATGATAATAATTTGGGACCATATAATTAATAAGTTGTCCCATTTTTCATAACACAACCACAATGATATCATAAAAATAATATTTATCCTTTAATCTCATTCCCATGACCATCCATTCAAGGTGGTGATGAAAAGAAAAATGGAAATCAATCGTTCCTTAGAGGTGTTAGTCCGCTCGTATGCATGGGTGATGATTATATTTTCAATGAATGGGAGAAAAGATTAATATAGTTTATTGTTTTGAAATCATAAAAATGATATAGATATAAAAAATATTTATTAAATTCCCATTTTAGTACATCCTTGTAATGTGGTGAACGAAAATGAGACACATTGCATCGTGGAGATGGTAGTATGCAGAACGCACGAATGACAGTTTCATTTTTTATTAATAGAAAAAGAAAAGAGGTGATTCATTATTAATACAATATAATAATAACATTAATTATATAGTAAATACTAATTTCAATAAATATATATTTGAAAATTATAATTGTAAAGGAAAAATATAAAATAAAGAATTTATGTAAAAATGATTTCTTATGTTGATCACATTGAGGTTTCTTTGGATAATCCCTTGGAAATGGATGGGATAGCCTAATATATTATGACCATAAGATAAATAGAGTGAAAGATTATTATAGTTAAAGGTAAATTGTTAGGGTTTTATTATAAAACTTAATTCTTAGGATTTCCTTGAAGGGGTGGTGACAGGTCGCTTTTATAAGTGGGAAGCATGAAATTTTGTAAACATTTCAACTTAATATAAAGGGAGCACATGTTAAACTTGAAATGTGGATAAATATTGAGAAATAAGGTATTGGGTAATATATAAGGTCGATAAAAACCTCATAAATAAATTATATACTTGTTTTTATAATGTTTTAATACCTTTACCCCTTGGACTATTACTTTTACCATTTATGATTTTATTGTGATAATTAGTTTTTACGTATGGTAACTTAATATTTATGACTAAAAAAGTGGTCCTTATTATATAATTTAAACTCAATGAATCTAAATTTTATGTTCAATTAATTTTATTAAATTTATAAAATTCCTAAAAACTAATTTTCAAATAAAAATGTATAATATATTAAAAATAATATTTGAGAAAATATTATTTATGTTCTAAAATATCAAATATGGGTTTATAATTTAATGCCAAATTTTTTTAAATAATAAAATAACTTATAAAATATATATATTTGTTCTTAGGAAAATGTTTCATGAATTTAAAATTCATAATTATATAATAGTAATGTCGTAAAATCCATGTTATTTGTAAAAACGAAATTTTGTACTACGCACCTAAAATCATTATTTTTATAAAAATAAAAAAAATCATTTTAAGGATATATTATTATTATTAATCAAAAAATGATGTTAATTTTCCAATTTAAATTTCTAACATTATATAATTTAGTATTTAAATAAAATCCTATAATATAGTGGAAATTTGTTTATATTAGAAAATAGATTTTTAAATTGGTAACTATTATTTATTCTTATTTACTGTAAATTGATAATTAATTTATGGGTAATATAATACTAATATTATAAATATATGTTTTTATTATATGACTATAATAATCTTATTTTATTCAAATAAAACATTAATATTTTAAAATATATTTTTAAGAATAAAATAATTTAATTAGTTGTTTTAGCTATACTAATTGAATTTCATTCATATTAAATGTTGAAGTTATTTTATTTATATAAATATTTCATAAAGTTGTTAAACCTATTTATTCCTCCTAATTTAATGGATATGTTTTAATGGTCATTCATAATATTTATATTTTTATTGAAATATGGCATGGTTTCGTTTTAGTTCGGTGTTGCGTGTGCAGTAAGCTATCAAAAATGTTAGATTATTTAAAGGTAATCATATATTAAGATCTCATGTTGTTAAAATATTACTTTGTTTAATAAAAAATCATCTTATGATATCTCTTTTGTTCAAATAAATTTTTATAACATGATTTTTTATTCAATAAACCGGGAGTTTTTTAATGAATTTTTAAAACTCATGCAATAAGATTTTGAAATAAGCATGATGGGTGATTTGAACTAAGGTGACCCAAATATTTAACAGATAAATATTAAATCATTTCACGTGAATTATAACTCACCATAAATCATAGCCAAGAACCTAATGTTTTAGTGTCTTTTGATATTAGATAGATAAACAAATTATTTTATAACATCTTAAACCTCTGCCACAAATATTATTGACATATGGTACCCTTATAGACATATCATACATAATAGTATTCTTTATAACCTTGGTAATGATAAAATATGAAAGGGTGATCTCATATTCTCGGTAAGGATAAACATGAATGTAATCAATAAAATATCATAATTGAGTGTAACATAAACATGGGGGTATGAGAACATAGTAAAAGTACATAAACATATCATATAAAAATCATTCCCAATTAAACATGGATCATAAATCAATGATAAATACATAAGGATTTGTTTATAACATAAAACTTGATTCATTAGTCAATAATATGTGACCTTAATATAGGAATAATATGTAACAGAATAATATTGAATGAATGTGAGCATAAAACTAAAATCAAGGTAAACCATAAAGATATTCATAATATAAAGGAATGTTACATACACATTCTCATAATATAACATTATTGGTATAACCACTTGTATAATTTATTATTATTATTATTACCACTCGTGTACCCAATGGCTTGGGCTTACCACTCGTGTATCCTTGGGTTTGGGCTCAACACTCGTGTTACCTTGGGCTTAGGCTAAGAACCCATGTACCCTTTTTTATCATTATGTATAAACCATTACCCAATGAATTAAAGGGATATAATGGACCCACCCATCACATAGTGACACACCATACATATGTTTTCTACAAAAACCTAAAATCATTCATTATTCTTACATTGTATAAAAAATTATGAAAAAGAAACTGGTTTCATGAAAGCATCCCTAAGACATTATCATAATCTATCCTAAGAAAGATATTGGATGGTATAATTTGATAATATTCCTATTAAATAATAAGAATAATTAATATATGTTGACATAATTGTAAAACACTCTTATAAGAGTATTTTAGTTTACTTTGAAGAATATGAATAAATACCCTTTACATTTTTGAAAACATTTATTTAAAAAAATATTTTATAAAAAAGGGAATATATTTTTTTTGGATAAAAATAAAACATTGGAGTGGAAATTTCTTAATAAGAAAATAAATTAGTATATAAAACATTTTAAAAGATTTTTCCTTTCACATTTTACAAAGAAGGTCAAAGTTAGTGAAAATTGACCCTACCAGAAAAGTTAAAAGAAGATATATTTTTATAACGAAATTAAATTTAATTCAAAAATTCTTTAATAAATCATATAATTAGAGATAATTACATTAATAAAACAAATTAAATAATATGTATGTAGAGGAAAAATATTCTCAAACAATAAGTATAGGTAAGGTCAGTTTCTCTTACAAGTATCACTTCGAGTGAATTATGAACCAAAAGGGAATGTGAAATGGTATGAGGACCTGTAAAACTTATGAAAACCCACAATAGAAGATAATATATTTTTTTATATGTAATTATCATTAAATTTTCCGAGATGGAAACTTGGTCCTAATAATATTTAATCCAAAATAATATTAAAAATAAAACCCTTACCTTTTACTCTGGATTACCATGAAAGTGCTTTAACATCCTATATAATAAATATAGACGTATTAATCAATTATTTAATAAAATTATTCATATATATTATAGTTTTATATCCCTTGACTATAATTATTTATTTCATGTACATTATTTGGTTAATTTTAATTTTCATCATCAGATGTTGGTAATTTTGATTATTTTGTAGATGTTTAGTAATGTGGATGTCGGAAACCATTAATTGATACAAATTTGATCATTAAAATATTAAAAAATGTGTTAAAGAATAATTTTAAAATTATTTATGTATCCCCATATTAATTTTATGGAACATATTGGTACATTTTATGAGGATGAAATTCTTAATGACCATTTTTTAGGAAATTTACTAATAACCACAAGTTACATTATAATGATTATTAATTTTCATTTAATCCTTTAGGAAATATAATTATGAGATATATTACTCATTAATAGTACATATTAATAATATTAATGCTTTTATACTTATTCATCATAAAAATGGTGATGTTGGTATAACATTATTCATATAGGTGGTTAAACCGACCCAAAAAAGAAAATGGTATACTAGTGAATGAGTAAGACTTTGTAGTTATATAATAGTAGTATGATTTTTAAAAAATAATAATTATGTTAATATAATATTATTATATAATAGAATGTGGTTTAGTAATATTGTAGATAAAAAGGTAAATGAAAAGAATACAAAAGATCTTATTACTTACTTTTGATAAAATGCTTCTTCTCATGATGAATTCCTTTAGAATGAAGGACTTGTACCTTATATTTTTTACCAAGATATTATAAAAGTAGAAGTGGGCTATAGGATAAGTAAAATGTTTATGTATTCATGAGTAATTTAAATGAATATAGTGGTTTTAATTGGGTTGATGTGATCTCCATTTTAAGTGAAAATGAGGGACATATCCTTGGAAAATAATGTTTGATAAGGGGTAAAAGATGGAATCACAAGGGAGTTAGGTTAAAATCGTAAATAAATGTAGGTGATACATATTATTATTTATTTTTAACCAAAAAACATCTTATATAATTTATATGTATCAAGTTAATTTAATAAAAATTATCCATGATAGATTACCCCCTTTACCCCCATTTTACCATGTTTATTTGTTTTACAATTATAATTATTTTTTACCAAAAATATAGGCTGGAACTTCTTACCCCATTTCAATGTGATAATTTAGAATTTAAAATCCATTTATTTTTATTAATTTTATAAATATTATAAATTTAACTTTTCAATTAAAACATAATATATATAGGAAAAGATATTTTTCTAGAAAAATGACTTTTAAAACTATAAGTGTTATCATTCCTATTTTATATCAATAACTAATTAAATATGTTTTAATATATGTGTTTATATATAAATAAATTAAATTATAGTAATCATTTTGAATATATAAATTTAATCTATTTAGATAAAAATTTATAATACTTATAAAAAACTGTTATTTAAAAAATATCATGTTTTAATGTTAAATAATTTCAAATAAATTCTATTAAATTTAATAATTCATATTTTAACCATTTAATTTTATGAATATATTAGTATGAAAATATTTCTTTAAATTTTATAAATGTATCAAATCAATGTTTTATTATAATAAAAATAATTTATTTAAGTTCATAGAGTTTCCAAGAAATGAAACAACATGAACCACTAGGATAACATGGATCCTACCTCATTCCCCTTGTAAGGATAGTCCCAAAACCAAGATAACCCTTAAA
This sequence comes from Viscum album, assembly GCA_963277665.1. Taxonomy (NCBI): domain Eukaryota; kingdom Viridiplantae; phylum Streptophyta; class Magnoliopsida; order Santalales; family Viscaceae; genus Viscum; species Viscum album. Next base: position 1,119,450,137 of record OY728125.1, on the reverse strand, counting down.
ATTTAATGGACCAAAGGCCCTATTTATTTAAAATCACTACAAGACCCAAAGGCCCCTTTCATCTTAGCCCAAATGCCACTGTTCTGCACCACATCAATGTCTGTATCAGCATGTACCCATGTATTCACCCCTAACCATGTCATAACATATATAATTAGATATAAATGTCCTGAAAAATCCTCCCTAAGAGAGGCTATAAGGATTTAAACCTTGGTCATATGTATAATTATAGGGTAACTTTACCACAAAATCAATAACCCAGCTAGATAACAACAACAAAAACACATAAAAATATATTTTTATAATAAATATACTAATTAAATATTACCATTTTAATTTATTATAGAATTATATATTATTTTTAGTTATACAACTTAACCATTGGATATATCCAATGACTATATTTACAATGACCATATTTCCAATATCCATATATCTAATAACTATATATCAAATTAAATTAATTCCAATGATGATATATATAATGGTTACATTGCATTCCTATATATTTCCTTAATAAAATTATTTGTTTTATTCATTCACTTCTCTCTCAACATGTCTATATTAACTCCAATTCTATATCTTATTTATATAGTTTCAATCTTTGTATTGATCATCATGAAAAACTATGAGGATAAAAAATTTATGTTTTTGGTATTTTTATTTACTTACATATTTATTCTAATAGTTATTTTATTAATAATGTTTCAAATTTCATTATCATAATGTATTATTGTTTAAGTTGTAATTTTTTATTTTAATAAAATGTATCTTCATTTTTTTAGTCAAATATATCATATGAAAAGAAAATTAGGTATGATATTCATTTGAATAAAAAAATACATCATAAAATCTTATGGAGTTATATTTTATCCCTTAAAATAATTTAATCCTTGGAATTTTATTACTCAGGTGAGAAAATGAGGGTATTACTGCCTCATTATATCTTCATGTTTCCACGTTGCTTCATTAAACTAATGATTCCTTATTAAAATAGTGACTAAGTGAGTGGTCTTGTTACACACCAGTTTATCTCCTCAATACAAATAATCCATTATTTATTCCTCATAAGAGAGATCATGTTCCAATTTCATAGCTTCCAAGTTAAGTGCATGTGATGGATATGGTATATAATTCCTCAAAAGTGATACGTAGAACACAATATATACCTAACAGAGGTTTAGTGGAAACATTAAGTTATAAGATGAAACCCCCATATGATTAATAATATTTAAGGGAATAATGTATCTAGGGCTCAAATTTATATTATTCCTAAATATAATTACCTCATTCAAATTATATATTCAAAGAAATGACTTATCACTAACTTTTTGTTCTAGATTTATTTTATGATTATTAGTAAAACTATTTGTATGAATTTGTGCTACTTCAATATGTCACTAGATAGTTTTAAATTTCTCCATGATTTCATGGGAAATATTAGTTCCTAATAGTTTCATTTATTTTACTTCTTCCTATCATGTCATATATCTATATCTCTTAGCTATAAAGCATCATATGGTGCCATTTTTACACTAGAGTGGAACTGTTATTATATGAGAACTCAAACAAAGGAATATTTTGATCCAAACTTCCTTTTAAATCCATTTAATAAGAACTCAATATATCATCTAAAGTTTCAATGGTACTTTCAGATTTACCAGTAGTATAGGGATGATAATTAGGGTTGAGGCTCCACTTTGTATCCAATTATTATTGAATACTTCTCTAAAACTTTTTGATAAACCTCAAATCTCAATCAAATAAAATTGAGAATGGTACACCATACATCCTTACGACATTATTTATTCTTGGAAAGTTGATTGAGGAAGAAATATTCTTGAATATAAATGAAATTCTTAAAATTATCAATTATAACTCAAATAGAATTATTACCATTAGGTGTATTGGGAAGACTGTGGTGATGTTATATCACTTCTATATAGGTATGGGTAATGGTTATATCATACCCTTAGACTTTTATCATTCTTTCATAACTTGAAATCCCACAGAGCATCAAGATACGTATTATGAAATCTTCTTCTTCATGTTTTCCCACCAAAAGTGTTTCTTGATCTCTCTATACATCTTCGAGATTCCTGTATGGATAGAGAATGATGATTTATGTGCATCATCCAACAAAACTTTCATTAAATCAATTTTTCATTGATTCATATCCACTTACAAAATTATATAAACCCATTATCATGAATTTTGAACTCCATAATACTTCTTACCTTCTTCTATAACTCTATATCCATCTTTAGTGCCTCTTTTAACATTATATAGTCAAATAATTGAGCGTTCATTTGGGAAATATATTATTTATTCTCATACCTCATAGTTTAAAGGTCCAAAATGTTAAAATCCATGAGTATTTGGTTTTTTTCATTCCTCCTCTTGGGTAAGGTAGCATGGTATTTCTTGATAAGATCATTAACCACTTAATTTTCCTTCTCATAGTGGTAAAGTATTAAGAAATTATAGTCCTTAAGTAACTCCAAACATCTTCTTTAGTTCATAAAAAAACTCCTTCAATGTGAATATATACTTTAAACTCTTGTGACCATTATAGGTTTCACACTTTTCATAATATAAATTATTCCATTATATATTTAATGAAAATATCACCATTTTTAACTTTAAATCATGTGTCCAGTAATTTTTCTCATGGGACATTAATTTATGTGAGGTAAAATCTAAAACCATGTCATTATGCATGAGCACACATCCCAATCCCTTATTTTATGCATCATTATATATAAAAAACTCTACTACATTGTAGGGTAGTGTGAGTGTAGGTGTAGTGACTAAAATTCCCTTAGAATCCTTGGAATTTTCATCATAATTATCTATCCAGAGGAACTTTCCTCACTTATGAGTTAAATTGGTTAATATATTTAACAATAATAGTAAATTTATAATAAGTTTGCTATATTATACATTAAATCTAAGAATACTATGAATATCCACTATAGTAGTTGGTTTGGTCCATTGTTTGATCACCTTCATCTTTGATGGGTCCAAAAATGTACCTATACTTTTGATTACATGACCCAATAATTATAGTTTATGTAGGTAGAATTTTCACTTTCTAAATTTAGTATAAAAGTTCTCTATTCTTAAGGTCATTAACGCAATTCTCAAAAGATATTCATAAGATTCATTTCCCTTAGAATATATAAAAATATCATCTATATATACTATCACAAATTGATTGAGTTAGTCTAAAAAGACTTTATTCATCATATCTATGAAAATAACATAGGAATTTGTAAGCCCAATGGAATCACTATGAATCCATGTTTCCCATATCTTATAAAAAAGGCTATAATGGGTGAATCCTCTATTTTCACCCTTAATTGATGATTTCCAAATCGAAGGTAAATCTACTAGAAGTATTGACCCCCTTATAGTTGGTGGAAAAAATTATTAATGTAGGGTATAGGATACTTTTTTCTTGATCTTAATTTTGTTAAGATCATCATAATAAATACATAGATGTATCGATCCATATTTTTTAAACAAATAGTATATATGCACACCATGATGAAGAACTAGGGTGTATAAAATCCTTATCCAAATTATCTTGAAGTTTTATTATTCAATTTCTCCAATTCAATCGGTACCATTCTATAAGGAGTCTTTGACATAATCATAACACCAATTATAATTTATATTAAAAACACAACCTCATGATTTGGGGGAAGACCAAGAAAATATTTTGGAAATACATCAAAAAATTCCTATACAATAGGAATATATTCAATATCAAATTTCCCCAACAATTTGAGATAAATACCCATCATTATTAGGTATTAAGACCCATATAGTGGAAGTAATTTCAATAGGGAGTTCACGGTCAACTTAACACTGATAAATGATCATGGTTTGGTTTGGGACATGAAATATGAGTTCCATATCCCAAAAAATGATATTTTATTTATTTATAGAGAGCCAATCCATGCCCATAATCACAAAAAATTCAACCAAAGGGAGAATAATAAGATTTATAGGAAACAAGTTCTCAAAAACTTTTATCAAAAAAGAGTTATAGAATTGGGAAGAAATAATAATAACATATTGATTTTTCATATATAATACAATATCTAGTTATTATGGATACAAATAATTATTCTTATATTCATTTAAATATTTAAATAAATTCAGATAACTAGGTTGAAATAAAATATTTTCAATATTGAGTGTACCAATCACCACCCCAATTTCATGATTCTATCTTTAATCCCTTAATAAAACCAAAATAATTTTTTTTGGTCAGATTAGATTACTCAAGAGGGGGGTGAATTGAGTATCTATAAAAAATTAATGGTTAAAATGTATTTTTAAACAGTGTCCCTAATAAGGTTAAATACAGCCTAGTTAATCAAAGTAATACGGTTATGAAGGTTTGAATGTTTAAATAACTTCTTAGAAGATTGATTAATTCTCAGTAATCTTAATGTCAGTTATTAATATTACTTTTGAAGCAATTCTACTAAGACAATACAATTATAACTTCTTTCCAAGATTAACTAGGAAAGTGAATTTAGTGATTTCTGAATTATACAGTAAAGCAGTAAAATAGAGAAGACTAAATTAAGTAGCACAACGGATATGAAACAAGTGGTTTAGTCTCAAGACAAGACCTAATCCACTCCATTTGGTGATCACCTTCCACCAAGATTTTTATGTAAATAAATTTGATCCACACCCTGGATTGGGGTTAAACAACAGTACACAGGACTGTCCAGGTCACACAAGGACCTCTTCTATAATTCTTCGTGGGTACAAATAACTAGGAGACACAGGGACCTCTTTCACACTTATCCGTGGGTATACAAAATTTTAAAAAGATGTTTTAGTAAGGATATATTGTATCCTTCGGTTTAATGCAAGAGACAGAGTGTGTTGTTATATAGATACACACATTGCTCAAAATCAAGTAAATGATACACAACATAGCATAAATATTGAGATAGGTTTAGAAATGATCTGAATGTTAGTATTTTCAGCTCTAGACTTTTGAGATGAAGAAGATGTAGAAATAAATTCCTCATATGGAAAACAGAGTGTCACAAGTCAGACAAATCAAAATTTTGTTCTTCGTGATGTTTGACAGTGCGAAGATGTTCTCGATTATGGGATTCAATTGTTCTTCGTGTGTTCTCCAGTAGCATCAAGTTTGATGTGACAATTATTTCTTCGAAAGAATTCTCTAAGTGAGTTCTTATTTATCATGATTATGCCCATTTTTCCTCGCTTTCATCTATCATGCCACGCTCCTTTTGTTTCTAGGTCTTACTAATATTTTATCTTGGAGTTCATGTGTTTGAGCCAACAGGTTGCATGTATTATGCACCCCGTACCTCATACTATCAAATGACATGTCTACAAAGAAACATTAATTATTTTAGTGAATTTAAAATCTTCAAATATGACCGTTAGAGATTAAATTGAAAGATGAAAAAATAGATTAAGAAATTGTGTCACAGTTTTTCATGGAAACGATGTCTCGTTCATGGTGTCTGGTTCACGGTGTCTGGTTCATGGTGTCTCATAGTCACGGTGTCTGATTGTTCATGGTGTCTCATGGTCACGGTGTCTACTTTTTCAGGGTGTCTCATGGTCACGGTGTCTTCTTGTTCACGGTGTCTCATGGTCACAGTGTCTATTTGTTTACAATGTCTCATGGTCACAATGTCTGCTTGTTCATGGTGTCTCATGGTCACGGTGTCTGCTTGTTCACAATGTCTCATGGTCATGGTGTCTACTTGTTCATGGTGTCTCGGACTTAGGAAAATATCTGTATTTAGACTTAAGCAGTGAAATTTATAGAATGGACTAAACTTAATCATTTTTCAGAGAAATCATTATAATGTAAATCAAAATATAGTGTACAGTAACCAAGCTGAGTGTATAGCCCTTAATATCTTTGGATAGAATTTACTAAACAATTGTGCATTTGATGTGAGATAGATTATATAGAGTTAACAAGGTTTATATACTAAATAGGAATTGTGATCATTAAACATAATTAATACTTGATGAGTCCAACAATCTCCCCCTTTTTTATGATAACAAATTATGTATATTTAGAGTGTATATTTGTTCTAACAACATAATTAATGTGCATATAACATATATAGAGTGAGTTTTCTCCTATAGAGAGTGTCTCCCCCTTTTGGGATTATCAAAAAGTAGAAATAAAAATAAAGACAAAAGAGAAAAGAAAAGTGCATAATGTATTAGATAAAAAGAGGGGAATTATAAAAAGTAAAACAAATGTAACAAGATTCCTATCAAAAGAGATTATGAATTGTCCTTCTTCACTGGATAGTCTTCTCTTTTCCCTTAGCAACATCAGCAGAAGAGGAAGCCATAGGAGCGGAGGTTGAGGTAGAAGAAGGGAGTGAGCTAGTTGAGGGAGAAGGTAAAGGAAGACCTTCAAAGACAGAGGGAGTCAGTGTAGGTGTAGTAGAAGATCAAGGTAGTTATTGATCAAGGATCACATGCCTGATCTGACTCAGTGCCAGACTGACAGACGTAGAAGTGGAGGCGAGGGTAGAGGTGAATGTAGGCAAACCAGATCTCAGAGGTTCAACCGCAGGATCAATAATGGTTGTACTTTGGACATGAAGATAGGGCCTCAAAAGCTTGATAAAATTAGTAATGATCTCTCCACCATACTGCATAGATTTCTCAAAGTCATCCTTGTTTTCCATAAACTTATCCAATAGATGAGTGAACTCTGTGAGCATTTTTACTTGAGTCTTTAATGATTGAGAAACAAGAGAAATCCTCAGATTTTCTAAAAGATATTTGAAATGATTGGTCATGTCAGTCTTTGAGAAAATTCGGTTGAAGTATAAATCCACTTTCATGGAAATTTCTTTCTGAGCATCATTAGAAATTTTTGAATGGAGTTAGACCATATCAAGAACTCTGTCACTATTCTTGATAACTTCAGATAGAGAATCTTTATTGAAACCACTAAGAACAGTATGAAGTTCTTCTTTAAACACTATTTTGAGTAGGTCATTGTCTAAGGAATTTTGAGATGATTGTCCAGATGCTTAAAAGTAGTGATGGCTGAGGTAAGAGATTTTAGTTGATTTATCACTTTTGAAGGAACCCTGTATACTCATCAGTGATCTTGTTATGATTAACAGCAATCTCTCACATCTCTTTCACAATCTATTTGTTTTTTTTTCAGTGACCTTTTCAGCTAATGAATCTAAATGAGGTTGAATCAGAGAGGCAATATTTTGTGGGGTTTGAGGAACACCAACCTCCATAGGATGGGAAGAAAGCTCTGATCTCAAATTCATGACTTTCTGCATGTCTTCAATCATACCTCTTAGAGTCATTACTTCATCACTAAGCAGTCTATTTTCAACTCTGACTTCCTGAATCTCATGAAGAATTTTGTGTTGAATCTGCCAAATAACTTTTTCCAACAACAGTGAAGAATCTCTATCACTTATATTTGTTATAGGATCTGGTTGGATATTCAAAAGTTTTTCAACTCGAGACAAAAGGGTATCTCTAAATTCTTTCAGATCATCTTTAATCACTAAGGATGGTTGTTTTGGTGAAGGTTCAGAGATAGGGAATGAGATGGGCTCAGGTTATTTTTTAGGGGAAAGATTGGAGACAGATTTCAATTAGAACATAGTGGAAAGTTCAAGGCCTTTTACTGAGACTTTTTGAGATTCATTCACATCATAAAATATAGGTAATTTATACTGAGTGTCTACAGGGCTTGGATCAATCAGTTTTGGTACTTCAATAGATTTCATATTTGGGGGTTGCTCCCCCTAAACAGTTTCATCCTTCTCAAGACTGGGAGGCTTAGGGTCTTGATCTATTTCCATGAATTCATCTCTTATTTCCTCACCCATTTTTTGTCTAGACAACAAAAAGGTCAGCTCCAGCCTTTCCTCAGCTGAAGTAATGACTTCAGGAACAGATTGTTCCACTGGGAGTTCCTCAAGGTTAACTTCTTACATAACAGGTAATTATTCTACTATAAGATCTTCTATAGCATTATTTTAGGTTTCTTTGGCAACATATTCTATTTCAAATTTGGTTTGATCTAACAGATTAGCAACATCTTTAGGAGTAGGGAATTCTTTTTCAATTACTACATGAGGAACAAGAGTATTGTCTTCCTTATTAGAAACAGTTTCCCTTGGAGGCACAGAAGCCTCTTCTTTTTCTTCTTCAGAATACTCAACAACTTTATATGGTTCCAAACCAGGATTACAAATATCTTTTGGTCTTGAGGGATGTTTCATTGTATTGAACTTTTTATAGATCCTATCATTTTCTTCCACCCATGCCTTTTCTAAGGATTCCAATTGATTTTCATCCTCTTGATAATGACTTTAGAAAGGTAGAATACACAATCCTTGATGGATTCTTCATTAGGTCCAACCATACCTTTGGTGTGAATTATGGCTGAGATAAGCCAAGAATAAAACATAGAGGTTGACTTGGATGTTGTTTTGATTAGCTCACATGTATGGTGTATGACATACTTACAAAGGTTGATCTTGTGCCCATTTTTCATAAGATGAATCAGAAACACATCTAGATATTTTAGTACAGTGAAATGACATTTTCTAGGGCTAATAAAGTTCTGAATAAACTTAAATATAAGTCTAGATTCTCTATCTAGATCAGCAGCAATGGCTCTCCTCTTGGTGCCGTTTCCGGTTAAGATTTTCAAAGAATCTTCCAAAACAAAGAATTCACTAGAAGGTGGAGGTCCTCTCTGATAATCCTTATAGATGCCTTCATGAGGTATCCCAAGGCAAGCATCCCATAACCTAGAAGGGAATGTGTATCTCTGGCCATTTATCTAGCTTCTTACAGCATATCCATCACCAAAATCAAAAGAGAACTGAACATATTGATAAAATTGATCCACTAGCTTAGGGTAGATAGGTCTATCTTCCTTAGAAAATATTTCTAATCATCCTTGCTCTTTTAAAACATTCAAAACAAGATACTTACATGATAGAATTCATTTAGGTCATATATCTTTCTCAGGTACTACTACTCGGTTCACCAGGTTTTGATTTATAGGGCCTTCGGGTGATAGCTTAGATGTGATCTTCATCTTCTTTGAGCTATGTTTCTCAGGAGTCGACAATGAAGGGCATTTCATCCTGGTCATTTAACGAAGGTTAGAGAGAGATAAGGGTTTTAGGGTTGAAGAAGGGTTATGAATTGATTTAATAGAAGAAATATTGAGTGAAGAACAAGTGACACTTACTTTATTTTATCATTTAGGAAGACTAAACATCGCAAAACAAATAAAAGTGCAAGAAAGTAAAAAAGTGAAATGAATAATTACCGCGATACAATTTTTAAAATTGTAAATAAAACACATAAAGAATATTTACGGTGAGACCATATCAAGTCTTTACGGTGAGACAGTGAATGAACTTTACAGTGAGACAGTGACTGGATTTTACGGTGAGACAGTGACTGAACCTTATGGTGAAACAGTGACTGAACCTTACGGTGAGACAGTGACTGAACCTTACGGTGAGACAGTGACTGTCATACAATAATCACAAAATACTAACTGTGAGACCGTAAACATAGAATAATAAGATATAAAATAGTAAGATATTTACTTAAGATTTATCATGCCTAGTCCATGTATGATGTAGTTTATTCTTTCCGAATTTAATGGTTTGGTAAATATATCAGCAAGATGATATTCAGTACCAATGAATTCTAAAGTGATATCACCTTTTTTATAATGATCTCTCAAAAAGTGATTTCTTACATCAATATGCTTTGTCCTAGAATGTGAAACATGATTTTTCTAGATTTTAATAGCACTTGTGTTGTCACAATTTATAGGTACATGCCTGAATTGATATCTATAATCTAGTAATGTTTGTTTCATCCACAATATTTGTGCACAACAAATGCCAAAATCTATGTATTCAACTTTTGCAGTAGATAATGCAACAGAATTTTGTTTCTTACTACATCATGATACTAGTGACATGCCTAAAAAGTGAAATATTCCATAGGTTCTTTTTCAATCTAACTTATAGACACCTAAGTCAGCATCAGAATAACTAACTAATTCAAATGATTTACCTCTAGGATAGAATAGTCCTAGATTGGGTTCATGCTTGAGGTATTTTAAAATTCTCTTTACAGCATTTAAATGAGATTATTTAGGATTTTCTTGAAAACGAGCACACATATACACACTAAACATAATGTTAGGTTAACTAGAAGTTAAGTAGATTAAACTTCAAATCATTCCTCTATAAGTGGTTTTATAAATAGATTCTCCATCTTCATCAAGATCCAACTTACAAGTGGAACTCATGGGAGTGTCACTACTTTTAGTGCTATCAAGTCCAAAACGTTTTAGACGATCTCTAGTATATTTACTTTGAGTTAAAATAATACCATCATTATTTTAAAAGATTTGAAATTTGAGAAAGAATTTAAGTTCACCCATTAAACTCATTTCATATTTATTTTGCATCATTTTAGAAAAATCAATACATAAATAATTTCTTGAAGATCCAAAGATAATGTAATCTACATAGATTTGAACAACTAAAACATCATTAGAAATTTGTTTTATAAAAAGGGTAGGATCAGCTATTCCTTTTGTAAAACTTTTGGAAATAAGAACAGTACTCAACATATCATTTCAAGCTCTTAGAGCTTGTTTTAAACCATATAAATCTTTTGATAATTTAAAAATATGATTTGGAAAATGGGGGTTTGTAAAACCAAGGGGTTTTTCAACAAAGATATCCTAAGCTATATACCCATTTAATAATGCACTCTTAACATCCATTTTATATAGTTTTAAATTCAGATGTACAACATAAGCAAGCAGGATTTTGATGGCTTCAAGTCTAGCTACCAGTGAAAAGTTCTCCTCATAGTCAATTACTTCTTCTTGACTATATCCTTGGGGAACCAATCTATCCATGTTTCTAACTATGTTACCAGCTTCATCTACCTTATTTCTAAACACCCATTTAGTGCTTATGGTGAATGTTTCCTTGGGTCTTTAAATAAGTTTCCAAATATTGTTCCTTTCAAATTGATTAAGTTCTTCTTGCATAGACATCACCCAAAATTCATCATTGATAGAATCATTAATGTTTTTAGGTTCAAGTTGTGACAATAATACTTGATGTTCAACCTGATTTCTAAGAGAAGCTCTAGTTTGAGTTCCTTTGTCTAGGTATCCTAAAACAGCATCTAAAGGATGGTTCTTAAGAGTTCTAATAGATCTAAAAAAGGAGGGACTAGTGATTTCAAGTTCATCAATGGGTTCAGGTTCATTGTGACTTGAGTCTAAGGATTTTCCAGAACTGGAAGTTTTTACTTATTCTTTCATAGAATGGTTTGAGTATTTCTAATTAATGTTTAGATTTGATACATCATCCTCTAGGTTCTCTAGAATGGTTTTAGGCTCATGTGGATCTGTTTCATCAAATTTGATATGGACAGATTCTTACACATGTTTAGTTCTTTTATTTAACACTCTTTAGGCTTTACTAGACATGTAATATCCTAAAAATATACCTTCATCGCTCTTGGATGCAAATTTTTCAAGATTGTACTTAGTATTAAGGATATATACTTTGCAACCAAAAACTTTGAAGTAGTTAATCTTGGGTTTTCGATTGTTCCATAACTCATAAAGATTAATTTTAAGAATAGGTCTGATCAAAACTATATTGATTATGTAGCATGTTGTATTGACAACTTCAGCCCAAAAATAAATAGGTAGGTCATATTTACTTAGCATTGTTCTAGAAATCTCTTGCAGGGTTCTATTTCTTCTTTCTATAACTCCATTTTGTTGAGGTGTTATAGGGGCAGAGAAATCATGACTATAACCATTTTGTGAGAAAAAGGATTCAAAATCTTGATTTTCAAACTCACGGCCATGATCACTTCTTAAGTATTTAATCCTATGCCCACTAATATTTTCCACAGACTTGGCATATTTAGTAAAATAAGAGCAGGCTTCACTTTTGTGAGCCATAAAGAAGGTCCAAGTATATCTATAAAATTCATCTATAAGAACATAAACATAGTGCTTCCCATTTTAACTAAAAACTCTAGATAGTCCAAACAAATCCATGTGAACTAGTTCAAGAGGTTGAGAAGTTGACACTTATTTCTTTGGTTTGAAGTAAATTTTGTGTTGTTTTCCCTTTTGACGGGGATTACACACTTTTTCATTTGGAAACTCAATTTTGGGTAAGTCTTAAACTATGTTTTTTCTAGTTATCTTTATAAGGGAGTGAATATTACTGTGTCTTAGCCTCTTATTCTAGATCCAAGACTCTTTATGAAATACGCTTAAGCATGAATCATTTTGAGAAGCTAAGGAATCTAAGTTAATAAAGTAAACATTTTCATTTCTTAATGTAGAAAACAATAATTCTTCTTTATAATTAAAGACATTACAAGCATCATTTTCAAATATAACATGAAATCAATCATCACATAATTGTGAGATACTAAGAAGATTATATTTTAATCCATCAACAAACAGTACTTTAGAAATTAGAACTGATTTAGAGTTACTTTTTTGGCCGAGGAAAATAATCTTTCCTTTGGCATTGTCACTAAAGGTGACATGTCCTCCATCTATTTTTATTAGGTTCTTGAAGAATGAGTAGTCTCTTATCATTTGTCTTGAACAACCACTGTCCAAGTACTATAAACCTTTATAGGAACTCTTTAAGAAAATTTCCTACAATATTATTAAACAAAAACATATTTTGATAACCATACTTGTTTAGGTCCAGTAATATTAGAAATAAGTGCTTTAGGAACCCATATCTAGCTCATAGGTTTCCTATAAGCATTATGTAAATTATTTTAAAAATAAACTCTATTTCGTTCAGAAAAACTTGAAACAGTAAAAAGTGTATCATAAATTGAATTAGTTGATTTTTTTCCAGAACTGGGAGTAAAACTATATGTCCTAGATTTAGAAACAAAATTTGTTCTACCAAGGTTTCTTTTTCCAGGTTGATAACCAATGCCAGTGTTGTATTTAGGGACAATTTTTTTACCTATCATTTGAGTAAGGGTATTTTTCCCATTGGTAAAATTTTCTAGGTCATTATTTAATTTCTCATTAGAAATTTTTATTTCATTGTTCTCTTTGAGTAGTTGATAATTTTTCTATTTTTCAGTTGTGAGTTTAGATTTAACAGTTATAGTAAGGGCATATTGTTTATTAAATGATTTATATTTTTCTTTTAGTTCATTGCATGTTTCTTAAAGCATGTTACAGTATTCAAACATTTCCTCATTAGTCATATTTTTAGAGTCACTATCATCTCCAGAAAATTATGAATTATATACAAGAGAGTCCAGTGTTACCTCAGGTGTGTTTATCATAAAACACATATTGGATTTTTTAGCTTGTTCATCATGTGATGTTTTTGAGTCACTTGAACTGTCCTCAGAAGCACTCCAGGTTGCTTTCATTTCCTTTTTATACTTTTTGTCCTTGTCCTCATATCTCTTTTTGTACATGAGATTTGGACAGTTAGCCTTGATATTCCCTTTGTGCTTACACTCATAGCAGACAATCTTATCAGTCTTGTCACTTCTTTTCCAATCCTTCTTCCAACTTCCTTTTCTGTCATATTTTCCCTTGAAGTTAGGATTTTAGAAAAAGTTCTTCTTGTAAAATCTTATGAATCTTTTGGCTAATTAAGACATCTCCTCATCACTATCAAGTGATGATTGTTCACTACTATAACTTTCTACAGAAGCTTCCAATTTCCCTTTGTCTTTGTGTTTAGAGGTGGTGGTCTTGAATGCAACAGATTTCCTTTTTGGTTCATCCTCCTCTTCCTTGTTGAATTTCAACTCTTCTTCATACATCATCAGTTTCCAAATGAGTTATTTTACAGGTAGCTTGCTGATGTCGCATGATTCTCTAATAGAGACAGAGGTTCATCTCCATCTTTCAGGTAGACATCTGATAATTCTGATGATATGTTCCTTGGCAGTGACTTCTCTTCCAAGAGAAATCATTGTATTGATAATCTCGTTGAACCTAAGATACATGTCAGATATAGGCTCATCAGGTTTCATTTTAAAGTTATCATATTTAATAGTAAAAGTATTAAGTCTCATTTCTTTTACACTAGATGTTCCTTCATGTGAGACAGACAGGGTATCCCAAATTTCATAGGCAGTTTTACAAGCAGAAATTCTATTGAATTATTCATCTCCTAAGGAGTAGTATAAAGAATTCATAGATTTTCAATTGTTATTGTGGGTAGTTTTGATAGGTTCAACCCATGTGATTCTATCAATATCAGAAATCTTATATTCATCTATAATGGAAGACCAAATTTCAAAACCCATACTCTCTAAATGCATTTTCATTTTAATTTTCCATTGAGCATAGTTAGTTCCATTAAATAATGGTGGTATGTTGGTTGCATAACCTTCTAATCTATTATCCATAATACAGAAATAATTTGAAAGAGCTATAAATATAGAATTAACAGAAATTTATAGATCGTTGAAGTACAAGTACAATCACAGCTGCATAAGGTTAAACAGAGTTTTTAACAAACAACCTCTGATACCAAATGTTGGTCGGAGTAGATTACTCAATATGGGATGAATTGAGTATCTATAAAAAATTTCTGGTTAAAATTTATTCTTAAATAGTTTCCCTAATAAGGTTAAATACATCCCAGTTAATCAAATTAATACAGTTATGAAGGTTTGACTGTTTAAATAACTTCTTAGAAGATTGATTAATTCTCAATAATCTTAATGTCAGTTATTAATATTACTTTTGAAGCTATTCTACTAAGACTAGACAATTATAACTTCTTTCCAATAGTAACTATCAAAGTGAATTTAGTGATTTCTAAATTATACAATAAAGCAGTAAAACAGAAAAGACTAAATTAATCAACATAGTGGATATGAAACAAGTGGTTCAGTCTCAAGCCGAGACCTAATCCACTCCACTTGGTGATCACCTACCACCAAGAAGTTTATATAAATAAACTTGATCTACACCCCAGATCGGGGTTATACAACAGTACACAGGACTGTCCAGGTCACACAGGGACCTCTTTCATAGTTCTTCGTGGGTACAAACAACCAAGCCACACAGGGACCTCTTCCACACTTATCAGTGGGTATACACAAGTTTAAAAGGATGTTTGAGTAAGGATATATTGTATCCTTCAGTTTAATGTAGGAGACAGAGTGTATTATTATAAAGATACACACACTACTCGAAATATTGTAATATGATACACAACAGAGCACCAATATTGAGATAGGATTAGAAATGCTCTGAATATTAGTATTTGCAGCTCTGGACTTCTGATATGAAGTAGATAAAAAAATCAAGTCCTTGTATGGAAAACAAAGTGTCGCAAGTTAGACAGATCTGGCTTGTGTTCTTCAATAAGTTTGATAGTGCGAAGATGTTCTTGATTCTAGGATTCAATTATGCTTCGTGTGTTCTCCAGCAGCGTCAAGTTTCGTGTAAAAATTCTTTCTTCAAAATAATTCTCTGAGTGAGTTCTTCATTATCGTGCTTATGACGATTTTTCCTCACTTTCATCTATCATTCCATGCTCCTTTTGTTTCTGGGCCACACTACTATTTTATCTTGGAGTGCATGTGTTTGAGCCAACGAGTTGCATGTATTCTTTACCTTGTACCTCGTACTGTCAAATGAAATGTCTACAAAGAAACAATAATTATGTTAGTGCATTTAAAATCTTCAAATATGACCGTTAGGGATTAAATTGAAATATGACAAAAAAATTAAGAAACGGTGTCACAGTATTTCATGGAAAAGGTGTCTCGTTCACGGTGTCTACTTGTTCAAGGTGTCTCATGGTTACGGTGTCTGCTTGTTCACGGTGTCTCATGGTCACGGTGTCTTCTTATTCACGGTGTCTCATGGTCATGGGGTCTGATTGTTCACGGTGTCTCATGGTCAAGGTGTATGCTTGTTCACAGTGTCTCATGGTCACGGTGTCTGTTTGTTCACGGTGTCTCATGGTCACAGTGTCTGCTAGTTCACGGTGTCTCATGATCACAGTGCCTGCTTGTTCACGGTGTCTCAGATTTAGGCAAATATCTGTATTCAAACTTAACCAGTGATATTTATGGATTAGATTAAACTTAATCATTAGTCATAGAAATCATTATAAAGTAAATCCAAAGATAGTGTACAGTAACCAAGATGAGTGTATATTCCTTAAGATATTTGTATAGTTTTTACTAAACAAATGTACATTTGATGTGAGATATATTACATAGAGTTGACAATTTTTATAGAATTAATTGAATTTTTTATCATTAAAACATGATTAATACATGAGGAGTCCAACACTTTGCATGAGTATTAAGTAATAATAGTCTGATTAAGAAATTACATGATAATGAAAATTAATCCTATGATGTTATAAATTACAACTCTTTCATTTAAACTTATGGCATTTTAGGTTCATCTAATATCATTTTTGGTGTATTATAGGTTTTTTTTCTCTTCTATCCTCTTATTATTCATAATGGTTTATAAAGAGATTATAAATCAACCAAAAAAATCCATTAGGAGTGTCAAACCTAGTGTGAATTTAGGACCACTTGTTTTGAATTGAGTGAAGATCAAGTTAATATCTGACCAGACATTTTCATGGTTATTACCCCTAAGTGCATATGATCTCAGTTCTACATCAGCTTGTTTATATCCAAATCAAAATTTAATTACTCCGAAATGACACACTCTATAATGTACCAAAATTTTAGGATGTTTTCTTATATTTATGCTTATCCTTATTATTTTCATTAATTTTTTCTAGTCCTAATTCCCCAAAATAACTAAACACCACTCTAATACAAACTGAGGAAACCTAATAATTTCATAAATACATAATATATCATTTCACATGAATTAAATATCACCATAAATCACACCTCAGAACCTAAAAGACCAGTTTCATTGGATATTAGATGCATAAATAACTTACTTTACTATATTTTTAATATCTCACACAAATATTTTCAAATATAGTACCCTTATATACATATTATACTTAATATTCTTATTTATAACCCATGGAATGGATACATAGAAAAGGATGAACTTAGATGCTCAGTAAGGTTAAATATGAATTCCATAAATTGAAGATCATAATTGATCATAAGATAAACATGTGGGTATGAGAACATAGTCAAAGTACATGAACATATCATAAGGATATCATTCCCAATTAAACATGGATAATATATAAGAAATCAATGCATAAATATTTTTTCATAATGTATAACATGATTTAGGAATCAATAATATGTGACCATGACAAAGGTAAAATGCATAACATAAGAATATAACATGAATTTGATCATGGAACTAAAATAAAGGTAAACCATAAGTACATTAATCATGTAAAGTACTCGGTCATCCACATGTTCATAATATAGTAGGCTTGATCTAACCACCTATTTACCTTATTAGACTTCATCTTAACACCTGTGTAACATGGGTCTTGGACTTAAAACTCATGCACTCTTGGGCTTAGGTTCCCCGCTCATATACCCTTGGGATTGGGATAACCACCCATTTACCATTTTAATCTAATTAGGTATAAAAAATCATCTAATGCATTGTAGTGATATAAAAAACTCACCCAACACATGATAATAATCCTTATATATGTAGGACACAATAAATTGAAATCATTAATAATTCCATCATAGCTTAATTAACCTATGAAAAAGAAATGACTTTCTTAGAAACACCTATAATATATTATCATAAGCCATATAGAGAAAGAAATTGCATGGTATCATTAGAGAATATTCCCATCAAAGAATAATAATTGTTAAAGGATATTGATATATATGAAATATACTTTTATAAGAGAATTAAAATTTACTTAGAAAAGTAATAAAGGATACCCTTTACATTTTTGAAACCTTTTATTTTAAAATAAAATATTTTAGAAAACCAAGAAAATATAAATTTCTTTGGAAAACCATGAAAAATTATTGATGAAGTTTCATAAAGAAAACCAAAAAAATATAGTATTAAAATTCATTAGTGTGGAAAATGTAGAAAAATAATATTATTTTCAAATTTTTTATGGAAGGTCAAACTTGGTGCAAAATGACCATGTAAAAAATATTAAAAGAAGATTTATTTTTTGTTAATAAGTAGAGTTAATTTAAAAATACCACATGAAATCATTTAATTAGATATAAGGGATGTCCATAAAAAAAGTTAATGAATATTTACATAGAGTAAATATATTCTTGACCAAAAATAAAAGGTAAGGTTGTTTTGTTTTAGAAGAATCATTTCGAGTTAATTATAAACAAAAGGGATAATTGAAATGGTAGGACTACATGTAAAACTCATGAAAAACACCGGATAAGAAAATATAGGTGTTTTGGAGAGAAATATTATACAATTTCCTCAGATGGAAACTTATACATATCAACCTAAAATTCATAATGAGTTTGAAAAGAAAACCCTTACCTTTTACTCTAGAATTCCATGAAAGCACTTTAACCACCTGTATAATAAAAATAATCATATTAAGATATTTTTTTAAAACCTTATTCATATCTATTAACCATTTATATTCCTTATTTATAATCATTCATTAAACATATATTAGTTAGTTAATTCTTATTTTCATCATCAGATTTTAGTAATTTTGATTATTTCATACATGTTTTCTAAAAGTGATATGGGTCCATGTTCCTTAATACGAAGTTCATCATTATTAGATTAGAAAAGGTATTGAAATTATTCTATTTCAATTATTATGTATTTTTTGTTAATTTTATTGAAATTATGGGTATGGTTTGTGAGGATAGAATTAATGATGATCATTTTTTAGGCAATTTATTGATAAAAATGAATTACTTTATAATGATAATTAATTCTTGTTTCATACTTACAAAAAAAATATGTATAAAATATATTACTCTTTAATATCATATATTACCAATATCAATGTATTGATACTTATTCATTCTAAAAATAGATATTTTATTATTTAATGAAATTTAACTTTTTATTAAAGGAAATTCATACAAGCATACACAGTCGCTCCTACTCATGGGGGATGGAAATAATATCGACCAAGGGAATCAAACCTAAAAATAAACTTAAAATCATTAGGTAAGGATCCCAAACTAGTATATAAAATTAATCTCTCTCCTAGCCTCCCTTTTCTATCTAAAACATTAGCGGCATAATTCCCTTCCCTCCAGGTAAGGCAAACATAAATAGCTTGGTTTATAAAAATTATAAATTTTTTAATATAATATTCCAACTCCCATGGTAACTTACCCTTCTTTATAAGGAACCCAACCAACACAACTAAATCCAACTCAACTTCCCTAATCGGAATATTTTAACTCCAATGTGCCATAAAACCAGTTTCCATGGATCTTTTCTCCACTCCAATGGAACTACCTAGACCAAAAATGGAACTGAAGCCCAGAATCAATGAACCCCTATTATCTCTCAAAATACCGCCCCTATCATCACCCTATAAATACATGATACATCCACATTCAATTTAAACCCCATGTTGGGAGGCTTCTATCTGACCCACCAGCCCTGATTACCTTGGATAACTTCCATATTCATGCATGATATTGGGAGAAGCCTTCTTAAAGTAGCATCTTTCATATTGTCCTTGATCAAGGCCCCCAGCTACACAACCATAGACTTTAATTACACCTAAAATAAGATATATTTTTTCCTTATTCCTTCTATATCATTATTTATTATTTCCCATAGAATCCAACACACAACTACAAATACCATACCATGAACATTTACCTTCTCCCCTTGCTGACCAGCTCCATGGAACCAAGCCTCAAGGACCACCTATACTGAGTCTTCATCTCCTCTAATATTCATTCCTTTCCCCATGAATTTATAATTCCCTTTCACCCACTCACCTTGAAAAAATACAATCCACGTGGTTTCCTGTTGCATCATTGTATAACAATGGCAACAAAAATCCAATACCACTCCCTTTTTCTAAACATTCTCATTTATAGGTAGTGTTTGATTCCTCATTCTCTATATAAGAACATTCATATTTCCTTATATGTCTTTTCACAAAACTTTCAAATCACATTTATTTATCCCACTTCTTGTATGAACCATTTTCCTAAATAATGACCACAAAATTTACCTGAAGTTAAAGTCAAATATATATATATATATATATATATATCACCAACCAACATAATAATCTCGTAAAAATTCTTCCAAACATTATTAAAAATTGATTCAAGTAAATTTGTAAACATGATATCCTCCTAGAACCAAATTTTTGGATTTTGGATCCCAAGATAATGCATCAATTCAACTACCCTGTTCATCTTCCATAAGTTAATATCACCACAACCCAAAAAAGAACATGTTATAATAGTAAATGAGTAAGAGTTTAGAATTATATAATAGTAGTATCATTTTACTAGAATTATAATGATGTTAATTTATAATAATTAAAATGGAGAATTTAGTTTAGGAAGAGTTGATATATGAAAGTAAATGAAAATAATAAAGAAGAGATGTTACCTACATTGTTGAAATCTATACTTCTTAAGATGAATAACCTCAGAATAATGTAATTAGGAATTCTATTTTTGAATAGGGTATTCCAAATTTGGAATAATATTATTAGAGAAGTAAAATGGGTGAGATTAAAGAGGATTTTAAAGTAATATAGTGGTCTGAAGTTGGTTTAAGTGAGTTCCTATTATAAGTGAAAATGAGTGACATATCCTTGAATGTTAAAGTTAGGTGAGGGGTAAAGATGAAATAAAAATGGTTTTCATTGAGTTGTATAAATAAAGGTTAGTGATAAATGTGTGTATGAATTTAAAACCTAATAATTTCCTTCTATAATGTCTATATTTCAAGTCAATTTAACAAAAGTTGAGCCATAAAGATTACCCCCCTTTACCTTGATTTACTTTTTTTACCATGATGATTATTTTTTTACCAAAAATATAAGATGATATATCATACCCAATTTAGATACACTTACTACAAATTTAGGCTTCATTTAATCTAATTAAATTTCTAAATATAATAAATATAACTTTCAAATGAAGACATAATATATGTGGGAAAACTATTTTTATAGAAAAATTACTTTTAAAACATCAAGTGTTTTTATTTATTTTTCCTATCAATTATAATAAAATACCAATTAAAATACTTGTTTATATATAAAAACATCAAATTATAGCCATAATTTTAAAGAGATCGATTTAATTTATCCAGAAAAAAGTTCACAATACTTAGGAAAAATAATTCTTTGAAAAATATCATTTTCTATAATTAAATAATTTAAACTACATCCTATTAAATTTAATTAATAATAATATAACCATTTATTTTATCAATCAATTAGTATAAAAATATTAATTTTAATTATATAAATTCATCAAATCAGTTTTTAATAATAATGATGAGGATGATAATCTATATTAGAT
Source organism: Viscum album (assembly GCA_963277665.1). Taxonomy (NCBI): domain Eukaryota; kingdom Viridiplantae; phylum Streptophyta; class Magnoliopsida; order Santalales; family Viscaceae; genus Viscum; species Viscum album. The sequence goes on along the minus strand of OY728125.1, from coordinate 1,119,428,579 downwards.
AAGTGGGATTACAAACTACAAACAACACACACACCAAGGAATCCAAATGGGTTGAGCCACATCCCTCCCCACAAGGAATGAAAAGAACCCACTGGTCCTATTTTAATAAATAGAGTTTCCAAAATTCTCAAGTTATAGATGGAACAAAGGCCTATCGGATTATGGATTTATGGCCCTTTGGATGAAATGACTTGAATGATCAAAAAAAGTAGCATGCATCACATCAAGTCTCTAGTATTCAACAACACTGCCCATATCAGCAATAATCACACTACATCACCCATATGAAGGTCACACCTCCCCCCTTACCAGAAAGAAAGGCACAAATATATATCCCATTAGAAATATATTTATAATAAGGTAAAACTTATAGGTTCCAACACACCCATCTATTTTTTGATCCACCCACCCGGTGATGCCTACGTGATGACCCATCGCACTGCCTTCCAAGTCATGATGTACTCTCTAATTGATTCCACTGTGTTGACCATCACATGGTAGGTCACCCCTCCATACCAAATCAAAAGTCTAAGTGAGAATAGGGTCTATTGATAGGTACTAACACACATATCTCTCATTCGATCCATATACTCAGTGATGTCAGCTTATTTCCATACTGCACCACCTATATGTCGCATCACACTATTTTCCTAGTCCCTCCATGACACCTGCTTCTTTATTCGATGAATTAATGTAGTGTGGGCCCATGTTTCTCCATAAATTCCATGATAAATCCCCTCTAAAAGGATGATTCTAGTATTTAAATCAAGGTTTTATGCTAAATTATGAGGTGATATTACCACTCAGTTAAGCCCCCAAATGCATAATAATAATAATAATAACAAAAACAACAATAATAATAACAAAAATAATAATAATAGTAATAATATTAATAAAAATTTATAAAATTTATATATAATTAGGTAATATAATTTAATATTATCATTTTATCTTATTCTACAACAATATATTATTTTCAATTACACAACTTATCCATTATATATATTTGATGACTATATTTTCAATGACCGTATTTATAATTTCCATATATCCAATGACCATATATATAATGACCATATATATAGTGGTTTGATTTCATTACTCTATGTATTATTACTAAAATCATTCATTCTATTCATTCACTTATCTCTCAATATGTTTATATTATTTCTAGTTATATGTATTATTTTCATAGTTTTAATCAAGTTATTGATCTTCATAGAAAACTACAAGGATAAATATTTTATATTCATGGTGTTTTTATTTACTTTTGTATTTATTCCTTCTATACTTTCCTTAATGTTGTTTTATATTAAATTCTCATACGTATTAATGTTTATGTTATAATATTTTTTTAATAAAATGTATCATGGTTCATTTTAGTTCAATGTTTCATGTGAAATAAACTATTCAACAAAATATTTATTTAAAGAAAAAAATACACTGTTAAATTGTGGAGTTTTATATGAAATTTTTCCTTAGTTTTAAAATATTGTAGAAATATATTGAGAATTATTTAAATAAAATAAAGTACACACTAGGATTTTTAAAAAAATTTGGACCTAAAAAAAGTAAAACACAAGAAACTTGTATAATTTATAATATTAAACTTGATATAGATGATGTTGGGAAACTAGTTAAAATAAGTTATATAAAGGAATAATTGGAATCTTATAATATATTATTTTTAGTAGACCCAACATCATATTTTCTATGTACCTCTATTCTATATTTCAATCTAATCCTAAGATATATCATCTAAAATTTGCCAAAAGAATCTTATGGTATCTTAATGGTTTTTTTTCTTAGTATTTTATTTCCTAAAACCTATAGATTTAATTCTATTTTATATTCAGATGATGAATTTGAGGGTTGTAAACTAAACAAAAATAACACCTATAAAACCTGTAATTTCATGAAAAAATTATTAGTTTATTAATACAATAAGAAAAAAAACTTTTTTACATTATCTATTGTTAAAGTAGAATATATTTTAGCTGGTAATTTTGTGCATAAGTATTGGGATTAAAACACAATTTGAAATATTTTTTATTCTATTATAACATTATTTCTATAAATTGTAATAATATTAGTTCTATAAGAATTAATAAAAACCCTTAATCCATTCTAGAACTAAGAACATTAATAACATGCATCATTTATTTATAGATAATACTAAAAAGTTAATATTTATATAGATTTTATTAACACTGAACATCAGTTGTAAGATATATTCACTAAACACCTTGATTATGAATGTTTTTTTTGAATAAATTTTATTTGGGTTTGTTTAAATTTAAGTGATGTTTTTTTCCATTTTTAATATGTTTTTATTAATATATTCTTTATAATTTTATAGTTACATTTTTAATCTTAAATTTGATTGATGTTTAATTTTTAATTTTATGTATTAACATATTAATCTTACATAATATTAATATTTTGGCATATAATATTAGTTTTCTCAAATAATGAAAGATAATATTAATATTTTGGTGTGTAATATTATATTTTCATATATAATATTAACTTTTTTTAATCTTAGATGTTGTTATTTTTTAAATTGTTTATTATTATGTGTCAGCATCTTGTCTTGAGAAATTTTAATTTATGCACCTTTGTTTAAAAAAATTGGACAATTTGATTAAAAAATATAAATTGATTAAATCTCTCATAGACTCTCTCAATCTGTTTCTCAAATATGAACTATAAACCCTCAAACCACATAACTATGTTGGTCATCGGAAAAATGAAGAGTTATGATTATTGTTTCTCTTTTGTGAGTGTGAAGAATGTGAAGTAAGATGGTTCATAAAGAAAAATTCAACCTGGTAAGGCCATCAAATTATCCTGGATTAATTTTGAAAAAATATTCTATAGAATTTTTTGAGTATTCAAGAATGATAATGTATTTTTTATGCAAATAAAATAAAATTTATATTTTAAAATGAATTAATGGAGTTTTATTCGAATGCTTAGTTCATTTGGAGAAGTACTAAAGATTACATTTCTTTTAAGGTGAAAGATTTTTTTCATTTATATCTATTTAGTTTTCTAAACTCTTTCACTACCAAAAATAAAGAAAGTATTTATTTAGTCAATATTTAGTGGATGATATAGATTAAAGGCTAGAGGGATCTTGTGGTTAATTTTAGGAATAAAAAATTATTAATAAGAAATTGATCAGGAATTTAGAGCCTAATAATAAATTTATTTTTAAGTTTATTTAGAATTAAATTATAATACCTAATATCCTACAATAATAGGGAAACACTACAAACCTGAACTATAATATAACGCACATTCTAGTAACTCATCATTATAGAATAATAAAAATAACTTTATTATAGATTTTGTTTAAAGTAAATAAAACAAATTTTATAATTTTAATTTGATTAAATGTACTTATTTTTTTAAATCATAATTTTAAAAAAAAATTAGGTTAATTTTTTGGGATTTTTCTAAAAAGGTTGTTTTTTTGGTTGAATAGTGAGAAATACCGGTTTTTCAAATACTATCACATTTATAACATTTTCACAAAATAATAATGACTTAAAATTATATGAAACTTTTTTTATAAACTAAATATATATTTAATAAGTAATATAATTTTCTTAAAGATATAATTTTGAATATATAAATCTATGTTTTACATTTTTTAAATTTAAGTATTGTTTTTATTCAAATTATTTTTTTGTGTTCATCTCTTTTAATCAAGTATTCACAAGGTTCCTTTAGATTTTTTATTTTTAAAGATAAATGAATATTATTTGATTAAATATAATATAAATAAATTCATAGAGATTAACATTATACATGATTGTTTTATAAAACCATTTTTAATATTAAAAGGGAATTCTTATAAAAATTGTTTTCATTGCATTACAAGTACTTGTTTTAAAATTAATTTTCACAACCTCTAGAAATTAAATCATATAAAATGGATTATATATTTTGGATCAGAATGTTATAATTTTTTAATTAGTTCAATTTTTTTATATTCATAATGAATAGTTTCCGTTATAAATTTTTTCCCACAGTAAAGGTTAAAAGGGTTAAAGAGGGGGTTTAACTAAGAAATATAGCTTCAAATATCTCTAAATCATGTATAAATATTATTATATGTGTGTATTTCAACCATAAATTATCATATATTTTAAATTATACTATATTAGATACAGTTTTTATGAGAATTACATTTTATTATATTTTATTGTTCTTAATATTTACAAGGGTTCCACTCTTCTCAATTATAAAAGGGCACCTCCCCTCTTCACTTTTTCACAAACCCAAAGGTCCCTTATCTCAACCAAACTCTACCCAAATACCCACCCAACTCTCTTAACTGTTTCCTAAAGGTACTGGTCTCACAAAAATACCAATCCTAGAAGCTTAATGTGTAATCCCAAATAATATATTCAAGGAGGATGAGATTAGAGCAAGTCTGGCCTAGTGAAAGTTTGAGGTAATAATTTATTTTATAATATCATTTTCGTTTCGGATTGTTTATGTTTAAATTTAAATTTTGGTAATTATATAATATATATCTCTTACACACTACATATTTTCATCTCCTCTAGTTATTTCTATGTTTTATAAGTATTCTTTCCATTTTTCCTCTCTTTGGTACTCAAAACCACCGAAAGAATGTTTATAAGAAAGCTGTCCTTATTTATCCTTTTTAGTAAATAATAATTTAATTAAATGTCCATATTATTTATTTTATTTCAATAAAGTTATTTAATTTACTTAAATTATTTCCAAATTAAAATTTCTATAATATTTTACTTTCTTTTAAAAAGTTTAAAAGGAATATTCTTAATTTTTTTCATATAAGTCATTTTTGAAACGGTGTTGAAGGTATATTTTTAAAAACAATCTATATGACTGGATTTTTCCAATGTCATGACCATTATTTATTATTTATATTCCTATAAAAAAATTTATATTTTTATAAATTAATACTTATTCTCATTATTCTGGTAATTTTTCATTTTTATAAAAGGATATAATTTTATTAAATGTTTTTAAAAGGGGTTTCATTTTACTTATGTATATTTTTATCTTTCACCTCAAATTTTCTTATTTAATCAGGGTTTATTTAAAATATTCCATTGTTGTAAAATATTTTACCAAAAAAATAAAAGTATCCTTGAAACATTATGAAATGATTTTTAGATGTGATTTATAACTACATTTTTATAATAAAGTTACAAAAGTTTTAAGAATGATCTTTTTAATATTTTACTTCCATTTTTCCTCTCAATTTTCCAAAGGACTTGTCTTTATCACAAATCCTTTATTTTTGATTAATTGATGATAACCTTCATGTCTATGTTCTTTATTATTATGTATATATTTAGACTAGTTTCAATGTTAGATAAATTGTATAGCCATTATTATATATGGTGTGAATTTAAGGAAGCTTACTAAAAAAGTTAGTCCATTGACTAGGGAAATATTGATGTTCCATATACTTGATTCAATACAGATATTTATTAATAAATCATATTGATTATGTATTGTACTATTAATTTTATATATTATCAATGAATTATTTATGTGTAAGTAATGATTGGGGTTCATTATATCCCTTTGATACATTGGTAAGACACATGAGAAAAACTAGAATGGATATTTCCTGGTGTATTCTAGACCATAAAATGATAATTTCATGGTTGGGAGGACTTAACAGAATGTATGATTTCTTGGTTGAGAGGCCTTAATGGTATATAAGGTATCTTATTTGAGATTACTTTATGATATGTAAGATTGATCGGTTGAGATGCCTTTTTGGTAAGATTAAGATGTCAAATATTATGCACCATGAAATCAATTATTATTATCCATGTGATTGTTAAAATTTTATTTGGATATATTCCATACTTAAGTTATTGATTATATGTAATATTTATTAATTATATACTCTTTCTTATTGTTTATTACTTATGTATTCATGACATCTTCTATTGTATGCAACCCTTACTAAGAATATGAGAACACCCTTTATTATGTTTTTCAATCCCTAGGGTAATATGAAAGGATCTTTGAATGATTTCAAGGATGTATTAAAGGAAATAAGAAAGTTTTTATAAATTTTAAAAGATATTATTTAGCTTTACAATACTTTATGGGAATCATGTATGTATTTAATCTCTAAAAAATTCTAAACTGTTTGATCCTTTGGGATATGATCTCTTGTATCTTATACCAATGTAAATTAGTAAACACTGACTTTGGGTGACTAGATTCAAGTTTGTAATAGTAAAAGCCAATAAGTCTAGTGAATTTGGGAAATTAATATACAAATACATTTATATGCTATATTTATTTTTTAATGAATATAAATTAAATTTTCCAAGTTAATTTTTGAGATATATGTATCAATATTTCCATGGAAGGGAAAAGTTAAATTTTTATCTATATGGATGAATACTTACTCTTTGGTTTTAGAAAAGAGAAGTGAATCTTAATAAATTTGAAGTATTAAGGTATCATCATAATAATTTAATGACCACTGGTGTTTTTGGGAAGATATTTTATATATAGATTGTATATTTGAATAAGATATTTGTTTTCATGGAGAAAACTATGGAATCTAGTGAAGAGGCTAAAGGAGATATCCTTTCTACTGTTGAGGGGAATCATGTAGGATTACCTATTGAAACATAAGTGATTATGATAGCTATTATTGATCCTAAATCCATTAACATACATTTTCTAACTACAATTGAATAATTTCTCATTGAAGAATATGAATAATAAAATGATGAAATTTCTTGAAATGTTGAAACTATAACTATAATGGAAATAGAGGATCAAAAGAAAATGTGAATGAAATTAATAGTATGTAAGTTGATACTATATCCATAGTTTAGGCTAAAGATATTATTGAATAGACAATTGGGGCTTGGAAATAAAGAGAAACATTTGATGATCTTACTTTGAATGTTGAAATTGAAACATTTAATGGTGAACATTAGATTATTGTTTTGGAAACCGAAGTATAAAATCTCAAAAAAAAATCTTATGAAAATTTAATTTCTATAATAATAAAAGAAAAAAACTATTTTTAGTAGTATTAATAATGAATATTAGAATAAATATTTAAAATATGATTAAGCTAAAGATGATTTGGATGTTATAATTATTTATATAACCAAAGTTTTTTTGGATGAGGGGACTCTGTCATCTACTACTAAAGAGAAAGATTAATATTTTAAGTTAAATATCAACCAGTTTGAAAGTAGTACATTTTATAATTTTCAATATCTATGAGATAAAATTTATGACCAGAAAATTGGTTTAAAAGATTATAAATAGGAGTTATAAATTTTGAAGGAAACATTTGATTCAAAAAAATATTTTGAAGCATTAAAATAGACAATGGTTTATAAATTAGACTTTTATGAGCAGTAAAAATTGATGAAATATAAATATGAACTTTTGAAAGGTTCCAAACCTTTTGAGATTGGTATGAATTACATATTAAATAATTAACTTTTAAATATATTGAAATCACTAATAGAATTAATAAAATAGAGAATATCTATTAAGATAAGAATTTCTAATTTTATTATCTAAGGGTTGAAATATATTAAGGAGAAAGTAAATTTTTATATTTTGTGCTAGATATTTCTATAACTCATGAGAAACTAGATACAATTTAATGTGATGTTGTATATATTTAGGATTTTCAATAATTTAGGAAAGATCTTCTAATTTAATTCAAACAGGTAAGGACTCAACCTTTAAATTTTGATGATAATTTTCATGTGTTAAGTGGTACTTGTTGGTATCTCCTTGTGTGAATTATGTTTGAAACTCTTATTTTAATGATCACAAACCATGATTATTTTAGTAATAATGATTCACATGTTGTATGATAGAATTTTATATGCTAAGAATATTTTTATGATAATTTTTCTAAGAATTATGGAGAGTCACCACCAATACATTTTACCATCAAACAAGAGTTATTGCCGAAATGAGTCACCACCATCCCTGTCACCACCAGAATTGTAACCTCCATAAGATCTACCACCAGAGGAGCTACCACTAGACTCTGATTCACTGTCACCGTCAACCAATGGTATTTCTAGTTTGAGTTACCTCTGAATGCTGAGTCACTGCTAATATCTTGCTATTGTTACTATCTAAAGAATTTGGTATGAATGGATCATTGACTATTTCTATTATTGGATAATTTGAACAAGCCTTAAAGACTAAGTAAAATATGATCTGAGGATTGTGGATCACCTCCAACTAATGATGATATATATATATATGTGAAGGACATCTCTCTCTCTCTCTCTCTCTGTACTATATATATTTTACATATACGACGTTTACTGACTTATGAAAAAATGTGTGATTGAATATGTGAATCATCAAGATCTTACCAATTCATGTTCTGTAAAGTTCAATGACACATAAGCATAGAATTCATTAATAGAGATTTATTTAGGTTCTAACATTGATCAACTGGAACATTCTTGCAGACTCTTATGATCCTATGTTCTATATTATTTTCTAGAATGAAGCCCAAACTCCTCCCAAATTCTGAATTGAAGACTACGGACATTTTGAACATATCAAACTAAGCTTTACTCGATTATTTATTGTTATTTTTATTTATTTCATTCTACTTTGTGTAGTTTGTTGTTACTCTATTATCAAACACACGCTATCTATTTCTCCTAACTAGAGAATACTTGGTATTCTCTCTTTTATTTAAATTTCTCCCTCACTGTGTTTTTAGAAGAGATATATGTCTGAATTGTTTTATTCTTACATACCATGAATAAACTGTGCAAGAGGATTTTTATCTCGGACATCTTGTATCTGTTGATTTTTTACCTAATCCAATTTGTGGATTTATATGATTATAATTATAATCTTCTTTGTAGTAGGTGATTTCCAAATAGAGGGGATTAAGTATCATCTTAAGACTTAACCTATTTTTTATTCCATTGTGTCATTGTATTATTATGTTTTATTTTATTGTTATATCCAAGATTGTTTTTAAATGTATGAAAAAACTATTACTTTTATAATTAATTTTAACTAGTTTTTATATTTGTTTTTGTCTAAGAAAATTGATTTCAAAAGTTAAGGTACTTCTAAAAATTATTTTTACTAAGACTTAATCACTCTTTGAAAAATATTTTAAAAGGACAGATCTTATATTGATCTTTTATTTTGATTAATTGGATGATTTGTTTTATTAAGGGGTTTTTATTTCAAACTTAATCTTTAACAAAACAAATTGGGAACTAAATTCACCCCCTCTTGAGTTTCTAACTCCGACCAACATTTGGTATCATAGTAAGATTTAAATTAACTATTTCTACTATGATTTTAATAGTATTATAAAGATAGAGAAATTTCTATAAAATCTAAACTTTAGTTCTTAATGGATAACAGACAAGAAGGATCTGTTACCAACAAACCACCTTATTTTATTTGTAAAAATTATACTCAGTGGAAAATCAAAATGAAAAGGAATTTATAAAGTATGGTTTTTGACATTTGTACTATAATAGAAGATGAATATGAAATACTAAAAATAGTAAGAATTACTTGGAGTGGTGCTACAAAAATTGGTTATAATAATAAATGTAAATATATGAATGCTTTGTTCTATGCCTTGGGTGATGATGAATTTAATAGAATGTCTACTTATAAATATTCTTTAGAAATATGGGATACCATAACTGTTTCACGTGAAGGAATATCAAATGTCAAAGAAATGAGATCGAATACATACACAATCAAGTATGATAATTTTAAAATGAAATCTGATGAACCTATTTGTGATATGTATCTCAAGTTCAATGAAACAGTAAATACCATGCACTCATTTGGAAAACAAGTGATAGACAAAGATCAAGTGATGAGATTGCTCAGATGCTTACTAGACGGATGGGGAGAAACATCTATGATAATTAAATAATCTTGTGAATTGAGTAAACTACCTATCGAGTAATTGATAAGAAAACTAATGATGTATAAAGAAGATCCTAAAATCTACAAATAGACCAATGAAGATGAACCAAAAATAAAATCAATATCCTTTAATACTACTACCTCCATACAAAGATAAAAGGTACAAAGTAAGGATACTAGTGAAGAATAATCTCTTGATTAAAGTGATGAATAGATTCCACACATGGATATAAGATTCAGGAAATTTTATAGGAAAAATAATTTCTTCAAAACATCTAATTTCAGAGGAAATTATGACAACAAAGTAAAGTGTAAAATGGGTTGGAAAAAATATGACACTCAAAATGAAATCACCTACTATGAATGTAAGAGGAAAGGACATGTTAAATATGACTTTCCAAAATTGAAATATAAAAATAAGTATGAGGATAATGAAATAATATAAAAAAATCCATGAAATCAATAAGGTGTTCCTCCAAAGATAGCTCAAGTGATTCATAAACTAATCCAGAATATAAGTCTGATAGGGAAAATTTGTTCTTTGTGGCCAGAGCATTAGAGGTATGAAATATTCTTCCTGCTTCTCCTACTAATATTTCAAAAAATTATAAAAATGAAGAAAATGATGATAATGAAGAATGTATTACCAATAAATATTTTTTCGATTACTATAACATGCTAGAAGATACCTTTAATGAGCTGAAATATGAATATAAGTCTATAAAGAAACAACATGCTTTGATAGTAAATATTAAAACCAATCTTACTATTGAAAAATAGAAAAATGATCCACGGTTGAAAGAGAATAATGAATTAAAATTTTCAAATAAAAAGTTAAAGAAAGACATAGAAAGGTTTACCAATAGTAAGAAAACTTTAACTCAAATATTGGTAAAGAAAGTTTCATCCAAGTATATAACTGGTGTAGGTAAAAATCTAGGATAAATAAAAATTAAAAAAACCGTATTTACATTAAGTACCAGTTCTGAAAATTCATATACTTCCAATACCTAATCAACTAGACCTAATAAAGTATTTATTTATAGAAATGTAAAATCTGTTTATAAGAAACCCATTCTGCAATTATGGATGTAAAAAATTCTTATTAATAACATAACTGGACCTAAGAGGATTTGGGTACCAAAACCATTTTTTCATAAACTTTGTTTTTTAGGAAAGCTATTTAAAATCCTCTAGAAAAATCTTATGGTATCTAGATAGTGGATGTTCCAGACATGTTTCTGGTGAGTATTCAAACTTCAATAATTTGATCAAAGTTTATGGTTGTCATGTCACTTTTGGGGACAATGATAAAGGGAAAATCATCAACCTTGGACAAATTGGTAATTCAAATTTTGTATTAATTTCCAAAGTTTTATCTTTAGATTATTTGAAATATAATCTACTTATCATATATATTTTTTTTGATGGATTTTATATAAAATTTGAAAACAATTCCTATCATTATTTTATGAAAAAAACATTTTAATTTTTACTGCATTAAGAAATGAAAATATTTATTCTATTGATTTAAATTATTTGTCTTCAAAAAATATCTATTTTATAAGTTCCTTAATCAAATAATCATGTCTTTGGAATATGAGATTGATCCATTTAAATATTAATTCACTTAGAAAGCTAACCAGAATATTATTAGTTAGTGATCTTCCAAAAATTGAATTATAAAATGATAGAGTTTGTAATCCCTATCAAAAAGGGAAACTTCATAAGATTTCTTTTAAATCTAAGAAAAAGGTTTCAACTTCTCAGCCTCTATATTTAGTTCATATGGGCCTCTTTGTACCTTCTAAAGTTTCTAGTCTAAATATAAAACATTATGTCTATGTCCTTGTAGATGAATTCTCTAGATACACTTGGGTATTATTTCTAGCCCAAAAAAGTGAATCTTATTATTACTTTATTAAGTATTCCAAATCTATAGAAAACCGTAGTGGAATTATGATTAAGACTTTAAGAAGTGATCATGGTAGAGAATTTGAAAATAAATACTTTGAATCATTTTATTCTCAAAATGGTTATAATCACAATGTTTTTCTCCTAGGAAACCACAAAAAAATGGTGTGGTAGAAATAATAAATAATAATCTTCAAGAGATATCCCGGACTATTCTAAACGAGTATAAATTGCCTGTATATTTTTGGGTAGAAGTTTTCAATACAGTCTGTTATATTATAAATAGAGTTTTAATTAAACCTCTCTTAAAAATAACACCTTATGAGTTATGAAATAATAGAAATCAAAAGGTTAATTACTTTAGATTTTTTTGTTGCAAAGTTTTTATTATTAATAAAAAGGATAATCTGAAAAAAAATTGCTTACAATAGTATTGAATGTATTTTCCTTGGATATTCAACTTCTAGTAAATCTTATAGAGTGTTTATTAAGAGATCCAGAACAATGGAAGAATCTGTACACATCAAATTTGATGAAATCGATCCTAATAAACCTAATACTATCTTATAAAACCTTGAAAGTGATCTTTAAATTATAAATCTCAATACTAAAACATTTTAATGTTCTATTAAACAAGCATATAGTTCACCCAGTAAACTACTAGAACCTGAACCTGAAGAATATCTTGATTCATCCATCCCTTCTTTTCAAAGACCTGTTATGACTCATAGAAACCAAACTTTAGATGCAGTTATAGGAAACCTGGATAGATGTACTTAGACTAGATCCTCTCTTAGTAATTAAAGTAAAAACCAAGCCTTCTTTCCATAGCTTGAACCTAATAACATTAATTATTCCATCAATGATTAATTTTCGTTAATAGATATGCAAGAAGAACATAATCAATTTGATATAAAAAATGTTTTTGAACTTGGTAAAAGACCTAAAGACACCTTAATTATTGGAAGGAAGTGGATATTTAGAAACAATGTTGATGAGTCATGAAATATAGTAAGAACCCAATATAGACTAGTTGCACAAGGTTATAATCAACAATAATGTATTGATTAAGAAGAAACCTTTGCACCTATAACATGACTTGAAGCTATTAGGATACTGATTTCCTATACAACACATTTGGATTTGAAATTATGTCAAATGCATGTTAAATTTTCATTCTTAAATGGCTTTATAATAGAGGATGTTTTTGTTGAATAACTCCCTGGATTTCAGAATCCACATTTTTTAAATTGTGTGTTTAAACTAACAAAGTCTATATATGGGTTCAAACAGGCTCCTAGATCTTGGTGTGATAGGTTTACCTATTTTCTTATTTTAAATTTTTTTCAAAAGGTATAGCTGATCCAAATATTTCTATTAAAATAATTTCAAAATATTTTTTAATAGTAAAAATATATGTATATGATATTATTTTTTGGATCTACTGAAGATTCCCTATATACTGATTTCTAAAAACTAAAGAAAAATGAATTTAAAATGAGTTTAATGGGTGAAATCAAATTCTTTCTTGGATTTTAGATTTTTAAAAATAAAGAAGTAATTATCTTAAATCAAATTAAATATACTAAATACCTTTTAAAATGTGGTGTCTTAAATAGCACTAAAAGTAGTGATAATCCTATGAGTACCACCTGTAAAATATATCTTGATGAAACTAGGAAATCAATATATCAAACTAGTTATAGAGGTATGATTGACATACTCTTGTACTTAACTTCTAGTTGGCTTGATATTATGTTTAGTGTTTGTGTGTTCACTCTCAAGAAAATCCAAAAGAGTCACATTTATTAGTTTTCAAAAGAATTTTTAAATACCTCAAGTATATAACCAATTTAGGATTGTTCTATCCAAGAGGTAATGCTTTTGATTTAGTAAGTTATTTAGATGTTTATTTTGGTGGTTGTAAGTTAGATAAAAAATCACATCAGGAAAATGTCATCTTTTAGGAAAATATCTAGTATCATGGTTTAGTAAGAAACAAAATTGTGTTGCACTGTCAACTTCTAAAGTATAATACATTGTTGTAGGCAGTTGTTGTGCAAAAATCTTGTGGATGAAACATACTTTAATAGAATTTGGATACCAAATTATAAATGTTCCAATAAATTGTGACAACAAAAGTGTGATAAACATTTCCAAAAATCCATTATCTAACTCTCAAACAAAACACATTGATGTAGGACATCAATTTTTGAGAGATCATTTTCAAAGAGGTGATATAACTTTAGAATTTATTATAACTAAACATCATCTTGTAGATATATTCACAAAGCCCTTGAATTATGAGAGATTAAACTACATCAAACATTAATTGGTAATGATAAATTTTGGTTGATGAGTCACTATTGATGAGTCACCATTTATGATTCATCGTTGATGAGTCACCGTCGATGAGTCACCCTTTATGAGTTACCACTGATAATTCACCATTGAACAAGTCATCATTCCTTTTACTTACCATCTCTATTCTTTTACTGAATAAATTTTTTATTTCCTTAAATTTTTTATTATTTATCTAAAATCCCTAAATTATAAAACTATTAGGATAAATAAAATTGTTTACCTTCCTCTATAACTGATCATATTTCTCCCTTGTTCCACCTAAGACTTCAATCGACCTAAATGGCCCGTGTGAAGTGAGTAGAATAATCAAATTCAGAAGAGATAAAGAAAAACAAGAAACGTAAAGTTTCTTCTAGTAGTTTGGATATTGTTTCCTGGAACCCACATCTATAAAAATGGGTTGTTGAAGAAGAAAAGGAAATTGATGTGAAATTTATTCCATCTAGCAATACACTAGTATTGAAATTTATAAAATAATGGAAATGGATGAAGTGCTTCAAATCAACTCACTATGTTTATTATTTGAGGTCAGTCTATGCTTTCTACCAGAATGAAGAGTTTATTTTTAGAAAGAAAATGGATGTGATAAAAAGTTTCATTAATAAAGAAGAGATTTATTTATCTTTAAAGTAATGTTAACAATTCTTAAAAGTACCTCAAAAATAAGAATATTAGTATTTTCAAGGTAGTATACCAAGTGACTGTGAAATTTTCAAATATGAAGAGGCTCTCTTAAAGTTGAATGGAGATGGTACCCTGAGAAGACCTCCTGATGTAGAACTTGATGGTGAATGTAAGATGTTATTCAAGTTCCAACAGCATTTTTTGAGTCCTAGTATAATAAATTTCAATACCATGTGATATCAATATGTTTACTTTCTGGTTATTATGAAACAAGGGGAAAGAATCAATCTATGTAGATTTTTTATGATTCATGTGTATGATATGTGAAAGAAGAGATAAATATCAAACTTTTTAATATACCCTATGATGATATCTTCCATCTTAGATGATAAGTTATATGTCAAATAAGGAGAATAAGTTGAAGATATGTTTGGTAGTTTTTTATTATCAAAGACCATTTGTAAAAGGGTTAAAGTAAGCTGGAATCCATGTAAGAAATTCTAGGTAAGAAACAATGACAAATTGTATTATGATTTCAACCCTATTGATCATCCATCAAGACCTAAGGACATGGTAGATCCTAGTCTCGAACTTGATGAGTTAGTTGAGTACTTTGACGCAGATAGTGACAAAGTTGAACCATAAGTGGAAGACGAAGAAGAAGAATCTTTTTCAGTGGAAGTAGGGAGGGATCCAGAAATTCCTAAATCCCCTCCTAAGGTTTCTAATAAATTAATCAGTTCACCAAGACCTACCCAGAATATCTTTTAGATGAAAATTATGATTCAGAAACTGAAGTATCTTGAGAGGATCAGTTTAAGTTATCCTCCTCTAAAGCATCAAGTGACCAGAATGATAATGGAAATCGTAGTAATGAAAATTCTTCTAAGGAAGAATATGGTGATCATGATCATGAAAAATCTGATGGAAATTATAGTGAAGATAATTAGGATCATGATGATAGAGATAATGATAATGGATTTGATCATGAATATGATCATGGAAATAATCATAATGATAATAGTGATAAGAATGGAGATGATCCTACTTATATTGATCATGAAATAGTTCAATTACATCCTTTATCACCAGTGTTATCAAGTTCTTCTCAAAATGAGACTCAAGATAAAGATGCTAAGATGGATGATTTACATCTTGTTCATGAAGAAATTTTGGAAGCTTCAAGTGAAGGGGAGAAGACTCCCAATCTTGTTCATCAGTCAGTACAAATGGATTAATTAGAACTAGTGGATAACATGTGGAACAATCTTGCATAACCTTCCCCTTCTACACCAAAATTTGGTCAAACTTATCAAGTACCCAAAGAATCACCAATAATTCCTTATACTAGACATGAAGTATTTTAATTTGAAGAATGGAAAAGTATCCTAGTTTTTTTATACTTGGTTTGGATTATAGTGACTCAGATAATGAGCCTAAAAATATTATCATAAGAGAAGGATCCCTAATGGATCAAACTGATTAAGTTAGGGAGTTATATCCATTTACACCCATGGAGATAAATAGATTATCTAAGGTTGAAGTGTCTTGTGATCAAAGAAATCATCCTTCTGCTCAAACTATTATACCTCCTAATGTATTAACCCAATCCAATTTAGATTCTTTTCAAAAAAATGTGAATTATGATTTGGAATCCTTGAGAAGGAATTTAGTTTCAGATTTTACAAATGTCTTGAACTCTCAACCATCTCCAATTTTCAATCTCAGTGAAGAAAGCACTCAATATTTGGGTGAATTGGTTATATCGCATATAAAACTAAGATTAATATTTCATATTCAATAAATGTAAGTAGTAAATAGAGTATTTTCAACATAGATAGAAATTATAAAAACTTTAGTAGAGGGTATAACATCCTCTTTTTTAGAATATATCAAATCTATTTCTCAGAAGTTGTAAATCATGACCATTGTTGTCGCTATATCAAATGAACCTCACCTATTCCAGTGAAAATTTATCAAGATATGCAACAAAAAATTCTCAGGGAAGAGATAAAAAATATTATGGGTGATGTGACCACTCATGAGGAACAAATTTGGCAGATATATAATTATGGAGAGCATTTCTATCATATGATAAAAGAATATTCCATTAATCTCATGACTGATAAGGAAATCATAAAGAAAGAAATGAAGTATTATTTTTCAAGTATTTATTCAAATAATGAGATGTATGGAAATTTCAAATTTCTTACAGAGAATTTAAGATATCCGCCAGTGACAGGAGTTTTCAAAGAACAGGTGAGTCAACGGAAGGTTCTCACAATAGCTCTGCAAAGATTCATGGATGAGAAATCATATTTCTTTAGTTCCATAGAAAGAGGAGGTAATATAATTATGAATTTTATCAACTTCATGAAACCATTCCTCCATGTCCATACTACAGCTATTATTGCAAGAGAATCCATTCCTATGATGATTGTTATTTCCACCACAACCACAAAGTTAGTTTAACATAAACCTACATTGATAACTCAATCATATGGTCTTCAACCTCCACTACTTCATCCTATGAGTTTGTAACTAGTTAATGCAATCAGGCACCTCAGATCAATTCTTGTTTGTAAACCACTTCCTACTACTACCACAATACCTTCCATTACCCCCTATGCTCCAAATTTCACCACTATTGTCTCCTCTCAAGACACATACAAGGATAAAGATAAAGGGAAAGTTGATCATCCACCAACCTATAACTAGTGAATCTATTTTGATGTAGTATTTCGGATAGGGATTCTGAGTTTTTAATTTTAATCATTATATTTTTTGTACTCAACATCATTTTGGCTCCTTTTAAATCCAATATCATTGTGTTATTCTACTTTCTTTTTTCATTTTATTTTTTTCTCCTTTTTCTATTTTGATAATATCAAAGGGAGAGATAAAATGGGCATTTATATTCATATGATGAATGCACCCCAAAATTTAAATTATTTTGTGACACCTTCAGTATAAATTTCTAAATTTGTGTCTAAATTGTTTATCTCACTCATATATCTTCTAAAATGATAAGAATGTTTTATTTAACTTAAATACATATATTATTATTTATTATTACTCATTTTGTACATATTTTATAAAATTCCACGTTTTGTTATCATCAAAAAGGGGAAGAATATTTGTATCTTCTTGTGTGGAGTATGTTTGACACTCTTATTTTAAAGATCACAAACCATGATTCTTTTATTACTAATGATTCACAAGTTTTATGATGTCATTTTATATGGTAAGACTATTTTTATGATAATTCTGTTCTGTATTATGGAGAATCACCACCAAGACTTCTTATCATCAAATGGGAGTTACCGTTAAAATGTTTCACCACCATCCTTACCACGACTAGCCTTGTCACCACCAAACTTGTTACCGCTAGAGGAGCTACTACTAGGATGAGCTACTACTAGACTCTAAGTTGTTGTCATTGTTAGCCTAAGGTACCTCCATTTTGATCTACCACTATATGTTGAGTCACCGCTATCTTATTGCTACCATTTCTATCTGAGTACTTTGGCATGAATGGTTCAATGGTTATTTTTATTCTTTTATAATTTGACCAAAACATCAAGACATAGTAAAAGTTGATCCAAGGATTTTGGATCTCCTCCAACTAATGCTTTTATATATATATGTGAAGGATATCTCTCACTCTATACTAGATACATATGAAATATATAACTTTTACTGACTTACGGAAAAAGTGTGTGATTGAATATGTGAATAATTAGAAGATTAATGATTCATTTTCTATGAAGATCAATGACATAGAAGCACAAAATTAATTTATAGAGATTGATTGAGATAGTAATAGAGATAAAATGTAACATTCTTACAAATTCTTACGATCCTCTGTTCTGCTACAATTTCTCAGAATGAAGATCAAACTCCTCATAAATACTAATCTGAGGACTTTGAACAATATGAACATATCAGACTAAGCTTTACTCAATTATTTATTATTCTTTATGTTTATTTCATTATACTTTGAGCAGTGTTTTGTTCCTCTGTTATCAAATAAAAACTATCTCTTGCACCTAACTAGAGAATACTTGTTATTTTATCTTTTATTTACATATATTTTCTCAATGTGTATGTGGAAGAGGTATTTGTGTGGACTATGTTATTCTTATTTCCCATGAATAAACTATGGAGGAGTCTTTTTATTCTAGACATCTTGTAGCTATTGATTTTTTACCTGATCCAAGTTGTTGATTTATTTGATTATAATTATGATCTACTTGGAAACAGGTGATTTCCAAGTGGAGGGGATTAAGTATCATATTTATATATAACCTTATATTTATTATGTTGTGTTATTGTGTTATTGTGTTTTGATTTATTATTATATCCTAGATTGTTTTTAAATCTATGAACAAAACCATTACTTTGATAATTAATCTTAACTGGTGTTTATATTTTTCTTCATCTAAGTAAATTGATTTTAAAAGTTAAGGTATTTCTAAATATTATTTTAACTGAGACTTAATCACTCTTTGAGTAATCTTGTAAAAGTGAAGATCTTATATTGATCTACTATTTTGATTAATTGGCCAGTTTTTTTTATTAAAGGGTTTTTATTTCAAACTTAATCTTTAACAGAATTTTTTATTTGGAACTCAATTCACCCGCTCTTAAGTTACTCTCTCCGACCAATAGTACTATTAAGTTTATGAATTTCCAAAATCAAGTTAATAATAATTTTGATCAATATATAGAAAAATTAAATTTATTTGACACAACTTATAGGAAAACTCAATACTTTATTAAAAAGTATCTTGATTTATTAAAGGTGTGTGTAGAAACCTTAAAATTTATTCATCATAAAGTGGTTTCAGAAGGTGACTTTGAAATTCAAAGTGGATACGAAGAATATGATTAAGGATTAACCACATATTTTATTAATTATGACACCGAGAATAATATATTTGATATTAATGATTAATTAACCTATTATCATGAAGAGTTGATTAACAAGAACACGGATTTAAATCTCTATCTGAATCATCATAAAAAAGAGGATAACACTAAAACTAATCCCTTTAATAATAAAAGAAAATATTTTAAATGAAAATATATTATTATGTATATAGGGAAATTTAATACAAAATAAGATGATTTTTCAAGCCTAAATTTAGAGAATATCAAGTAGTTAGTTACTGAATTTTGATAATATTATGAGTAAACAGCAGTGTTTAAGTAAAAAATGAAAGACCCTAAGGTGGTGGTGATAGTTCTCAACTGAGTGGTTTAAAATATCTAGGATATTCTGAATTATAAGATAGAATAGTTTTCAGATATGTGGGAGTTAAATATTGATCATTTTTAAATTGATTGTGCTGGAAAAGATGACATGAATGAAATGTTAAAATCACATGGATACTTTCAAAGGAAATTTTATGAGGTATTTATTGAGTTAAATAAGGATGAAATCATATTAATATTAGATACATTTGGAAAAAATATATGAACTCAAAGGAAAACAAGGTTTCAGAACTATTCTACTAAATAAAGACCCCACCTCTAGAGCTCAATTACAAATAATTCTTAGTCCACACAAAAAATATCTTAAAAGTGTTATGAATAATACCCATTTCCAATGGATATGAGATTTTAATATTGAAATACAACCTCCAATAAATAAATTTGAAGATATACCACATAGGCTACTATCTAAACCTCAACCTACATCTTGTTCCTATCAATAATCAAATATGTTTATGAAAATCTTTTAAGATGTTATATATACTCAAGAGAAAATACAAGAATGTTCTAAATGAAATGTAGACTATTTTCACAATATTAGAAATCACTTAGATAAAAATTTGGGTATTTGAGTTAAATATGGAATGTTTGGTTCTTATTTAATATCCAATATATTTTCCAAAGAAAAATATCCTAAAACAATCAAACTTAATCCAAATCTGGCAGACTTAAAATCCTCTTATTTAATAAAAAATGATCCAAATGACAAATGAATTTTATTCTAATAATTTCTCACTATTTATTTATATATTTTAATTTCATTTGACTATATTTCTATTATATATATTTTCTATAATTCAATGTTATATCCAAATTCATTTTAGTGTTATATTCTTGCAATTTATTTTTTAGTGTCAAAATTTATTATGTTATTTCTATTTAATTTATTTTAAATATCACAAAAAGTGGTATAATGATAATAAAAATAAAAAATATTGTTTAAATGATTTTCTTATTATATTAGTTATATATTTATATACTTAATCTATAAAAAATTATTTTTAGATTTTTTAGGTTTTTTTATCATAAAAAAGGAAGAGACTGAGAAACTATGTTGTTGTGATCTAACATACTTTATAATAGCCTTTTTTATGCTCAAAGAAGCAAATGTTTGATTTTATAATGATTTTTTTTTTGAGAAATTATTAGGTTATTTATTTATTTATTAAATAGTTTCTCAATGTGAATTTATATTTTAATTTTGTTTTGTTTTTGTTGGAGAAAATTTTTATTTAGAAATATTATATATAGATAAGTTACTCCTATTTATTCATATAAAATTATAAATTAATCTTTTATATGAAATAATTTTTCAAGTATTGAATCTTATATATGTAGTTCAAAGTATAAGATATTCTTACATATCATAAATTTTATAAAGAAAAATTTATTACATTTCATGTAAAAAGTGTAAGTTACTCTTACATATAATAATTTCACAAAGTATTAGATATTACATGTTCATTTATATTTATAGTTTACTCTTACATGCTGAAAATCTGATAAATAGTAAATATTACGTATAAATTTGAATTCAAATTTATTGATATGTATCGACATAAGTTATTTTTAAATATTTAGGGTGGAATTTATTATTATGTATTCTTTATAAGAATATGTTTATTCTTATTTATATATTTGGAAAATTAAATTTCATATAAATCATGATTCAAATTAAAAATACAGATATATTAATAATATAATTTCTTTTATTTATTTATAAGATATGTCTATTTAACATTGAAATGGTTTATTAATAAATGAATTGTTTTTAGAATGTTTGAATGAGTTTATATCAAGTTTATTTTTTCAAATAACTGAATTAGTTCTAATGGGTATAAAGATTCCTATTTTAAAGTATAAGTTCAAGGGTATATTTTTACTCAATTAAATTTCACTTATTATATATATTATTTTATAAAAATATATATTATTTTTTCATATAATGGATTTTGAATATAAAAAAATTAATGGAATATTGCTGTTGTAATATCTTCATAATTCTAAAATTTCTTCTATTTATATTCTATATACCATATGATTGAAAGATAAAAAGAATAATGTGAAAGTACTATTTTTTTGTGTGTTATTGATGATCTATATACATCCATGATTTTTTTTTCAAATTTATACTTTGAAGATATATTTTTTCTTTGAGGAATATTTATCTTTGGTTTGTTGTGAAATCTAAAAAAACATTGTGATATTGTGATTCAAACTCCACAACTTTTCTCATATTTTCTTAAGTGAACACTTATTTGACTAAGTGTAGTGTAAGGTTGTAGATAGATATGGTATAAAAATACCAGTAATACTCATTTTTTATATTATAAATTCTTAAGTGTCAGCTTCTTAAACTATGATATGAGATCCAAAGTTAATGTATCTGAATGAAATCAATATACTTACATTGGTATTGGTGGAGTTGAGTAGGGTAATTTGATTGAAAACATTAAACCACTAAAAATTACCTGTGTATTATCATTTATTTTATTTACATTATTACTCTATATCTGATTAAATAAAATTTACAAGTTAAATAATAAATTAAATATGGAAGTTAAAAGTTTTGAAAATGTAAAATTTTAGAGCTTGATTCATCCCCTTTTGAGTAATTATAATTAAAAAAATTGGTTAAGCATAATTATACTGGATCTAATATGAGGTGAAGAAAATAGGAAAATGAAATATATATCAACTATTTAGATTATATGAAATAATAAATAAAATATATAGGATTAACCATGGGTTGAATAAAAGTGTTAGAGACACCACTGTATTGACTATGTGATTGAATTTGATCAGCCCTGACTAAGAAAAGATAAATTATTAAATATTTCTCTTAAATAATGGTATGTAATTCTTAGAGTAGTAAAAGTGTAGGTTCATATTAATGTAATTCATGAAAGGTTGGTTTCAAATTAATTAAAATGAATATTTTATATTTTTGAAGATGATACATCATATTTCTATGGATTTTTTAAAATAATAAATTATAATATTATTTATATAAAAAATCAACAACATTTCAAGGATAAATTTATAGAGTATCTAAACATAAGATCAAGGTCATTTAGAGTGCATTTAAATTATATAAAATCATAAAATAGTTATTAACTAAGGATCATGTGGGATCTCGAGATAAAATATTTAGAGATATAAAATCTCTATATAAATTTTTTTTGTTATAATGAAATAGAGAACATTATTTAGTCTAACAACCCAATCTTGACATACATAGACATTATATTACTTTTTTGAAATACTTAATACATTACAAAATTAGACGCCCAATGACTATATTAATTTAGTGCCTTTGGAAGCATGGAATACATTATTCTAATTTCGTGAAATATCTTCAAAACCTCCCATAAAGTTCTTCCCCTTTGTTTTTTCTACCTAAAACCTTTCTTTATATCCTAAGGAAAATAAAATATTTGAAAAGGGTGAGGTTAGATGCTCAGTAAGGGTAAACAAGTAAAATATCAAAAAAACATGAATATAATAATGTAAAAATGAGAAAATAAATTTTATAAATCATACCACATATAACATATATCAAAATATTGAGTCATTAAATAAATCTTGGTAGTTAATAAGGTGTAAACCATAATGGAACATGATCTATTAAAAAATAGAATTGGTATAAAACATGGAATTTTGGAAAACACATAAGCATATAAAATCATTTCCATATTACCTAAGGCTCATATCCAACACCATCATAGTGGAAAATGTCCTTTACTGAACCAAGTTAACTCCTAATTCTAGCCATGTATTACAGAAAATGGGTTTACATACCATTCTATCCATATATTACTGAACTAAGATCATTTCTCGTTCCAGCCTTGTATTACTGAAATGAGATCATTTCATGTTCTAGTCTTTTCTATCTCGTGAGATATAAATATTTTCCCAATTAATTGGATGGAGATATAGGTACCACTCATCTCATAATGAAATAATTCTTAATTGTTCCACAAAAACATAAATCATTCATAAAATCATAACCCAAATAATAAAATGGGTTTCTTAAACATTATTCCATCATAACATAATCTATGTAAAACAAATGGATTTTATAAATATAATTTAATCATAAACATAATAAAACCATCAAAATAATAAGGATAGTATAATTGAAACATAAACCTATTAAATAATTCTATCTTAGATGAAAAATAATTTTTATAGAACACTTGAAATTAATTCTTGAGGAAAATATCATTTCTTCTTCAAAAACATTTTCTTTTCTCAAAATGCCATGAAATTTTAAAAGACAATAATTTATTTTAAAATAACATTGAAATATTCTAAAGGAAGCTTCATGGAAATAAAATGTTTTGAAAATGAAAAAAAAAATCCTTTCATTCTATATAAGTTAAAAGAAAACATTATTCTCGTACTTTTTTTTGGATAATTCAAAAAGTACCTCGTATCGAAAACAAAAAAAAATATTCCTTTCATACCATTTAATAAAAATTACATAATGGATGAAATTGAATTTTAAAAACTATAGGATAATATAAATATTTTATTGGAATACATATTTAAAAAACATGGACATGGATGATAAATATACACCAGTAAATACTTATGTATAAACAATCTTAAGTAATAATGTGATTGCGAAATTATCCCTTACCTTAGGTTTGATATACTTTTTATGTATTTGAAACTAATTTGTAATGATTTAAATAGTGACATATAATTATTCCAGAATCATAGTCCTTTTTATGTTATCATATATGATCATATTATCATCTTTTTGTTAATAACATTTCATTATTACTCATTATTCGTGTATTAACTTCTTCATTTTCTTATGCATGGTTTGTTAATAAGTTGTGGTTCTATTTATTTAGTTCATAGTTATATAATTAAAAAATGATATTAACATAATATCATCATATTTATTCAATATATAAATTTATATAATCATGCTTTAATAGATATCATGTAGAATGAATCACATCGCATCATGGAGATGGTAGGTCATACGTATGCACGAGTAACGATATCATTCCCATAATTGTAAAATTTTATGAAAGTGGATGGTATATGTTTTGTTAAAAAAATACATATCATGTTATAATAATCATAAATAGTTATTATTCCCATCCTTATACCCATCCAAGTAAGGTGGTGGTGAAAAATATATTACACCACAGTGTAGAGACAGTAAGTCGTACGTACGCACGCGGGTTGATTTTTTTCATAGGATGGATAGAAGGTTGAATATGGATGTTCCATAATAATAATCACATATCTTAATATATTTTTTAATGTATTTATTACTTTATCATGGAAACTACTCATTAAGAGGAAGTATAGTAAGAAATAAGTTAGAAATAATTGGTAGAGGAGATTACCTCTTCTTCGATGAGCTCCCTCTACATATCCTCTTAAAGGCACTAGAGATGGTATTTTGAGAAGACCAGAACCAATATAATGTAGATCAGAAAGTTTATAAGGGAAATTTTCAGGTTATATCCTATCTTTAAGTCTCAAAGTGAATTTAATAAGTGAGTGAGAAGGTTCCCTTTTATAATTGAGGTGAGGGGCACTTTTGGAATCTCTGAAAATGTTAATTTATAATAAAAATAAAACCACATCAAAAAACCTCCAAAATGTAATATTTTAGAATATTATATAATATAAGGCTTTAATATTATCAAAAAATATATCTTAGATAAGATTTTATGTCAATTTAAACCTTGTCATTTTAATTATCCCTTAGTTATCCTATTTTAATTTTAGCTACGATGACAAATTATTCAATATTAAAATAGTGTAATTTTTACTTATTTGATGACAATTAGAACATAAATGTACAATTTAGAACATTTTAGACTTAATAATAATTATTTTATATTTTTGAAAATGTATTATGATTTTTGAATAATTCAATAAAACATTATTTTTACAAAATATCAATAGTGTCAATTTCGAAACTATTCAATTCTTGTATTTTTTAAAATGTCAATATAACATGTTATCCTCAAAAAAATATTCTATTATATCTATAAGGTATCAATTTAATCTATAAAATTCATTTTATATATCAATTATACCAAATAATATTTATTTTAATATATTTAATAACATTAGTTTGATATTTCCATTAATAGAATAATTACTACATTAGTTTTTTTGTAATTATTTAACATACTTATTGGTTGAATAAAGATTAAAATAAAATAATATGATAATGATAAATCCTATATATTTTATAATAATAATTATATTATAATATATCTTCATGAAAATACAAAATCAAAAATGTTATATATAATAAAACATGAATGTGACAACTTTAACATCACTTTAAATAAAATATTATGTGTCATAATATTTTTGATATGGATCCAAATGGTCAATAACTTGACCATTGGATGAGTATGGTCGATATATACTTGAATAATAATATTTTTCAAGAGTTTTTTTTTCTTTTAACTGTTATTATCATTTTAATAAAAATTATTTTCTTGGTTTTTCATTAATTAAATAATTTCTGTATAATCAATGTATAAGCCTTTAAGGTAATTATTTATTTCCTAAAAAATATAAATAAATTACCATGATAAATAAAAACATTTTATATTTCAAATGAGTATTTATAATTGAATTTATATTTTGTATAACCTTATATTAAAAATAATATATTTATTAAAATTTGATTAAGACATATTTAACTTTTCTTTAAATAAAATATATTAAATGTCTTAATCTCATCCAAGTGGCTTTAAGGACAAAATTTCAACCCAAGGGTGTTTAGGTAGAAACACACTCATCCAATGATATTATCACAAATTTTAGGTTAATTTTATAATATTATTTTTACCCTTAATTACCCGATTTACCATTTTACCATATTAATATAAACTACTGATGTTACTATTCATAATCCCCAAAAATAAGAGGAACCTATTTACATAATTAGGATACATTGATTAAAATTTTGGAATCCATTATTAAAAATTCAATACAAAAAATTTTTAGTAATTAACTTAATATTAATCCCTTTTTTGGAATGAGAAAATGAGTTTTTTAAAGTTAAAACATTACAAAAGATTGAAATGTTTTTTTACATAAAAATAGAATGTAACATTAATTATAATAAACTAAATTATATTAAATGATAGAAATATAATATATTTATATTTTCAAACCATTAAATAATATAACTTAACCATATAAATTATTTCAATGAAAATATTTTTTTTTAAATTAAAATTTAGTATATTTTAACTATTTACTAAAACATGAA
Organism: Viscum album; assembly: GCA_963277665.1. NCBI lineage: Eukaryota > Viridiplantae > Streptophyta > Magnoliopsida > Santalales > Viscaceae > Viscum > Viscum album. The sequence goes on along the minus strand of OY728125.1, from coordinate 1,119,401,182 downwards.
ACTTATCAGAAAAATATTAAAAATTCATTAAAAGTAAATTTTTATACCCCGCTTCAAAATAATAAGTTAGTATTTTCAAATATAATATAAAAAGGTTTTAAAAACTAGATTTTAAATGGTTGCACCATTAAAAGTCCGCAAAACTGCATTTTTTGAAAAATACTTATTTTATCTAAAAAATTGAATTTGCTCTTATATCATGTCTATAAAACATATAAGATTAATTTTAAACATTATATTGAATATATTAAATATATATTTAATAAAATTCATAAATGGAGATTTTATCATTTTATAAACACACTTATTTAAAATTTAAATAGTTTTTCAGAAAAACATTTCCTTTCATTTAAGAAGAGTTTTATTTTTATTTGTAATTAATTTATAACTATAGAATTAATTTTATATATACATATTTGAAGCATATTTTTATAATTCAGTTAATATTGGTCATACTCTACATTATAATTTCTAGTTTATAAGGTAACATAATAATATTTTTTTGTTCTCTTAAAATAAATCTTGCGTGAAATAAATTCTATCAAAAAAACTTGAAATTGTGTATAACACAAGCCAAGCATAGTGTTGTGTATACTGAAATCTAAGTCAGTGTTTTGTGTAGTGAAATTTTATCTTGGTTTAGTGTATAATTCAAGACATCAGATAAATTATAAAAATATATCTCATAAAAATATCATGGTGCTACATTCTACCCCCCTTAAAATGAATTTCACCCTCAAAATTCGGTTGGGTTATAAAACGATTAGTACTTAAAAGTTTCTTTCATAGAAACCCACATTATAAAAATGAATACTAAAACTTCTTTTTAAAAAGTAAAGTTAGAAACATAGTTTTTAACTAAATTAACTCATCATTAGGATTCTACATCGGATAACATAGGTGGAAAGTGAAAACATAGATATGGAAGAAAAATAAAACTCTTAAGTTATGATGGAGAATGATAGAGAACATAATTAGGAGAAAGTTACCAATAAAAAGCCATAAATCTATTAAGATCTAAGGGACCATCAAATTCAATAGTAAAGAAGTTTCCAGGATAACATTTTTGGTTTCAAGATCCTTTCCATAGAGTTAGATAATTAGAAGAAACTCTTACTTAATTAAGTATAATATCATCCTTTCATTACTCCTTGATCAATTTTTACTACATATCTTATTCCAAGAAATGAAGGTGATTTTTTCACTCTTTAAGCATTAGAAAATAATGTGATTCATAAATAGAATGACATGTCATTACATCTACCTTTATCACAATAAAAAGGTTAGAAAAAGTAGTAAAATATGCATAAGTACACCTATAGTGAGTTAATACTTTAATATAACAAACTTCATCTGAAGTGTAACTTATACTTTCCATAAAGTGATAACCTTACAATCCTTATAAATTATGAAAATCCAAAACTTTAGAAAGAGTTTCACTAACTCATCTTAACATTTACCCCCCCCCCCATATGTCAAAAGGTGTCTCTTATTGGTCACATTCCAAACATATGAATTCATTCATCATGTATTTTATTGAAACATGGTAATAACTTAAAGTACCATATAACCTTAGTGAAAATATTCTTTCTTTCAAAAATTAACTCTTTACGTATACCATAAATCTAAAAGAAATCAATATACTCCATCCATGATATCATAAATCACATCGTCATCTTATCAGTCTCGAGGTCATTAATACTATCAAACCTCGTTTTGTTTCCTTATCCAAACATTATGCACATATTAAGGATTTTCCTTCCCTTAATTTTTTTCCAAAAATATATTAATAACTTTTCATGGTTACCGGTACCACTAATCATATTATCTTAAATACATGTGAAAAAACTATAGTAGACTAATAGATATTTCATTATTCCATAATACCATAAAAGGGATTCTTCAAAATTATTCTGGAATCATATTACATAAATACTCAATCAATCCATCACTTCATTGTTGTACTCTACATATCTAATAGTGATCACATGAAATTTTCCTTTACCTTTGTCCTTAATAGGTTACTGATGTTGATCATCATCGATAACCCTTGTATTAGAGCATTGGTTTGTGTAATTCCCCATTTCATTGCACTTGTAGCATTGAAATGTGGGAGGTTCATTCTACATATTCTTCTCTATATTCACATAATTAGTTATATTTTTTCATTTCTTTGGTACTCAACTACCCAGTGACCTTTTCCATACTTAAAACATTTACTAGTCCCTTTTAGACAATATCTAACATGCTTCTTTCCTCACTTTGAGCACAAATAAACACTCATCTTCTTTTCACCATGGTTTTGATATTTTCCTTTGAACTCCATATTAAATTTATTTTAAAAACCATGATATTGATATGTAACCCCAATTTCCATTTCTACCTTGACATCACAACGCACAATCTATTCATAGCTACTAAAGTCTCTTATGGCTAATTCCCTTTGAATAATTGGTTTGAAGCCACTGAAGAATTTCTCTACCTTACTTTCTGGTTTTATTGTCACATAAATGAAATTTTTTAAAGGTAAATTTAATTTAATTTCCATTCATTCTTTGTTTTGGGGGTTTCTCAAGCTTTTATAGAGGAATGGGTGAGTTTTCATGAATTGGGCCAAACAGTGAGCTCAATTCCAGATTTAAAAATAAATTTTGATTCTATTATAACTCCTTCAGTTTTAAAATATTTTCATACATTCCAATTTATATTTGGAATACTCTGACCTATTAACACCACCAAATTAATTTGGACCATTTATAAATCTATAATCATTGTGGATTTGAGTTTTTATTTAAGGGATTGGGCCTGCCTGAAATCCCATTTCCTGCATTAAAAATATTTTTTAATTTTTTTATAACTCATTCAATTTTTAAGTTTTTTAGTGATTCAAACTCTCCCCTGATCCCTCTTACCTAAGGCACGCCCCTATTATCTCCTCCCTCAATTTGGAGCTCAATAGAATCGCGAAATTGGACGAAACTTATCTGGATTTCACAAATCTCCCAGATTTGAAGAGGTAAATTGGTCCTTTCATAAGTCCCTCTATTTTTACTCTTCTTACACCATTATAGTTCCTAAATGATCTTATCATCCTTTTTATAACCTACCTTAAATTTTTATCTATTTTAAAATTCATATACTAGTGGATTTTGGGTCGTGTTCTTCAAGATTGTTTTGGGTAAGTGTTTCTCTCTTCAATTCCTTCCTTCTACTTAGGGTTTCCTCCCTCTTTCATGAATTTATAGAATGTCTAGAAGTTAGGGTTCAAAACTAGGGTTTTATTTGGTGTCTTTTTTATCAAATATTTTGTTCTAGGTTTGGATTTATCTTCCTTTTGGTTCAGCGGTGGTGTGGTTGATGTTTCGCACCAAGTTTTGAGGGATTCGACACTTTCAGTAGGTGGTTCCATGTGTAAACAATTATTGATGAGTTAGATTTATGTATTTATTCATTTTTTTTTATTCCTCATATGTAGGGTGTGGTGCGAAAATATGTTATGATTGATTTTGTTAAGTGTTTAATTTTATATTTTCTTTTTAACTTGAAATTGGGTGTTTTCATGTGTAACTCATGGGGTATTATTTGGCTGTATTTTATAACTTATGGAATTGGCTTACTAAATCTTGTTTTCCCTAACAATTATGTTTTTTTAATGTATTAGGGTCATGTGGTCCTAAAAATAGTGTTTTTTAATAGGTTTTATGTTTAAAACATTGTTATACTTCATGAGAGCATTTTATGAAAATGTGTGTTTTCATTTGTATCTTTTGTGGTATTATTCAAGGTGATTTTATAAAACTTGAAGGTGGTTTTATAAATGTATATAGGGATTCCAATTCTTTTTTGGATAGTAATTGGTATGTTTTTTGTCTTAAATGAGGGTTTTGAAATGGGTTTTGTGTGCAAGACATAGTTACACCACTTGGGTTCTTTTTATGAAAATTGTAACTGTTTTAGTTGGTTAAACAAAGTTGGAAAAGGGAACATATGTATTTTTTGGTGTGTGTGTTCACCTAATATGGGTTTTTGAAAGACTAAGTGATGTTTTACGATGTCAAACATTTTTATAATGTTTTGTAAATCTTTGAAATGTTTTATTAAATTGTTATGTTGGGGGAAAACTTGTTTGTGGGTTGTTTCGTGTATGTTTAGTGATAAAATGATTTTGAAGGTAAAAGGGTATTATGTAGAATGTGTGAGTGGGATTTTATGAGAGTTGTAATACATTGTAATGGTTTTATAAAACTGTTTAATGGATTTGTCTAAGTGTTAAATAAATGTGAAAACTGTTGTGGGCTATTTTGGTGTGAGTCGGATTTCAAAATCAATTTGAATTAAAAGTGAACTTTTGTGACTTGTTTTGTATAAATATGGGATGTTTGGTGAATTTATGATATGGAAATGATATTTTCATGTGAAAAGTATATTCATTGACTTTTTGTACTTGTTTGGGCACAAAGGGAAAACCCGGGTATCTGGGTGGGTGGATGTGTACTAGTATGCTAGTAAATACGTGGGGTTTGGCCTTAGTTTCACTTAGCAAAATTGACGCTTACAACTCTAACTAAACTATGATGATGATGATTGGGGACCACTAGGTTATGGTATGTTCCATACTAGTGGCTCATGCATGAGAATAGATATTTGTGATGGTTACTCTCACTGAGATACAAGGTACCTGGGACCCACAACTAGCTACTGCCTAGGGGTTATTTCTCATTGCTTGTGCTCATTAGATCCTTTATAAATACCATTGTCATATGGTATATTTGGATGGAAAATTCAGTTTCTTTGGCTATTATTTTAAAAGTGTTGATTCCTTAAATTAGCCCACTTGAAACTGATTTTTCTTTAAGTTGCATCTTTTAGAAATTATAACTAGAAATTTCATGTTTTTAAAAACTTGCATGCTTTTCATCTTTGAATATTTATCTCATGGAATAACTTAGTGGTGGTATCCTACTGGGAATTGGATCACACCCTAATTACACCCTTGGGTTTAAGTAGACTTGGTTTTCTTTGGTTGTCGTAGGTTGGGTACAATTTTTAGTGACAATGGTTCGGGTTTCTAGAAGGTCCTTAGTGGTAAAGTCTTATAGAGATCGCTTGAGGGCAGTGCCCCTTGCCATGAGGGTTCTTGGGATGTTTTCTTTTGGTTTTTTAACTTTGTTATAGTCTTGTTGAGTTGTTTTAAAATATTTAATTCAGTTCTGAATTTTTAGTAAAAGATTGTTTGGTTTGAAAAATCCATATTCGTTTTATTGGATTCTTTTGTTGTTTTATGTTTATAAACTCGGTTAAATCATTCAAAATTCTCATTTTATGATACCCAAGCACTTGTTCCATCCCGTGGGGATCGGGAACACCCTTCGGGCCTTGTCATAGGCTGGGTTTGGTGCTGGTTTTGGTGGTGAACAGATTCAGTTCGTGACAAAAATGGTATCAAAGGAGGTTCGCTCTCTTTGGGTCATATTATTTGGGGAACAGTCAGGATAGTCTGGGGTTAGGATTATCAGGAATTGGCATTCAAGTTAGAAGTAGTGTGTCTAATCACCACACCTCATGATGGGATTTATGTTTCCAATATTTATCTAAGTCTTTTGGTTTTCTTGTTTCGATGATGATTAGGGGAAATGAAAAGAGAGTTGGGTTAATGGTAATAGTGAGCTCGCAGGGCCTGGAAATCCATGTGGAGCCAAATATTTTTTCTATAACACTCTTTGTGACAGTGAAGTGATTGGAATATGGTGTCCAACCATATGTCCAAGTCACCCACTGAAACTAGTTTCCTCTCGCATTTTTTTGTGCTTTAGTTTTGAAAACTTGGCACATTGGTTTTAAGAAGCATAAAGTTTATGTGAAATGATTTTAAAATAAAGAGGTAATGGTTTGATTTATGAAATGGTGGAACTGAATTTTCCGAATTGTTTTGAAAGGGAAAATGGGGTGCTTACACCTCTTTTGAAAGAAGGAACTATATTGAAGTTGGTTTTGAAAATTGTTTCCAATAGAGTTTTCTAAACAATCAAAGGGTGTTTTAATGGGATGAGATGTTTTGAAATTGATGTGAATATCTTGAAAGTGGGTAATTTTATAAATGGTTTTGTCTTTCTAAAAAGTTTTGTAAGATTTAAATTGGGATTTTGATCTTGTGGTTAGCAGTTTTGAGAAAAATGATATGTTGGTTGATTGTTTTGGTTTTGAAAAGTAGAATGAGTTTTCGTATTATCCTTTGGTATTTTCGTGAGTGACCACATGCATGGGTTATATGGGATGATGGATGGTTAATGGAATGACTTTATGAGTTTCGGGATGGATATTAGGAGGGTGCTCAGTGTGGAATAGAAACATGCATGTGTGAGACCCATGGGGTACCATTGGTGGATACGCTTACCGTTGAACCATTTGTTTTCAAAGAAATGGTTTTTTAAAGAAAAACATAATGTCTTGATGAATAGTTTGGGATGGTGTGTATTATGTGTTTTTGAAAATGTTGATGTTGTGGGATGTTTTGAGTCCAAGAACCTCTCCTGTTTGAACTATTTTTTGGGTTTTTGTTTGGTCAGTAAGCTGTGTTGTAGGAACAGTTTGTAGTCTCTTCTGAAAAATGTTTTGGGACGCCTTTACGGTGCTTCCATTCATGTGTTTGGATCTGGTTTGTGGTATATCTTGACCAATGGACCATCTTGGTTGGGTCCTTGGGTTAAATCGTTGGATAAGTTACTCCCTGTTAAGGGTTAGCGCACAACTGAAGTGCAACCCAGATTTTTTCTCCATTTGAAGACCCTCCAGTTGATCAATATAAGGAAACTTTTTCTTGAGCATTTTAGATTGTGTCTACACCCTTTACATTCATGGTTTTGTGTATCCTCTTGTAGCGGGAGAGTGATCATGGAAGGTTTAAAGAGACCTTAGCTTCTTAAGTTTCTTGGTTTTCCTAAGGTGGAAGTGGTCTGGGGTTGTTAGCATGGATGAGTATCTGGATTGTGTCTAAGAGGTCCTCTCAGTCCTTCATATTCTCTTAGAAGAAGGAAATCATGTTAAACTACCAATGTGGAAAATGTGGTAATGAGAGGATATTGTGGCCACTTTTTAGAATTATTTGTTGTTTTGGGATGTTTTATAAGGTCCCTCTCCATGTATTTTTTATATCAGTCGCAATGGTCATGTTCGGTGACAACTTGGGATGTCATGTGGTCGATTGAACGTAAAGGTGAAAGTAATGCAATCCTATGAGAGTCTCTGTTATGTTGGGATAATGTATCCCTTGGAAAAACTTCAAAATATTCCATTTTAGAGGAAGGTGATTATAGGTGTTCTTTACTTCTATTGTTTCTCACCCTAAGAAACAAGGTGTGATGTGTTTGCATATTCTAAGCCCTTGTTTTAGTGAAATATTGGGTTGGGTTAAAGTGAGTTTGGAATGTTTTATGTCTTGTAAATCTCATCGGGGATTGTGGTGTAGTGGTTGGTTACACATAAGGAAGAATTCTCATTCATGGGGTTTCCAAAGCCTAACAGTGAGGCTGAAGATGCTTCAATCATTGAGCTCTAGCCATAGGTATCGGAGAGAAGCTATCACATAGTTAGGGAAAATCTCTGGGTCGTTTAAACCCTTTTACAATGTCATATCCTCAATGTGAAACATAGGAAGAGTTTAAACCTATGGTTTCATCATCTTTCTTCTATTGTTCTCGTTCGGTGGAAATAGTTGGAGGTCCTTATACCCATGTCATATCCTAATGTCATTCCCTCCCCCTTTGGATTCCATTGAGTCATTGGAGAATGGTTGGAAATTTGGATAGATAGTTTGAGCACACTTTTTGTTCACAATTAGTAGTGAAAGTGTGCCAGGAATCCATGCAAAAAGAATGATCTGCATAGTTACAGCATAGTTTCCCAAACCATGTGGACTAATTATGCGCCCTTCCCAAATCTTTAAAAAAAATTGGGTCTTTCTGTGTCGACCCATGCTGGTCAGTTAATATGGTTGGTTCTTATGGTGGGGAGACCCACTATGATTATCATGTATTTTTCTTCATAAATTTTGAATGGAAGTATACCCTTTGAACTAGGGAGTCCATTCAGTCCTCCCCCTATTAGTGTCCTGATTATGTCTTAGAAAAATATTAGTTGTCTCTTCTGGTGGGGAGCCTATTTGTGTCCCCCTACACCAATAACTCAGATTTATCCATGGTCTTGGATTTGTGGTAGGTAGTCTCGTTCAGAACTATCTAGATACCAACATATTACTTGAGTAAATGTTGGTATTGGAGATCGCCCAATGTTTTAGTTAAATTAAGGTTAGTGTAACCTTGTTTGAAGTTGTTTTTCATTTAGGTGAATTGCTTGAGTCTTGTTCAGATAGGTGTTTGAAGGGTTTTCTTTTGGGATAAAGTATTAATGTGATTTATCATTCTAGGAAAGTGGTGTAAGTTTTAGTTTTGAGACTAATCCTTTCTTAATTGATCATTGGAGGTGTTTTGGCCCCTGCAGGCGAAGCAGGTAGAGAAGTACATCTTGGTTTATCAGTTGAGTTCAGTTTTTGTATTTGGACTTACTATGGATTTCTAGGGATGGAAAGTTTTCATGGTGGGGAGAATTTTCATATAAATGACATATTTTAAATGTAAATTTAATTTAATTTCCATTCATTCTTAGTTTTGGGGGTTTCTCTAGCTTTTATGGAGGAATGGATGAGTTTTCATGAATTAGGCCAAACTTTGAGCCCAATTCCAGATTTAAAAATAAATTTTTATTACTTTATAACTCCTTAATTTTTCAACATTTTTCATCCATTAAAATTTTTACTTGTCCTCCTCTAACCTATTAACACCACTAAATTAATTCGGACAATTTAAAAATCTATAATAATGGTGGATTTGAGTTTTTATTTAAGGTAGTAGGCCTTCCCAAAATCCCATTTCCTGCATTAAAAATATTTTTTTATTTTTTATAACTCATTCAATTTTTAAGTTTTTTCAGTGATTCAAACTCTCCCCTGATCCCACTTACCTAAGGCGTTCCCCCATTCTCTCCCCCAATTTGAATCTCAATAGAATCACGAAATTGGGTGAAACTTCTTTGTATTTCACAAATCGCCCAGATTTGAAGAGGTAGATCGATCCTTTCATAACTCCCTCTATTTTTACTCTTTTTCCCCCATTCCAGTTCCGAAATGATATTACCATCATTTTTCGAACCTCCCTTAAATTTTTATCTGTTTTAAAATTTAGATACTGGTGGTTTTGGGGTCGTGTTCTTCAAGATTTTTTTGGGTAAGTGTTTCTCTCTTCAATTCCTTTCTTCTCCTTAGGGTTTCCTCCCTCTTTCATGAATTTATAGAATTTACAGAATTTAGGGTTTGAACCTAGGGTTTTATTTGGTGTTTTTTGATCAAATATTGTGGTCTAGGGATGGATTTATCTTCCTTTTGGTGTGGCGGTAGTGTGGTTGATGTTTCTCACCAAGTTTTGAGGGATTCGACACTTTCGGTAGGTGGTTCTATGTGTAAACAATTATTGATGAGTTAGATTTATATATTTATTCATTTTTTATTCCTCATATGTTGGTTGTGGTGTGAAAACATGTTATAATTGATTTGGTTAAGTGTTTAACTTTATAGTTTCTTTTTAACTTGAAATTGGGTGTTTTCATGTGTAACTCATGGGGTATTATTTGGGTGTATTTTATAACTTATGGAATTGGTTTAATAAATCTTTTTTAGCATGAAAATTATGGTTTGGTAATGTATTAGTGTCATTTGGGCCTAAAAAGAGGGTTTTTGAATAGGTTTTGATGTGTAAAACATTGTTATACTTCATGAGAGCATTTTATGAAAATGTGTGTTTTCATTTGTATCTTGTGTGGTATTATTCAAGGTGATTTTATAAAACTTGAAAGTGGTTTTATAAATGTCCCTATGGATTCCAATTATGTTTTGTATAGGAATTGGTATGGTTTTGGTCTTAAACGAGGGTTTTGAAATGGGTTTTGTGTGCAAGACATAGTTACACCACTTGGGTTCTTTTTATGAAAAATGTAAATGTTTTAGTTGGTTAAACAAAGTGGGAAAAGGGAACATATGTACTGTTTTGTGTGTGTGTTCACCTAATATGGGTTTTTGAAAGATGAAGTGATGTTTTACAATGTCAAAAAAATTTAGAATGTTTTGTAAATTTCTGAAATGTTTTATTAAATTATGATGTCGGGGCAAAACTTGTTTGTGGGTTGTTTCATGTATGTTTGGTGATAAAATGATTTTGAAGGTAAAAGGGTATTATGAGGCATGTGTGAGTGGGATTATATGAGAGTTTTAATATATTTTAATGGTTTTATAAAAAAGTTTAATGGAATTGTGTAAGTGTTAAAGAAATGTGAAAAGTGTTGTGGGCTATTTTGGTGTGAGTCGGATTTCAAAATCAATTTGAATGAAAAGTGGACTTTTGTGACTTGTGTTGTATACATGTGGGTTGTTTGGTGAATTTATGATATGGAAATGATATTTTCATGTGAAAATTATATTCATTGACTTGTTGAACTTGTTTGAGCACAAAGGGAAAACCCGGGTATATAAGTACTAGTATGCTAGTAAATCCATGGGGTTTGGCCTCAGTTTCACTTAGTAAGATTGACACTTACAACTCTAACTAAACTATGATGATGATGATTAGGGACCACTGGGTTATGGTTATTTTCCCTACTAGTGGGTCGTGCATGAGAACAGATATTTGTGATGGTTACTCTCACCGAGATACGAGGTACCTGGGACCCACAGCTAGCTAGTGCCTAGGGGTTATTTTCCATTACTTATGCTCATTAGATCCTTTATACATACCATCGGCATATGGTATATTTGGATATAAAATTATGTATCTTTGGATTTTATTTTAAAAGTGTTTATTCTTTAAATTATCCCACTTGAAACTGATTTTTTTTAAGTTTCATCTTTTAGAAATTGTAAATAGAATTTTCATTTTTTTGAAAACTTGCATGATTTTCATCTTTGAATGTTTATCGCATGGAATCACTTAGTGGTGTTATCCTACTGGGCATTTTCTCTCACCCTACTTACACCCTTGGGTGTAATAAGACTTGGTTTTCTTTGGTTGTCATAGGTTGTGTACAATTTTTAGTGTCAGTGGTTCGGGTTTCTAGCAGGTCCTTGGTGGTGAAGTCCTGTGGAGATGGCTTGAGGGAAGTGCCCCTTACCATGAGGGTTCTTGGGATATTTCCTTTTGGTTTTGTAACTTTGTTATAGCCTTGTTGAGTTTTTTTAAAATATTTAATTCAGTTCTGAATTTTTGTAAAATATTGTTTGGTTTGAAAAAACCAGATTCGTTTTATTGGATTCTTTTGTTGTTTTAAGTTCAGAAACTCATGTAAATCATTCCCAATTCTCATTTTATGATACCCGGGCACTTTTTCCAACCCGTGGGGATCGGGAACTCCCTTTAGACCTTGTCAAGGGCTGGTTTTGGTGCCGGTTTTGGTGGCGACCAGATTTGGTTCGTGACAAAAATGGTATCAAAAGAGGTTCTCTCTCTTTGGGTCATATTATTTGGGGAACAGTCGAGATATTCTGGGGTTAGGATTGTCAGGACTTGTAATTCTTGTTAGGGGTAGTGTGGCTGATCACCACACCTCATGACAGGATTCAAGTTTCTAGTAGAATTCATGATTTATCTAAGTCCTTTGGTTTTATTGGTTCGATGATGATTAGGGGAAATGAAAAGAGAGTTGGGTTAATGGTCTTAGTGAGATCGTAGGGCCTGGTAAGCCATGTGGAGCCAAGGGTATTTCCAAGAACACTCTTTGTGATAGTGAAGTTATTGGAATATGGCCGCCAACCATATGTCCAAGTCACCCACTGAAACTAGTTTCCTCTCGCATTGTTTTGTGCTTTAGTTTTGAAAACATGGCACATTGGTTTTAAGAAGCGTAAATTTTTTGTGAAATGGTTTTAAAATAAAGAGGGAATGGTTTGATTTATGAAATGTTGGAAGTGAATTTTCAGAATTGTTTTGAAAATGAAAATGGTGTGCTTACACATCTTTTGAAAGCAGGAACTATATTGAAGTTGGTTTTGAAAAGTGTTTCCAATAGAGTTTTCTAAACAATCAAAGGGTGTTTTAATGGGATAAGATGTTTTGAAATTGATGTGAATATCTTGAAAGGAAGTTATTTTATAAATGGTTGTGTCTTTCTAAAAAAATTTATGATGTGAATTGGGATTTTGATCTTGTGGTTAGAAGTTTTGAGAAAAAGGATGTGTTGGTTGATTGTTTTGGTTTTGAAAAGTGGAATGAGCTTTTGTATTATCATTTGGTATTTTCGTGAGAGACCACATTCATGGGTTATATGAGATGATGGATGGTTAATGGAATTAATGGATGAGTTTTGGGGTGGATATGAGGATGGTGCTCAGTGTGGAATAGAAACATGCATGTGTGAGCCCCATGGGGTACCATTGGTGGATACGCTTACTGCTGAACCATTTTTTCCAAAGAAATGGTTTTAAATAAAAACATGATGTCTTGATGAATATTTTGGGATGGTGTGTATTATGCGTTTTTGAAAATGTTGATGTTGTGGGATGTTTTGAGTCCAAGAACCCCTCCTGTTTAAACTGTGTTTTGGGTTTGTGTTTGGTCGGTAAGTTTTGTTGTAGGGACGGTTAGTGGCCTCTTCTGAAAAATATTTTGGGACACCTTTAAGGTGGTTCCCTTCATGTGTTTGGATCTGTTTTGTGGTATATCTTGACCAATGGACCATCTTGGTTGGGTCCTTGGGTTCAATCATTGGATAAGTTACTCCCCATTAAGGGTCAGTGCACAACTGAATTGCAGCCCAGATTGTTTCTCCGTTTGAAGAACCTACAGTTGATCAATATAAGGAATATTTTTCTTGATCATTTTAGATTGAGTCTACACCCTCTCCTTTCATGGTTTTTTGTATCCTCTTGTAGCGGGATAGTGATCACGGAAGGTTTAAAGAGACCTTAGCTTCTTAAGTTTCCTGATTTTCCTAAGGTGGAAGTGGTCTGGGGTTGTTAGCATGGATGAGTATCGGGATTTTGTCTAAGATATCCTCTAGGTCCTTCGTAGTCTCTTCGAAGAAGGAGTTCACGTTAAACTACCAGTGTGAGAAATGTGGTAACGAGAGGATATTGTGGCCACTTTTTAGAATTATTTGTTGTTTTGGGATGTTGTATAAGGTCCCTCTCCATGCATTGTTTATATCAGTCACAATGGTCATGTTCGGTGACGCATTTTGATGTCATGTGCTCGATTGAACGTAAAGGTGAAAGTCATGCAATACTCTAAGAGTCTCTGTTATGTTGGGAGAATGTATCCTTTGGAAAAACTTCAAAATCTTCTTTTTTAGAGGAACGTGATTATAGGTGTTCTTTACTTCTATTGTTTCTCACCCTAAGAAACAATGTGTGATGTGTTTTCAAATTCTAAGCCCTTATTTCAGTGAAATATCAGGTTTGGGTAAAGTGAGTTTGGAATGTGTTATGTCTTGGAAATCTTATCGGGGATTTTAGTGTAGTGGTTGGTTGCACCGAAGGAATAATTATCATTCATGGGGTTTCTAAAGCCTAACAACGAGGCCAAAGATGCTTCAGTCATTGAGCTCTAGCCATAGGTATCGGAGAGAAGTTTTCTCGTAGTTAGGGGAAATTTCTAGGTCTTTTAAACCCTTGTACAATGTCATATCCTCAGTGTGAAAGATAGGGAAAGTTTAAACCTATGGTGTCATCATATTTCTTCAATTGTTCTCATTCGGTTGAAATAGGTGGAGGGCCTTATACCCATGTCATCTTCTAATGTCATTCCCTCCCCCTTTGGTTTCCATTGAGTCATTGGAGAATGGCTGGAAATTTGGCTAGACAGTTTGAGCACACATTTTTTGCATGATTAGTAGTGATAGTGTTCCAGGAAGTCATGAAGAAAGAATGATCTGCATATTTAGTGCATGATTTCCCAAACCATGTGGACTAACCATGCGCCCTTCCCAAATCTTTTAAAAAAATTTGGGTCTTTCTGTGTCAGCCCATGCTGGTCGGTTAAGATGGTTGGTTCTTATGGTGGGGAGACCCACTGTGATTATCATGTATGTTCCTTTATAAATTTTGAATGGAATTCTACCCTTTGTACTATGGAGTCCGTTCAGGCCTCCCCCTATTAGTGTCCTGATTCTGTCTCAGAAAAATATGGGTTGTCTCTTCTGGTGGGGAGCCTATTTGTGTCCCCCCACACCAATAACTCTGATTTATCCATAGTCTTGTATTGGTGGTAGGTAGTCTCATTCGGAACTATCTATCTAGAAACATATTCCTTGAGTAAACGTTGGTATTGGATATAACCCAATTGTTTAGTTAAATTAAGGTTAGTGTAACCTTGTTTGAAGTTGTTTTTCGTTTAGGTGAATTGCTTGAGTCTTGTTTGGATAAGTGTTTGAAGAGTTTTCTTTTGAGATAAAGTATTAATGTGATTTATAATTCTAGGAAAGTGGTGTAAGTTTTTTTTGTGAGATTAATCCTTTCTTAATTGATCATTGGAGGTGTTTTGGCCTTTGGGGGCAAATCTTGGCAGAGAAGTACATCTTGGTTTATCGATTGGGTTTGGTTTTTGTATTTGGACTTACTGTGGCTTTTCGGGGATGGATTGTTTTCATGGTGGGGATAATTTTCAAATAAATGAAATATTTTAAAGGTAAATTTAATTGAATTTACATTCATGCATTTTTTTGGGGGTTTCTCAAGCATTTATGGAGGAATGGAAGAGTTTTCATGAATTGGGCCAAACTGTGAGCCCAATTCTAGATTTAAAAATAAATTTTTATTCCTTTATAACCCCTTAATTTTTCAACATTTTTTATCCATTCCAATTTCTAATTGGGATCCTCTGACCTATGAACACCACCAAACTAATTTGGACCATTTAGAAATCTATAATCATGGTGTATTTGAGTTTTTATTTAAGGGATTGGGCCTGCCCGAAAGCCCATTTCCTGCATTAAAAATATTTTTTAATTTTTTTATAACTCATTCAGTTTTTAAGTTTTTTCAGTGATTAAAACTCTCCCCCAAGTCCACTTACCTAAGGCGCGCCCCCATTCTCTCCTAACCCAATTTGGAGCTCAATAGAATTGCGAAATTGGGCGAAACTTCTATAGATTTCACAAATCACTCAGATTTTTAATAGTTAAATTGATCCTTCCATAAATCCCTCTATTTTTACTCTTTCCCCCCTATTCTAGTTCCTAAATTATCTTATCATCTTTTTCATAACCTCACTTAAATGTTTAGATATTTTAAAACTCAGATACTAGTGGATTTTGGGTCGGGTTCTTCAAAAAAAAATTGGGTAAGTGTTTCTCTCTTCAATTCCTTCCTTCTCCTTAGGGTTTTCTCCCTCTTTCATGAATTTATAGAATGTCCAGAAGTTAGAGTTTGAACCTAGGGTTTGATTTGGTGTCTTTCTGATCAAATATTGTGGTCTAGGTCAGGATTTATCTTCCTTTTGGTGCAGCGGTGGTGTGGTTGATGTTTCTCACCAAGTTTTGAGGGATTCGACACTTTTGATAGGTGGTTCCATGTGTAAACAATTATTGATGAGTTATATTTTTGTATTTATTAATTTTTTTATTCCTCATATGTTTGGTTTGGTTCGAAAACTGGCTATTATTGAATTGGTTAAGTGTTTAATTTTATAGTTGCTTTTTAACTTGAAATTGGTTGTTTTCATGTGTAACTCATGGGGTATTATTTGGGTGTATTTTATAACTTATGGAATTGGTTTAAAAAATTTTGTTTGGCCTGAAAATTATGGTTTGGTAATGTATTAGTGTCATGTGGGACTAAAAATAAGGTTTTTTAATAGGTTTGATGTGTAAAACATTGTTATACTTCATGAGATCATTTTATGAAAATGTGTGTTTTTATTTGTATCTTTTGTGGTATTATTCAAGGTGATTTTATAAAAATTGAAAGTGGTTTTATAAATGTACCTAGGGCTTAAAATTATTTTTTGGATAGGAATTGGTATGGTTTTGGTCTTAAATGATGGTTTTTAATGGGGTTTTGTGTGCAAGACATAGTTACACCACTTGGGTTCTTTTTATGAAAATTTTCAATGTTTTAGTTGGTTAAACAATGTGAGAAAAGGGAACATATGTACTGTTTGGTGTGTTTGTTCACCTAATATGGGTTTTTTAAGGATTAAGTGATGTTTTACAATGTCAAACATTTTTATAATGTTTTGTAAATTTCTGAAATTTTTTATTAAATTGTGATGTTGGGGAAAAACTTGTTTGTGGGCTGTTTTGTGTATGTTTGGTGATAAAATAATTTTGAAGGTAAAAGGGTATTATGTGGCATGTGTGAGTAGGATATTAAGAGAGTTGTAATATATTTTAATGGTTTTATAAAAAAATTTAATGGATTTGTGGAAGTGTTAAATAAATGTGAAAAGTGTTGTGGGCTGTTTTGGTGTGAGTCAGATTTCAAAATCAATTTGAATGAAAAGTGGACTTTTGTGAATTGTGTTGTATATATGTGGGATTTTTGGTGAATTTATGATATGGAAATGATATTTTCATGTGAAAAGTATATTCATTGACTTTTTGAACTTGTTTGACCACAAAGGGAAACCCCGGGCATCTAGGTGGGTGGACGTGTACTAGTATACTTGTAAATCCGTGGGGTTTGGCCTCAGTTTCACTTAGCAAGATTGACGCTTACAACTCTAAATAAACTATGGTGATAATGATTGGGGACCACTAGGTTATGGTTATGTTCCCTACTAGTGTCTCATGCATGAGAATGGATATTTGTGATGGTTACTCTCACCAAGATACGAGGTACCTGGGACCCACAACTAGCTAGTTCCTAGGGGTTATTTCTCATTGCTTGTGCTCATTAGATCCTTTATACATACCATCAGCATACGGTATATTTGGATAGAAAATTCAGTAGCTTTTTCTTTTATTTTAAATGTGTTGATTCTTTAAATTATACCACTTGAAACTGATTTTTTTAAGTTGCATCTTTTAGAAATTTTAACTAGAAATTTCATGTTTTTGAAATCTTGCATGCTTTTCATCTTTTAATGTTTATTGCATGGAATCACTTAGTGGTGGTATCCTAATGGAAATTGTATCACACCCTACTTACACCCTTTGGTGTAAGTAGACTTGGTTTTCTTTGGTTTTCATAGTTTGGGTACAATTTTTAGTCCCAGTGGTTCGGGTTTCTAGCAGGTCCTTAGTGGTGAAGTCTTGTAGAGATGGCTTAAGGGAAGTGCCCCTTGCCATGAGGGTTCTTGGGATGTTTCCTTTTGGTTTTGTAACTTTGTTATAGTCTTGTTGAGTTGTTTTAAAATATGTAATTCAGTTCTGAATTTTTGTAAAATATTGTTTGGTTTGAAAAATCTAGATTCATTTTATTGGATTCTTTTGTTGTTTTAAGTTTATAAACTCGGGTAAATCATTCCCAATTCTCATTTTATGATACCCGGGAACTTGTGCCAGCCCGAGGGGATCGGGAATGCCATTTGGGCCTTATCATGGGCTGGGTTTGGTGCCGGTTTTGGTGGAGAATAGATTTGGTTCGTGACATGGATGATAAAGGCAGAAGTGTACCATGTAAGCCTTGTAAAATTTACATCGTATATAAAAAGGATTCATCATCCTTTTTCTTAAGTTCAAGGAACTAATTTTCTATATTCTTATGAATAATATGAGGAAAGTAATTATTAAAAAATAAGTTCTTGAACTCATCCCATTCCATGGATTCAATTTCATCTCGCTGACTCATATTCTTGATTAGAATCCATCACTAGTCTACTTCGCCTTCTAAATGATAAATAGCCAAAATTACTTTTTCATTTAGAGTGCATTTAAATTATATAAAATCATAAAAATAGTTATTGAAAAAGGATCATGTGGTATTACAAGATAAAATATATAGAGATATAAAATCTCTATATATTTTTTTTGTAATAATGAAAAAGAGAAAATTATTTATTCTAATAAACCAAGCTTGACATACTTGGACATTACATTACTTTTGTGATATACTTAATACATTACACAAATATATGCCCAAAGACTGTATTAGTTTACTTCCTTTGTAAACATGGAACACATTATTCTAATTTGGTTAAATATCTTCAACACCTTCCATAAAGATCTTCCCCTTTGGTTTTCCTACTTAAAACATTTATTTATATACTATGGAAAATAAAACATTTGAAAAGGGTGAGCTAATATGCTCAGTAAAGGTAAACAAGGAAAATATCAAAAAAAAACATGAACAAAATAATTTAAAAAAAGAACATAACTTTTAAAAATCATACCACGTATAACATAAAACAAAATCTTGAGTCATAAAATAAATTTGGGTAGTTCATAAGGCATAAATCATAAAGGAACACGAGCCATGAGAGAATATAATTGGCATAAAACATGGAATTATGGAAAACATAGAAGCATAGAAAATAATTTCTATATTTACCAAGGATTATTTAAAATAACATCATAGTGGAAAAATAATTTACTAAATTGAGTTCACTGCTCAATCCAACCCTATATTATTGAACCAGGTTTACTTATCATTCTATCCCTATATTACTAAAAAGAGATCATTTCGTGTTCCAACCCAGTATTATTGAACCAATATCATTTCTCATTCCAATAATGTATATCTCATGAGATATAAATATTTACCCAATTCATTGTATGGATACATTTTTCTCACCCATATCATAATGAAATCATTCTTATATGTTCCACAAAAACATAAATCATTCATCGTAGCATAACCCAAAGAATAAAATGGGTTTCTTAAACATTATTTCATCATTACATAATCCTTTTAAAACAAATGGATTTCAAAAATAGTATTCCATAATAAACATAATAAAACAATAGGATTTATAGGAATAGTATACTTGAAATGTAACCCTATTAAAGAATTCTATATTAGATGGAAAATAATTTTGATAAAACACTTGAAATTAATTCTAGAGGAAAATATCCTTTCTTATTCAAAAACATTTTCTCTTATCAAAATTATATGAAATTTTAAAAGAAAATAATTTCAATAAAAATAACCTTGAAATATTTTAATGGAAAATTCATGGAAATAATACTTTATGAAAATGTAAAAAAATCCATCTATGCTGTATAAATTAAAAGAAAAAATTCTTCTCATACTTTTTTCAGATAATTCAAAAATTACCTCGTATCAAAAGTGAAAAAATATTCCCTTCATACCATTTAGTAAAAATTATCCAACGGATAAAATTGAATTTAAAAAATTTTAGAATAATATAAATAATATTTTTGAAAACATATTTAGGAAACATGGACATAGATGATAAATATACCCCATTAAATACTTACATATAAACATTCTCGAGTAATAATGAGATTATGAAATTATCACTTACCTTAGGTATGATATCCTTTGTATGAATTTGAACCTCATGTATAATGATTTAAATAGTTTAATTGAATTATTCTATAATCATAGTCATTTTTATGATATCATATACGATCATATTATCATCTATTTGTTAATAACATTTCAATATTACTAATTGTTCGGGTATTAACTACTTCATTTTCTTATGTATGTTTTGTTGAATAAGTTATAGTTATACATCTTTAGGTCATAGTTATATCATTAAAAAATAATATAAACATAATATATATCATATTTATTCATTCTATAAATTTATATAATCATGATTTAATGGATATCATGTAAAATGAACCACATCTCATCGTGGAGATGGTAGGTTGTGTGTACATACGAGCGATGATATCATTCACATAATTGTGAAATGGTATGGAAGTGGATGATATATACTTTGTTCTATAATCCATATCATGTTATAATAATCATAAATAGTTATTATTCCCATCATTATACCCATCCAAGTAAGGTGGTGGTGAAAAACATACTACACCATGGTTTAGAAACGGTAAGTTGTACGTAAGCATGTGATTCTCGCTCAAATTTACCCAAGAGAAGAAGGTAAGATGGTCCTTGTAGTTTAGCTTGGGTTGTCGAATCCTTAGAGACCTAAGAAGTAATCTATAGACACGTACATTCTATGGAATGTTTTTGGCTATGAAGTGGCCAACTTGGGTTGATTTTGGATGGTTTTAAAGTAACTCTAATTAAATTTAAAAGAATGAGTTGATCCTAGGTTATCACTCGGGGTGGATTGGACGTATTTCCTTTTTAATGATTTCAATTTCTTATATTTGAGATGGGTTCATTTAAGGAGATAAAATAACATCACCACTTACTGGTTTAATTCCTATACCTTTTAATACTAATCACCTATACACTTTAAGGATCAAAGTTTTGAGCACTTTAAGGTAAATGTTCATATTAGCACTTAAAGTGTGTGGCCTTAAATTCAACAAGGACGATGGAGTTTAAAAATCATCAAATAAAAATCTCAATTAAAGAAGTGATTATACATTAATGAGGTGATAAATAACATCCAATACAGCCCCTTTCTAATCCCTTGGATCAACCCATAAGTGGTTTATCCCTCCATTGATCCCACGGTTTCAATGGAAGCAGAAAGTAGACTCATGAGGGGGGAAATGGAGAAGTAAAGAAAACAACAAAAATAAAATGATCACTCCATTGTTGTGTGAATAATTTCACAAGTTTTGGTGTGAATAAATTCACACCTTGAGGAAACGGTATAAAATTGAGATGTAGAATAATATAATAATAGGATAAGAAGAACTTTTATTAAGAAACTAAAGTGAATTTAACAACTTACAAGTGAAAGACAAATTTGAGACAACAAAATCGCATCATAACATTACAATTGAACCAAGCACTGAATATTTTTCAACTTCTCCACCACCACTGCCTTAAATAGGAATTTTGGAAGCCTTGAGTATAGCCTCCAATAGTACAAATCATCCCACTTGATTATGGTAGGCCTAGGGTGGTGGAAAGATTGTGGAACTTA
This sequence comes from Viscum album, assembly GCA_963277665.1. NCBI lineage: Eukaryota > Viridiplantae > Streptophyta > Magnoliopsida > Santalales > Viscaceae > Viscum > Viscum album. The sequence goes on along the minus strand of OY728125.1, from coordinate 1,119,380,168 downwards.
GACTTTTCCACATTTGACCCGAGGTGGCAGCCATTTTCATCCACCGAACAGACGCGCTTTGATGACCTTCTATATGGCCGAATAAGAGTGGGACATAGAAGCCTAAAATTGTTCCCCAGATGTATCATAACCTCCTGTAAAATTAGGGTCCATTTTGATTTTTTTATTCAGATATATTATCAAATTAGTGGGATGTTTTTCTGGGCCGCAGAATCTGGCCCAGAATTTTATCTCTAATTTGGGACGCCTACATGGACACCATAGAGGCAGAATTAGTATTGGATCATGAAGATTTATTTGTTACTATATATGTCTTATAGAATATCATGAAATTTGGGATTAATTGGGCCTGTATGTTGGGCCCCACAGTCTCATTAGTGGACTAGTGTCCAATCTGCCTTCTCCATAATTGCTTCCTTTCATTGCCAAATATCTCCATCATCCTCCATGAATTCTCCATTGATCCCTGAATAAAAAAATTTCATATTTAAGTGTAGATTAATTTCAAAAAATATAAAATTAAAATATGTATAATTAGATTCCTTAAAATCAGATGAATCATTGGGTACTTTAAATGATGTTCAAAAATGTACCACATAATAGTGCATTTTAAGAAGCTATTACAATCATAATGTGAAATGATGTTCAAAGTGTAAAATGAACTAAAATGGTGTTTATGAATAATAAATAACATGAATATTATGTATATTAACAATGAATATTAGCCTCATTTAGTGGCTAATCGCACCCCCCAACATGAGATTTTCTAGTCCTGAGGAAAATATATCTCATCAAAAATGAAATTCGAATTCCCTTTTCCAAAAAAATTTTAATACAAAATGATCACCAAAAAACCTTATACAGAACAATTATGAAACCCATAAAAATATTTTAATACAAGATAGTTTCATAAGCATATCTCAATCCCAAGCCCATTCCTTTGTTCAAATTCATTTCCATATTTCATCCAATAACAATTAAGTATGAGGATGTGTTGTGAATCACAATAGACATGGGGGTTCATTTTTATTCAAGGGGGGAATGATGGAAGCGCTAGGTGAAATAACATTTCAATATTAATATGAGTATTCACTTTTTTATTGTATTATTTTTTTTTGTTTTTTTTTTGGTTTTTTTTTTTGCAATTTTGCCATGGTAATTGAAGTTGCACTCAAAAGAGTCAACCCCTGTAGCGAGACTTTGCTGATGACTCACAGGCTCAAAGACCGTAGGGCACCAAGCGAAGCCCACATACTCGGGCATCATCTCGAGTTAACTCAGTCAAAAAACAATTCAAATTACCAAAAATAGAGATAAAATTACTAACTCTGGGCCAGACAACTATGGAGTCACGATCCCCAAGTGTCGAAATCCACGCATTAGGTCATTTCATTGCTCTACGTGCAAATTTTGTTTTAATTTTTTTTTTGAATACTCATATTAAACTAAAATGATCACCAAACATATGCTATTTATTTGGGGGACCCCAGGAACTAAAACTAATACCCCACTATCCAAAGGACGTGCATTGTGATCTTTTTTTTTATTTGGATGAAAATATAAACGATGAAATATCACATTGGACAGCCACACTTTCCAAAATCTATGCTCATGAAATTATAAAAGGATTAAAATAAAAATCATGGAATGCTAAATTATTTTATATTCAGTTTCAAAGTGTGCAATTTGTATTACCATGTTCAAAGTTAATGGAATTTTTCCTTCCATTTACACAATTTTTTTTTTCAAATGATTCATTTTTTTTGACACGAAGGCATTTTTTATTTTATCTCCCCCCAAACTTTAAATAAAAATGTCCCCAGTGTTTAAAGAAAAGAAAATTTAGAAGGTGGTATAGGTAGAGAATGAAAGTTCAAAAAGGAAATTAAAAATGAGGATCATGGAACGAAGTCACCTGGTGGTTGAAGTTGAAATTCTTGTTGATCCAATTTAGTCCTTTGATATCCATGTTTCTTGCAGAGTTCCCTAGTGGAAAAAAGGAAAACAAACAAAAAAATAGTATATATATATAAGTAAAATATAAGTATATATAAAAAATAAAATAAACTGATTATACATTGTCTTCTTTTTAAATTTCAGGGTAAGGTATTACTCAAGGATCACACCACGTGACATGGATGAATATGGTGCTCCCCTTTCATACCCATCCATACTCATAATAGAAGAATAGATCAACAATCTTTTTTTATTTTTAAATATCAAAATGATTAATTAATCCTATTTGAAGAAGAAGAAAAAATGATTCGCAAAGATGAAAACCACAGGTTGCCTCCCGTGCAGCGCTTTGGTTTAATGTCGCTAGCTGGACTTGAACCTCATAACTTACCCAATACCTACTTTCAACATTTTAAGGACCACATTTTTCACCAATTCTACTAGGTTGAGATTGATTTTATGTTTATAATTTGTTTCATGCAAAGACCTACGTTCTAAAATTAATGGTAAAATCAAAGGAATGTCAGAAATGGTTGATCTAGTTTCCTTTGTAATCTTTCCTAAGAAATCGATGACCATTCCAACTTTTTTGGTTTCAAGAGAAGAATGAATTATAATTGAAAGGTCATGATTATAACTTATTAAGGGATTATTTAGAGGGGAGGGAATGAAAATAATTTTGAGCTCAGGTTGGATAGGACATTTAGACACAAGTTGATATTTTGAATCCAACACAGTTTCATTTTCCAAATTTCTCAACAAAATTGGTTCCTTTTGAATAGAATATTCAACCACCAAATTAGAAAGATCAGTTTTAGGAATGGGTATGGACTCAAAGTTTGTGATTTTTCTTAATGGTTCAGTGATTTTTATTTTTGAAAAATCATCAATGGAGTTATATTCATGAGACTCAATACATGATGTCAAATTTCCCTCTTGTGAATACAAAAAATCAGTTTCCTCTTGATTTAAAAACCCATCAATAATTCCTTGATCCTCTTCATCTTCCCCAAATCCAAAGGTTTTCTCTTCAGTAAATTCATGAGAGGTTTGTGGGAAACTAGACACTTCACATAAGGTTATGGAAGGGACAGTTTGTGTAGGGATGGGTTCCTCACAATTTTTAATGATTTGTAGTTCTAACCTCAATGATGAAACCTAAAAATTAATTTTCTCCATTTTTTGACACAATTTTTCAAGTAATGGATGTAGATTATGATGGATAAGGGGTTGAGACAGATGGTCTATTCCAGGAGGATAACTATGTTGTTGGAATTCCATAGTAGGATGTTCAAATTAGCTTTGTGGGGATTGAAACTAATTATATTTTTGAATTTTTAGTGGAGAATAAGAGTTAAAACATTGTGTCTCTTTTGGTTGTTGGTTATCCCACCAGTAGAAACTAGGATGGTCATTGTACATCACACTTGGTGTGGAGTGATCAAAGTAAGAAGAGGTTCTCGATGTTTGGATTTGTTCAAAAGGGTTTTACATAGGAATGAAATTGGGGATGAGATAAGAGAAGTGGGATGAAAAAAAAGGATGATAGTTTCTAAGATAACTTACTTAGGTCCCTGACAATGGCACCAAAATTTGATTGTCGCTCAAATTTACCCAAAAGAAGAAGGTAAGACGGTCCTTGTAGTTTAGCTTGGGTTGTCAAATCCTCAGAGACCTAAGAAGTAACCTATAGACACGTACATTCTATGGACTGTTTTTGGATATGAAGTGGCCAACTTGGGTTTATTTTGGATGGGTTTAAAGTAACTCTATGAGACTTAAGTGAATTCAATTTAAAAGAATGAGTTGATCCTAGGTTATCGCTCAGGGTGGATTGGACGTATTTCATTTTTAATGATTTCAATTTCTTATATTTGAGATGGGTTCATTTAAGGAGATAAAACAACATCATCACTTACTTGTTTAATTTCTAAACCCTATAATACTAATCACCTATACACTTTAAGGATCAAAGTTTTGAGCACTTCAAGGTAAAGGTTCGTATTAGCACTTGAAGTGTGTGGCCTTAAATTCAACAAGGACGATGCAGTTTAAAAATCATCAAATAAAAATATCAATTAAAGAAGTGATTATACATTAATGAGGTGATAAATAACATCTAATCCAGCCCCTTGATACTCCATTGGATCAATCCATAAGTGGGTTAGCCCTCCATTTATCTCATGGTTTCAATGGAAGCGGAAAGTAGACTCATGAGGGAGGAAATGGAGAAGTAAAGAAAACAAAACAAATAAAATGATCACTCCAACATTGTGTGAATAATTTCACATGGTTTGGTGTGAATAAATTCACACCTTGAGGCAACGGTATCAAAGTGAGATGTAGAACAACAGAATAAGAGGATAATAAGAACTTTTATTAAGAAACTAAAGTGAATTGAACAACTTACAAGTGAAAGACAAATTTGAGACAACAAAATTGCATCATAACATTACAATTGAACCAAGCACTGAAGCTTTTTCAAATTCTCCACCACCACTGCCTTAAATAGGAATTTTGGAAGCCTTGGGTAGATACTCAAATAGTAAAAAGCATCCCACTTGATTATGGTAGGCCTAGGGTGGTGGAAAGCTTGTGGAACTTAGACTTTTCCACATTTGACCCAAGGTGGCATCCAGCTTTCATCCACCGAATAGACACGCTTTTATGACCTTCTATATGGCCGAATCAGAGTGGTCCATATAGGAATACAATGGATCCCCATATGTCTCTAAACCTCCTATAAAATTTGGACCCATTTGAAGTTGTTGATTCCGAGATATTATCAAATTAGTGGGCTGTTTTTCTGGACCGCAGAATCTGGACTAGAATTTTATCTCTAAATTGGACCGCCTAAATGGACACCATGGAAGCCGAATTAGTATTGGATCCTGAAGAGTTATTTGTTCCTATATATATATTCTATAATCCCACGAATGTTGGGATTAATTGGGCCTGTATGTTGGGCCCCACAGGCTCATCAGTGGACTGGTGTCCAATCTGCCTTCTCCAGAATTGCTTCCTTTCATTGCCAAATATCTCCATCATCCTCCATGAATTCTCCATTGATCCCTAAATCAAACATGTTCATATTTAAGTTTAGATAAATTTCCAAAAATATCGAATTAAAATTGTTATAATTAAATTCATTAAAATCAGATGAATCATTGGGTACTTTAAATGATGTTCAAAAATGTACCACTTAATAGTGCACTTTAAGAAGGTATTACAATCATAATGTGAAATGAAGTTCAAAGTGTAAAATGAACTAAAATGGTGTTTATGAATAATAAAGAACATGAATATTATGTATTTTAACAATGATTATTATCCTCATTTAGTGGCTAATCACACCCCCAACTTGAGTTTTTCTAGTCCCGAGCAAAATAAATCTCATCAAAAATGAAATTCAAATTCCCTTTTCCAAAAACATTTTAATACACAATGATCACCAAAAAACCTTATACCAAACAATCATGAAACCCATAAAAATATTTTAATACAAGATAGTTTCATAATAATATCCCAATCCCAATCTCATTCCTTTGTTCAGATTCATTTCCATATTTCATCCAATATCAATTAAGTATGAGGATGTGTTGTGCATCACAATAGACATGGGGGTTCATTTTTATTCAAGGGGGTAATGATGGAAGCACTAGGTGAAATCACATTTCAATATTAAGATGATTATTAATTTTTTTATTGTATTATTTTTTTTGTTGTTTTTTTTGTTTTTTTTTTGCAATTTTGCCATGGTAATTGAAGTTGCACTCAAAAGAGTCAACCCCTCTAGCGAGACTTTGCCGATGACTCCCAGGCTCAAAGACCTTAGGGCACCAAGTGAATACCACATACTCAGGCATCATCTCGAGTTAACTCAGTCAAAAAATAATTCAAATTACCAAAAATAGAGATAAAATTACTAACTCTGGGCCAGAGAACTATGGAGTCACGATCCCCAAGTGCCGAAATCCACGCATTATGTCATTTCATTTCTCTACGCGCAAATTTTTTTTTAAATTTTTTTTTTTGAATACTCATATTAAACTAAAATGATCACCAAACCTATGCTATTTATTTGGGGGACCCCATGAACTAAAACTAATACCCCACTATCCAAAGGACGTGCATTGTGATCTTTTTTTTTATTTGGATGAAAATATAAACGATGAAATATCACATTGGACAACCACATTTTCCGAAATCTATGCTCATGAAATTATAAAAGGATTAAAATCAGAATCAGGGCATGCTAAATTATTTGATATTCAGTTTCAAAGTGTGCAATGTGTATTACCATGTTCAAAGTTAAAGGAATTTTTCCTTCCATTTACACAATTTTTTTTTCAAATCATTCATTTTTTTTTACACGAAGGCATTTTTTATTTTATCTCCCCCCCCCAACATTAAATAAAATTATCCCCAGTGTTTAAAGAATATAAAATTTAGAAGGGGGTAGAGGTAGAGAATGAAAGTTCAAAAAGGAAATTGAAAATGAGGATCATGGAATGAAGTCACCTGGTGGTTGAAGTTGAAATTCTTGTAGCTCCAATTTAGTTCTTTGATATCCATGTTGCTTGCAGAGTTCCCTAGTGGAAAAAGGAAAACAAACAAACAAAACAAAACAGTATATATATATATAATTAAAATATAAGTATATATATAAAATAAACTAAACTGATGATACATTGTCTTCTTTTTAAATTTCTGGGTAAGGTATTACTCAAGGATCACACCACATGAAATGGATGAATATGGTGCTCCCCTTTCATATACATCCATACTCATAATAGAATAACAGATCAACAATATTTTTTTATTTTTAAATATCAAACAGATTAATTAATTCCATTTGAAGAAGAAGAAAAAAATTATTCACAAAGATGAAAACCACGGGTTGCCTCCTGTGCAGCGCTTTGGTTTAATGTCGCTAGCTCGACTTGAACCCCATAACTTACCCAATACCAAATTTCAAAATTTTAAGGACCACATGTTTCACCAATTCTACTAGGTTGAGATTGATTCTATGTTTATAATTTGTTTCATGCAAAAACCTATGTTCTAAAATGAATGGTAAAATCAAAGGAATATCAGAAATGGTTGATCCAGTTTCCTTTGTAGTCTTTCCTAAGAAATCAATGACCATTCCAACTTTTTTGGTTTCAAGAAAAGAATGAATTCTAATTGAAAGGTCATGATTATAACTTATGAAGGTATTCTTTAGAGGGGAGGGAAGGGCAATAATTTTGAGCTCAGGTTGGATAGGACATTTAGACCCAAGTTGATATTTTGAATCCAACACAGTTTCATTTTCCAAATTTCTCAACAAAATTGGTTCCTTTTGAATAGAAGATTCAACCACCAAATTAGAAAGATCAGTTTTAGGAATGGGTATGGACTCAAATTTTGTGATTTCTCTTAATGGTTTCGTGATTTGTATTTTTGAAAAATAATTAATGGAGTTATATTCATGAGACTCAATCCATGATGTCAAATTTCCCTCTTGTGAATACAAAAAATTAGTTTCCTCTTGATTTAAAAACCCATCAAAAATTCCTTGATCCTATTCATCTTCCCCAAATCCAAAGGTTTTCTCTTCAGTAAATTCATGAGAGGTTTTTGGGAAACTAGACACATCACATAAGGTTATGGAAGGGACAGTTTGTGTAGGGATGGGTTCCTCACAATTTTTAATTCTTTGTATTTCTAACATCAATGATGAAACCTCAAAATTAATTATCTCCATTTTTTGACACAATTTTTCAAGTAATGGATGAGGATTAGGATGGATAAGTGGTTGAGACAGATGGTCTATTCCAGGAGGATAACTATGTTGTTGGAATTCCATAGGAGGATGTTCAAATTGGCTTTGTGGGGATTGAAACTCATTATATTTTGGAATTTTTTGTGGAGAATAAGAGTTAAAACATTGTGTCTCAATTGGTTGTTGGTTATCCCACTAGTAGAAACTAGGATGGTCATTGTACATCACACTTGGTGTGGAGTGATCAAAGTAAGGAGAGGTTCCCGATGTTTGGATTTGTTCAAAAGGGTTTTCTATAGGAATGAAATTGGGGATGAGATAAGAGAAGTGGGATGAAAAAAAGGATTATAGTGTCTAAGATAACTTACTTCGGTCCCTGGAAACGACGCCAAAATTTGATTCTCACTCAAATTTACCCAAGAGAAGAAGGTAAGATGGTCCTTGTAGTTTAGCTTGGGTTGTCGAATCCTCAGAGACCTAAGAAGTAACCTATAGACACGTACATTCTATGGACTGTTTTTGGCTATCAAGTGGCAAAATTTGGTTGATTTTGGATGGGTTTAAAGGAACTCTAATAGACTTAAGTGAATTCAATTTAAAATAATGAGTTGGTCCTAGGTTATCGCTCGGGGTGGATTGGACGTATTTCCTTTTTAATGATTTCAATTTCTTATATTTGAGATGGGTTCATTTAAGGAGATAAAACAATATCATCACTTACTGGTTTAATTCCTACACCCTTTAATACTAATCACCTATACACTTGAAGGATCAAAGTTTTCATCACTTCAAGGTAAAGGTTCATATTATCACTTCAATTGTGTGGCCTTAAATTCAACAAGGACGATGGAGTTTAAAAATCATCAAATAAAAATATCAATTAAAGAAGTGATTATACATTAATGAGGTGATAAATAACATCCAATCCAGCCCCTTTATACTCCTTTGGATCAACCCATAAGTGGGTTAGCCCTAAATTTATCCCATGGTTTCAATGGAAGCGGAAAGTAGACTCATGAGGGAGGAAATGGAGAAGTAAAGAAAACAACAAAAATAAAATGATCACTCCACCGTTGTGTGAATAATTTCACAAGGTTTGGTGTGAATAAATTCACACCTTGAGGCAACAGTATCAAAGTGAGATGTAGAAAAAAAGAATAAGAGGAGAAGAATAACTTTTATTAAGAAACTAAAGTGAATTGAACAACTTACAAGTGAAAGACAAATTTGAGACAACAAAATCGCATCATAACATTACAATTGAACCAAGCACTGAAGATTTTTCAACTTCTCCACCACCACTGCCTTAAATAGGAATTTTGGAAGCCTTGGGTAGATTCTCCAATAGTACAAAGCATCCCACTTGATTATGGTAGGCCTAGGGTGGTGGAAAGCTTGTGGAACTTAGACTTTTCCACATTTGACCCGAGGTGGAATCCAGCCTTCATCCACCGAACAGACGCACTTTGATTACCTTATATATGACCGAATAAGAGTGTTCCATAGAATAATAAAATGTATCCCCAGATTTCTCATAACATCCTTTAAAATTTGGTCCCATTTGGAATTGTGGATTCCGAGATATTATCAAATTACTGTCTTGTTTTTCTGGGCCGTAGAATCTGGCCCATAATTTTATCTCTAACTTGGTCTGCCTAAAGTTACACAATGGAGGCAAAATTAGTATTGGATCCTGAAGATTTATTTCTTCCTATATATGTCTTCTATAATACCAAGAAATTTGGGATTAATTGGGCCTTTATTTTGGGCCCCAAAATCTCATTAGTGGGTTGGTGTCCAATTTGCCTTATCCAGAATTGCTTCCTTTCATTTCAAAATATCTCCATCATCCTCCATGAATTATCCATTGATCCCTGAATAAAAAATGTTCATATTTAAGTGTAGATAAATTTACAAAAATATCAAATTAAAATATGTATAATTATATTCATTAAAATCAGATGAATCATTGGGTACTTTAAATGATGTTCAAAAATGTACCACATAATAGTGCATTTTAAGAAGGTATTACAATCATAATGTGAAATGATGTTCAAAGTGTAAAATGAACTAAAATGGTGTTTATGAATAATAAATAACTTGAATATTATTTATATTAACAATGATTATTATCCTCATTTAGTGTCTAATCACACCCCCTAACTTGATTTTTGCTAGTCCCGAGCAAAATATATCTCATCAAAAATGAAATTCGAATTCCCTTTTCCAAAAACATTTTAATACACAATGATCAGAAAAAAACCCTATACCAAACAATCATTAAACCCATAAAAATATTTTAATACCAGATAGTTTCATAAGTATTTCCCAATCCCAAGCTCATTCCTTTGTTCAAATTCATTTCCATATTTCATCCAATATCAATTAAGTATGAGGATGTGTTGTGCATCACAATAGACATGGGGGTTCATTTTTATTCAAGGGGGGAATGATAGAAGTGCTAGGTGAAATAACATTTCAATATTAAGATGATTATTAATTTTTTTTATTGGTTTGTTTTTTTTTTTGTTTTTTTTTTTTTGTTTTTTTTTTGCAATTTTGCCATGGTAATTGAAGTTGCACTCAAAAGAGTCAACCCCGGTAGAGAGACTTTGCCGATGACTCCCAGGCTCAAAGACCTTAGGGCTCCAAGTTAAGCCCACATACTCGAGCATCAGCTCGAGTCAACTCAGTCAAAAAACAATTCAAATTACCAAAAATAGAGATAAAATTACAAACTCTGGGCCAGACAACTAGTGAGTCACGATCCCCAAGTGTCGAAAACCACACATTAGGTCATTTCATTGCTCTACGCGCAAATTTTTTTTTTATTTTTTTTTAATACTCATATTAAACTAAAATTATCACCAAACCTATGCTATTTATTTGGGGGACCCCATGAACTAAAACTAATACCCCACTATCCAAAGGACGTGCATTGTGATCTTTTTTTTATTTGGATGAAAATATAAACGATGAAATATCACATTGGACAGCCACACTTTCCAAAATCTATGCTCATGAAATTATAAAAGGATTAAAATTAGAATCAGGGCATGCTAAATTATTTGATATTCAGTTTCAAAGTGTGTAATGTGTATTACCATGTTCAAAGTTAAAGGAATTTTTCCTTCCATTTACACAATTTTTTTTTCAAATCATTCTTTTTTTTTGACACAAAGACAATTGTTATTTTATCTCCCCCCCAACTTTAAATAAAACTGTCCCCATTGTTTAAAGAAAAGAAAATTTAGAAGGGGGTAGAGGTAGAGAATTAAAGTTCAAAAAGGAAATTGAAAATGAGGATCATGGAATGAAGTCACCTTGTGGTTGAAGTTGAAATTCTTGCTGCTCTAATTTAGTCCTTTGATATCTATGTTGCTTGCAGAGTTACCTAGTGGAAAAATGAAAACAAACAAAAAAACAAAACAGTATATATATATATATAAGTAAAATATAAGTATATATATAAAATAAAATAAATTGATGATACATTGTCTTCTTTTTAAATTTAGGGGTAAGGTATTACTCAAGGATCACACCACGTGACACGGATGAATATGGTGCTCCCCTTTAATACCCATCCATACTCATAATAGAAGAACAGATCAAAAATATTTTTTTTATTTTTAAATATCAAAATGATTAATTAATCCTATTTGAAGAAGAAAAAAATTGATTCGCAAAGATGAAAACCACGAGTTCCCTCCCGTGCAGCGCTTTGGTTTAATGTCGCTAGCTCGACTTGAACCCCATAACTTACCCAATACCAACTTTCAACATTTTAAGGACCACATGTTTCACCAATTCTACTAGGTTTAGATTGATTCTATATTTATAATTTTTTTCATGCAAAAACCTGTGTTCTAAAATGAATGGTAAAATCAAAGGAATATCAGAAATGGTTGATCCAGTTTCCTTTGTAGTCTTTCCTAAGAAATCAATGACCATTCCAACTTTTTTGGTTTCAAGAGAAGAATGAATTTTAATTGAAAGGTCATGATTATAACTTATGAAGGTATTATTTAGAGGGGAGGGAAGGACAATAATTTTGATCTCAGGTTGGATAGGACATTTAGACACAAGTTGATATTTTGAATCCAACACAGTTTCATTTTCCAAATTTCTCAACAAAATTGATTCCTTTTGAATAGAAGATTCAACCACCAAATTAGAAATATCAGTTTTAGGAATGGGTATGGACTCAAAGTTTGTGATTTCTCTTAATGGTTCAGTGATTTGTATTTTTGAAAAATAATCAATGGAGTTATATTCATGAGACTCAATCCATGATTTCAAATTTCTCTCTTGTGAATACAAAAAATCAGTTTCCTCTTGATTTAAAAACCCATCAAAAATTCCTTGATCCTCTTCATATTCCCCAAATCCAAAGGTTTTCTCTTTAGTAAATTCATTAGAGGTTTGTGGGAAACTAGACACTTCACATAAGGTTATGGATGGGACAGTTTGTGTAGGGATGGGTTCCTCACAATTTTTAATGATCTGTAGTTCTAACCTCAATGATGAAACCTCAAAATTCATTATCTCCATTTTTTGACACAATTTTTCAATTAATGGATGTGGATTAGGATGGATAAGGGGTTGACACAGATGGTCTATTCCAGGAGGATAACTATGTTGTTGGAATTCCATAGGAGGTTGTTCAAATTGGCTTTGTGGGGATTGAAACTCATTATATTTTGGAATTTTTTATGGAGAATAAGAGTTAAAACATTTTTTATCAATTGTTTTTTGGTTATCTCACCAGTAGAAACTAGGATGGTCATTATACATAACACTTGGTGTGGAGTGATCAAAGTAAGGAGAGGTTCCCGATGTTTGGATTTGTTCAAAAGGGGTTTCCATATGAATGAAATTGGGGATGAGATAAGAGAACTGGGATGCAAAAAAGGATGATAGTGTCTAAGATAACTTACTTAGGTCCCCAGAAATGGCACCAAAATTTTATTCTCACTCAAATTTACCCAAGAAAATAAGGTAAGACGGTCCTTGTAGTTTAGCTTGGGTTGTCGAATCCTCAGAGACCTAAGAAGTAACCTATAGACATGTATATTCTATGGACTGTTTTTGGCTATGAAGTGGCCAACTTGGGTTTATTTTGGATGGGTTTAAAGGAACTCTAAGAGACTTAAGTTAATTCAATTTAAAAGAATTATTTGATCCTAGGTTATTGCTCGGGGTGGATTGGACGTATTTCCTTTTTAATGATTTCAATTTCTTATATTTGAGATGGGTTCATTTAAGGAGATAAAAAACATCATAACTTACTAGTTTAATGCCTACATAATTTAATGCTAATCACCTATACACTTGAAGGATCAAATTTTTGATCACTTCAAGGTAAAGGTTCGTATTAGCACTTGAAGTGTGTGGCCTTAAATTCAACAAGGACGATGGAGTTTAAAAATCATCAAATAAAAATCTCAATTAAATAAGTGATTATACATTAATGAGGTGATAAATAACATCCAATCAATCCCCTTGATAATACCTTGGATCAACCCATAAGTGGGTTAGCCCTCCATTGATCCCATGGTTTCAATGGAAGCGGAAAGTAGACTCATGAGGGAGGAAATGGAGAAGTAAGGAAAACAACAAAAATAAAATGATCACTCCACTGTTGTGTGAATAATTTCACAAGGTTTGGTGTGAATAAATTCACACCTTGAGGAAATGGTATCAAAGTTAGATTTATGACAATAGAAAAAGATGATAAGAATAATTTTTATTAAGAAACTAAAGTGAATTGAACAACTTACAAGTGAAAGACAAATTTGAGACAACAAAATCGCATCATAACATTATAATTGAACCAAGCACCGAATATTTTTCAACTTCTACACCACCACTACCTTAAATAGGAATTTTGGAAGCCTTGGGTAGAGAATCCAACAGTACAAAGCATCCCACTTGATTATGGTAGGCCTAGAGTGGTGGAAAGCTTGTGGAACTTAGACTTTTCTACATTTGACCCGATGTGGCAGCCAGCTTTCATCCACCGAACAGACGCGCTTTTATGACCTTATATATGGCCGAATAAGAGTGGTCAATAAAAAAATAAAATGGATCCCCAGATTTCTCCTAACCTCCTGTAAAATATGGGCCCATTTGGAGTTGTGGATGCAGAGATATTATCAAATTAGTGGGCCATTTTTCTGGGCCGCAGAATCTGGCCCAGAAATTTATCTCTAAATTGGCCCGCCTAAATGGACAACATGGAGGCCAAATTAGTATTGTATCCTGAAGAGTGATTTGTTCCTATATATATATTATATAATCCCACGAAATTTGGGATTGATTGGGCCTGTATGTGGGGCCCCATAGGCTCATCAGTGGTCTGGTGTCCAATCTACCTTCTCCAGAATTGCTTCCTTTCATTGCCAAATATCTCCATCATCCTCCATGAATTCTCCATTTATCCCTGAATCAAACATGTTCATATTTAAGTGTAGATAAATTTACAAAAATATAAAATTAAAATATGTATAATTATATTCCTTAAAATCATATGAATCATTGGGTACTTTAAATGATGTTAAAAAATGTACCACATAATACTGCATTTTAAGAACGTATTACAATCATAATGTGAAATGATGTTCAAAGTGTAAAATGAACTAAAATGGTGTTTATGAATAATAAATAACATGAATATTATGTATATTAACAATGAATATTATCCTCATTTAGTGGCTAATCAGCATGTGTGGTGATTTCATTGTTTGTAGAATTTATAGAAGGTGGAATATAGTTTTTACATAATCACAATAAAATCTCATAAAATAGGTGATACTGAATTTATTACTTAAGAATGAAAACAACTCAGGAATAGGAAGTAGAAGAAGAAATAATTTTTAATGAATCGGTAGAGGAGATTACCTCTTCTTCGATGAGCTCCCTCTAAATCTCCTCTTAAAGGCACTAGAGTTGGTTTTTGAGAATACTAGAAGATCTAAAACATTGATAATGAAGTTTAGAAGGTAAATTTTTAGGGTATATCAGATCTTGAAGGCTCAAATTGAAGTTAATAAGTGAGTTATGAGGTTCCCTTTTATAATTGAGGTGAGGGGCACTTTTGGAATCTCCTAAAATATTAATTTATAATAAAATAAAACCACATAAAAAAACTCTAAAATATAATATTTTAGAAGATGAGATGAGATAAGGTTGTAATATCGTTAAAAAATAAATTTTAGAAAAGTGTTTCTATCAATTTAAACCTTATCATTTTAATTATCCCTTAGTTATTCTATTTTAATTTTAATTATTCTACCAAATTATTCAATATTAAAATAGTGTATTGTTTTACTTATTTGGTGAAAATTACACTTTAAATGAACAATTTAGAGACTTTTAGACCATATAATAATTATTTTATATTTTATTAAATGTATTATAATTTTAAATAATTTAATAAAACATTATTTTGACAAAAATATCAATAGTGTCAATTTTGGAACAATTCATTTCTTATATTTTTAAAAATATCAAGATAAGATTTTATCCATGAAAAAAATATTTTATTATATCCCTAAAGGGTCAATTTAATCTATGAAATTCATTTTATATATTAATTACCCCAAATTATATTTATTTTAATATTTTTAATAACATTATTTTAATATTTCCATTAATAGAATAATTACTACATCAGTTTTTTTGTAGTTATTTAATATACTTATTTGTTGAATAAAAATTAAAAATAAAATACAATAATGAAGATAAAACATATATATTTCATTAGAATAATTATAGTTAAATATATATTTTGGAAAATCCTACATTAAAAATGTTATATATATTAATACATGAATGTAACAACTTTAACATCACTTTAAATAAAATATTATAAGTGTCCTAATCTTTTCCATATGGATCCAAATGGTCAATAACTCAACCCTTTTATGATTATGGTCTAGATATAATTCACCAATAATATTTTTTCCTGTTTTTTTTTTCTTTTAATGTTTATTAACATTTTAATAAAAATTATTTTATTGATTTTTCATCAATTAAATAATTTATGATACATCAATGTATAATCCTATAAGGTAATTATTTATATCCTAAAAATTACAAATAAATTTCCATGATAAAGGAAAAAATTATATTTTAAATTATTATTTATAGTTTAATTTAGATTCTATATAAATTTATATTAAAAATAATATATTTATTAAAATTTAAGTAAGAAATATTTAACTTTTCTTTAAATAAAATATATTAAATTTCTTAATCTCATCCAAGTGGAAAAGGATAAAATTTTGACCAAAGGGTATTTTAGGTAGAAATACACTCATCAAATGATATTATTACAAGTGTTAGGGTGATTTTATAATATTATTTTTACCCTTAATTACCAGATTTACTTTTTTACTGTATTAATAAAAACTACTAAATTTATTATTCCTAATTCCCAAAAATAAAAGAAACCTATTTACATAATTTGGACCCATTGATTAAAATTATGGAATCCATTATTAAAAATTAAAAACATATATGTTTTATTAATTAATTTGAAATTAATCTCGTTGATGAAATGAGAAAACAAGTTTTTCAAAGTTAAAACATTGCAAAATATTGAAATATATTTTTACATAAAAATAAAATTTAACATTAATGCCAATGACCTAAATTATATTAAATGAAAAAAATATAATCTATTTATATTTTAAAACCACTAAATCATAAAACTTAACCATATGAATTATTTTGATGAAGATAGTTGTTATAAATTAAAATTTAGTATATTTTTACTATTCACCAAAACTTGAAACTTATCATAAAAATATTAAAAATTCATTCAAATTAAATTTTTTATACCCCTCTTCCAAATAAGAATTTTATTTTTTCAAATAGAATATAAAAAATTGTTAAAACCCATAATTTAAATGGGTTCACCATCCAAAGGTGGCAAAACATCATTTTTTTTAAAATACGTCTTTTATCTAAAAATTTGAATTTGTTTTTATATCATATATAGAAAACATATAAGATACATTTTATAAATTAGATTGATTATATTACATATATATTTAATAAAATCCATAAAACTTTATTTTATTATTTTATAAACTCGCTTATTTTCATTTAAATAGTTTTTCAAAAAAACATTTCCTTTCATTTAAAAAGAGTTTTATTTTTATTTATAATTAATTACTCACCAAATAATTAATTATATATATACATGTGTAAATAATATTTTCATAATTCAATTAATTTTGTTCATACTCATCATTATAATGTCTATGTTATAAGGTAACATGATAATATTTATTTTTTCACTTAAACTCAATCTTGTGTGAAATGAATTCTATCAAAAGAACTTGGAATTGTGTATAACACAATCCAAGCATAGTGTTGCGTATACCACAAGCTAATTCGGTATTGTATGTAGCACAATATTATCTTGTTGTAGTTTACAACATAATAAATAAAAAAAATTAAAATAATTATCTCATAAAAATATCAGGGTGTTACATTTATTGTAACGCCCCGACCCCAGTTACCCAGAGTCGGTGCATTATTACATAACATTGGTATGATCACAAGAAAGATCAAATCTCGAAAGACCGATTGGTTTAGTATCCTTGGAAATACTAGATATATTCATAAGTTTTACATTACATCATAAAATGAAAAACTACTACAACAACATAATGTCTCCATAATCCACACTCATATCCCCATATAATATCCCTGCAAGTCATTCATAATTTACTTCTTCACTTCCTGGGAAAAATAAAACATAGAAAAGGGGTGAGCTCAAATGCCCAGTAAGGATAACAATATAGCGGAACATTCAAAAATAAGCATAAACATTTAAGGCAATGTATAACTAAAACAAAAGCCTTTCAAACATGAACTTTCAACATGGTACGGCATAAATAAAATAAAATAATGTCATTTACTTATTCACATGGATATTCTACTAATCGAATAATCACATGCAAAAATCAATAACCACTTTCATAATGTTGGAATGCATAATGCCAGACTATCATAACCACATAGCCAAGGCCTCATGCCAAGACTACAAATAAGATTTTGTCAAGGCCTTGTGCCAAGACACTATTTTGTCTCATGAGACCTACCGATGCATCGAGGAGCTATAGCGGGCTCCACCCGTCACTTATTAAGTCCAATGCATTCCCATATGAAAAGGTTTAAACATAACATAAACATTCGTATTAGAACTAGCATACGAAATGTCAATAATTTCACTATAAACTATGAATGGTATAAAAATAGCACATCCACAGTCAAACATATCACAAAACCTTCAATACAATATAGAATTTTTGTATCATAATAAATCAACTTCAAATAATCTTAAAATACATCAAAGGATGTTGACATAGATGAAATCAAAATTCTTTTTAAAGAAGTATCTCCTTTTATTTTGAAATCATTTAACATCCATATAAAATAAAACATTTTCTTTGAAAATATTCTTATAAGCTTGTATGGGAAGCTTCGACGATTTTATAACGGCGGAAAATAACCGCACCCGCCGTATAAGTTAAAAAAACATTCTTACCTCAATTCTGTCGAAAAGGTTAAAAAGGACCTTATTTTGAAAACGACGAAAAGATTCCTTTATAAACCTCTTATAAAAATTCAAAAAAGGGTATAAATGACTTTAACCCATATTCTTGTAAATAGTAAAAATGTTTTGAAATACATTTCGAAGAAACATGGATGTGGATGATAAAGAGATCCCAGTAGATTATTACGTATAATACAACCTCGGATAATGAAGAGATTGTGAAATAACCCTTACCTTGTACTTTTCCTTTGTTGGGGTAGGTTAACCTCCTGTATAATGGTGAAATAATTGTTATTAAATTATACAAGAATCATATACATTAATATGATATCATATATGATCTTTTAACATTGCTTTATTAGTAATATCTTAGTATTATCGTCGTTTCGGGTGATAATCGATTCGTTCTTCTTAAATGTTTGGTTACGTAAGACATGTTTGTAACGGATAGATTATATCTTATTCATAATCAGAATGATATTAACATTATTTTTAACCCCAAAATGAGAATAATACTTGAATGGATATGATGGAGAATGAATCTTATCGCGTTCGTGGAGACGGTAGTCCGTACGTGCGCACGAACGCTACTTCCATTTAATTAATTTTTATTTTAAAAGAATCTAATCCAAATGATACATAGGTATATTACTATTCCAGTATAGTATTTTATATATGTTACTTAAGTTCATTAACACCATCCTTTATACGTTCCATGTGTGGTATGAACGAGTCATATCATTTTAAGGGGGCGGTAGTCCGCACTTCCTCAAATGAAATTATCGTATGTATATACAACATGAAACGAATAATGGTATGAAATAAAATGGAATTACAGAAGCTTATATATAAAATATATATAATTAATATCATATTTAATTACAGTTCCATCATAATGGCCACCATGAGAGGCGGTAAGATGTATTTGAACAATCATCGTTTCGTGAGGCGTTAGTTTGCCATCCACAGAAACATTATGTTCATCATCCATTAGATGGAGTTGTGTGTATGTGTAGTTTGAATCCTTCTTATAACAACATCCTAGTATATTGAGGATACTGGTGTTGTTACAAAAGAAAGGAAATAAAAAGAGTTTGGGGGTTGGAGAAGCAAAATAAATGAAAATAATTTAAGAGAAATCGTTACCTTTAATTTAGGTAACTCACTTTGGTTGGAACCAAAGGACTTATTGAAATGCTTTCTGCCTAAGGGGAAGCTTCAAGGAGGAGGAGAGGGATGTGGGGAGCTTAGTTGGGCAGAGTTTGGATGAGCCAAGTGGCTTGAGAGGTGTGAGGAAATGAGAAGGAGGAGTGCCCTTTTATAAGAGGGGTGAGGGGCACCTTTGGAAAAGCTAGAAATATTAATTTATAATAAATTCATATTCGGTTTCTAATGGCTCCAAAGTTTACTATTCAAAGGTTAAGGTGGGGATAGGTCGAAAACTACTCAACCAATAGAATTTAGACAGGTTTGGGTACTTATATTAACCTTATCTTTAAGTATTAACTCTAAGTTAATTAGTTTCACTTTTACAATGTCTCTTTGTATTTTTATATAATATGGTTAATAAACTTACTATATACATCCAAGCGACCCCCAAGTGGTTCATTAATAATTAACATATCATAATATAAGTCTCTTGTCCGAACCTTAGATTTTTAGGAATTTAATATCAATTAATAATATAATATTTGTTTTAAGAACTCTTTTATGTCAATTTTGACACTATTCAATAGTTGATTTTTGTGAAACTCATAACAGATTGATTACTTCGAAAAAGGTCAATTAAATCAATCATAATATATCATATTATCCTAGAAAATTAGTTTAATTCATTAAAAGTTTCATATTATATTTTTTTGGGTATTTATAATATCAATTATTTTAATGTTTCACTATTATAGTAATTACTGCATCATCATTGTGTCATAAATAAAATAAATTATTTAATGTATAAAAATTATAAATAAAATATAATTATGTAGGAAATCTTTTTATCTTTCTAATGAATATTTATAAGCTAAAATCCAACTTATATAACTCTATGTAACAATTGTTTTTCTAAAAGATATATGCTTGTGTCATTTTTGTATTCATTTTGACTTAATTAAAATAAAGTGTCATTATCACTTACAAGTGGATCCATGGGGTCCCAAAATTGACACAAAGATGCCCATGGTCGACCATTTATCAACCAATAGGGTTAAGACACGTTTTAGGGTAATTTAGTATTATTATAATATTATTTTTTTAACCCTTATTTATCGGATTTACCCTTAACCATGGTAAATAAAATATTTACCGCAGTAATTATTCAAAATGTCTAAAAATAAAAGTTACCTATTTACACAATTTGAACATCCTGATTCCAAATATGGAATCCATTTTCCTAAATTCTAAACACAGAAGTGGCAGAAATTAATTTAAAATTAATTCCCGCTGTCAAAACAAAAAGCGTGTTTTTAAGAGATAATAACTATCAAAAGATTGACACTTGTTTATGTTCGGTTTAATTGTAAAATTATGTCCAATGACCAACATTATATTAAATAGTAAAAATATATTCTAAATATACTTTAAAACCACTCAAATTCATACTTTATAACTATTAATTATTTTGATTAAAAAAGTTGTTTTTAATTAAAATTTAGTAATTTTCACTATTCATCAAAATATGAAAGTTATCCGAAAAGTACCAAAATTTCACCTTAGGCTAAATTTGATATTCTGAATCCAAAAATGAAGTCCAATTTAAAATATAAAATATATATAACTTCAAAAAGTAGGTATTACTATTCATAACAGCTAGTTTTATTGGTTACGGTGTGTTAGAACTCGAAGTTGCGTACAACACACGCTACTGTTTTATTCAAAGGAAAGCGTACCGTGGAAGCTTGGGATGTTTCATTTTAAATTTTTTTGATGTCTCCATTTAGTCAAAAAGTTTAAAATATTGTATTTAAAAAGGTTTCACTATCAAAAGTTGATAAAAGTGCAATACTGAAAATGAATCTGTTCTTGCATTATGACTAAGAAACTCATAATATGGATTCTAAAATTATAAGGATTATATAAAGTTTAAAATTTAGTTAATACTATTCATGACCTCTTTTAATGGCTTTTTTTTTTTGGTAAGTCATGGTGCAATTGAACTCAGTGTTGCGTGTAGTGCAAGTTATTGAATTATTTTGAAGAAATAACACACTATGAAATCTTGGGGTGTTACATTCTCCCCTCCTTCAATAAATTGCGTCCTCGCAATTTGAAATTGTTCTTCAAAAATAAAAGGTTGAAAGTAGAAAATATATTTGTGGGAAAACCCACATCGGAAATTGGGTTACTAAAATTTAGTCTTAATATGAGGAAAAGAGAAATCAAAGGGTCACCACCAAATTATGATCTCGATTAGGAGAACATTGGTGGAAATTAGAGACATATAATCGGAGGAAAAACGTAAATATTTATAGGTAGTGATTGAGGTCATCAATCACAAACAAGTGTATAATTGAGGTCCTTAAATTCATCAATCTATGATGATTTGAAATACCATCGGTTCAACAAAACATAGGGTATTAGGATAACTCATTTTTGACGTTTCAAAATATCTTAGTTGAAATCCCACATCGAAAAATGAATTAATGAGGACTCTATTTAAAATAAAGAGTGGAAAGTATGAAGATTACCGAAAATAACACGTACTAGGGTTCCATGTAGGAAAATATGGATATGGAAGAGAAATCTAACCATCAATTATCTGATGGAGAGTGGTAGAGAACATGGCTATGAAAAGGCCAACAATCCCAAAGCCATAAATTAGTGATGATTTAAGGTACCATCTAGGACAACATTTTTGTTCTAAGTTTCTTTTCTTAATATTGAGGAATTTATTTATGATATTGGCTAAAATCATAAGGAGATATACTTACTTTATAATTAGAGTTTTGTCCATTAATAAATTTCTACCATAAACTCATCTTTCACTCGTAAAAAAAATTATATTTATACTATTCGTACAGGGTTCCAAAATAAACGAATTTATAATTCATCGACCAGATCTTTTAAAAAAACTACATTATTTAATCCAGGACATCTCTTGGGCCAGTGGTAGGTGATACACCCTTGTCGCCCTTCGGTTGCGGGTTCAAGTCTCGCAGCCTTGCCGGACGCGATGGGTTGCCGCCCGACCTCGGGGTTGTCCTTTTATGGCAATCCAAAATAATCCAAACTAGAACTATCCAAAATACTTCTGTCCAAACTCACAGTCTAACATTTATAAGGAAGGTAAACATAATATAGATCCTTTTTACCCCGTAATAGCATATGAATACCTTCATCATGTATTACCATATTCCTTATTGATTACATTCATGCTCCCTTATTCCATATAGAATGCTGGATATACTTCATTAATCCAAAAATGTTTTAAACCCCAACAATGATGGAATATACAAATCATTAATCAGTTCCAAGGTAGTTAAGAATATCCAATATAATTTATCCAAAACAATCATGTATTATTCCAAAATCACTACCACGGTGTCAGAACTATATTATGGTTTATCATTATCTCAACCATATATTTTCCAAAAATTTATCCTACTATTGAGTTACTTTTCTTTGTTCCACACAATCTCAAGTCCTTAATGAAATAGTACTGCAGTACAATCCTTATATACTCCATAATTATTATAACAAGTACATTGTTGATACAACACTCAATTGACATAATCAACATAAGAACTCTAATCATTCCTCTTCATCTGTGGTAGTATCATAACTTGATTATTATCCAATAGCATCATTTGCGTCATAGACTGATGACTGGGACATAGGTTCGCGTAGTGTCCAAACTCCTTGCAAATGAAGCATTGTACATTTGAAACCATTTTCTTACCCTTGCAGTCACGTACTTTGTGCCCTTTTCCTCCACACTTATAACAAACTCGCATTCCTTTCAGGCAAGTTCCAGGGTGTTTCTTTCCACAGTTACCACATATGGGAAAATTCTTCTTTTCCCTCTTCCCTTTATCCATATTTCTCTCTTCCATCCTTTTCTTCTCTTGCTTCCCTTCAAAGCCATAGGACTCAGTAAACTCTTTACTTATCTTATCAATACATGATATTATTTCTTCATATGATGATAATACATGGGAGACTATTTCTCTTATAAATTCTAGCTTAAGATCATGAAAGATATGATCCTTCCTTATCTTTGGATCATGTGCATTTCTGGAGTTCTCATTCCTTCTACTGGGCGCCATTTCTAAACAATGGCATAAACTAGATCAGTTTATGAATCAAAATACATAATCCCATACTTATAAAACACCTAACATAAATTGAACTATTTATGGATATAATCCATAATCATAAGAATGTTTTCTTTGAGGAAGTATATACTCATAATCCCTTCAAAATGATTTGTAAAGAAAATGAGAGTTATCCTAAGCATATCCCTCGGGAGTGTCGTAACCAAGAGTGCAGCAAGGCCCGTTGTCGTGCACCAGTTCCCGTTCGAGTCTAGCTCAAAGCGGTGTTTTCGGGTTTTACCCCTAGGTACATCTGTGCCAGAGCCGCCTCTACCTGCTCGTATCCAGACAGGGATGTATTGCTCGGAAAACTCACAAAATCTCTACAATACCAAAATTCTAGGAAGTTCTTCTATACTAATCCTCAAAGTTCATCTTAGGTCTACGTGCTCTAATCAGAGTTTATCTAAATCTAGTTTCCAAGGTTTGTACTAAACTTCCTCTAATACCAACTGTAACGCCCCGACCCCAGTTACCCAGAGTCGGTGCATTATTACATAACATTGGTATGATCACAAGAAAGATCAAATCTCGAAAGACCGATTGGTTTAGTAGCCTTGGAAATACTAGATATATTCATAAGTTTTACATTACATCATAAAATGAAAAACTACTACAACAACATAATGTCTCCATAATCCACACTCATATCCCCATATAATATCCCTGAAAGTCATTCATAATTTACTTCTTCACTTCCTGGGAAAAATAAAACATAGAAAAGGGGTGAGCTCAAATGCCCAGTAAGGATAACAATATAGCGGAACATTCAAAAATAAGCATAAACATTTAAGGCAATGTATAACTAAAACAAAAGCCTTTCAAACATGAACTTTCAACATGGTACGGCATAAATAAAATGAAATAATGCCATTTACTTATTCACATGGATATTCTACTAATCTAATAATCACATGCAAAAATCAATAACCACTTTCATAATGTTGGAATGCATAATGCCAGACTATCATAACCACATAGCCAAGGCCTCGTGCCAAGACTACAAATAAGATTTTGTCAAGGCCTTGTGCCAAGACACTATTTTGTCTCATGAGACCTACCGATGCATCGAGGAGCTATAGCGGGCTCCACCCGTCACTTATTAAGTCCAATGCATTCCCATATGAAAAGGTTTAAACATAACATAAACATTCGTATTAGAACTAGCATACGAAATGTCAATAATTTCACCATAAACTATGAATGGTATAAAAATAGCACATCCACAGTCAAACATATCACAAAACCTTCAATACAATATAGAAGTTTTGTATCATAATAAATCAACTTCAAATAATCTTAAAATACATCAAAGGATGTTGACATAGATGAAATCAAAATTCTTTTTAAAGAAGTATCTCCTTTTATTTTGAAATCATTTAACATCCATATAAAATAAAACATTTTCTTTGAAAATATTCTTATAAGCTTGTATGGGAAGCTTCGACGATTTTATAACGGCGGAAAATAACCGCACCCGCCGTATAAGTTAAAAAAAACATTCTTACCTCAATTCTGTCGAAAAGGTTAAAAAGGACCTTATTTTGAAAACGACGAAAAGATTCCTTTATAAACCTCTTATAAAAATTCAAACAAGGGTATAAATGACTTTAACCCATATTCTTGTAAATAGTAAAAATGTTTTGAAATACATTTCGAAGAAACATGGATGTGGATGATAAAGAGATCCCAGTAGATTATTACGTATAATACAACCTCGGATAATGAAGAGATTGTGAAATAACCCTTACCTTGTACTTTTCCTTTGTTGGGGTAGGTTAACCTCCTGTATAATGGTGAAATAATTGTTATTAAATTATACAAGAATCATATACATTAATATGATATCATATATGATCTTTTAACATTGCTTTATTAGTAATATCTTAGTATTATCGTCGTTTCGGGTGATAATCGATTCGTTCTTCTTAAATGTTTGGTTACGTAAGACATGTTTGTAATGGATAGATTATATATTATTCATAATCAGAATGATATTAACATTATTTTTAACCCCAAAATGAGAATAAGACTTGAATGGATATGATGGAGAATGAATCTTATCGCGTTCGTGGAGACGGTAGTCCGTACGTGCGCACGAACGCTACTTCCATTTAATTAATTTTTATTTTAAAAGAATCTAATCCAAATGATACATAGGTATATTACTATTCCAGTATAGTATTTTATATATGTTACTTAAGTTCATTAACACCATCCTTTATACGTTCCATGTGTGGTATGAACGAGTCATATCATTTTAAGGGGGCGGTAGTCCGCACTTCCTCAAATGAAATTATCGTATGTATATACAACATGAAACGAATAATGGTATGAAATAAAATGGAATTACAGAAGCTTATATATAAAATATATATAATTAATATCATATTTAATTACAGTGCCATCATAATGGCCACCATGAGAGGCGGTAAGATGTATTTGAACAATCATCGTTTCGTGAGGCGTTAGTTTGCCATCCACAGAAACATTATGTTCATCATCCATTAGATGGAGTTGTGTGTATGTGTAGTTTGAATCCTTCTTATAACAACATCCTAGTATATTGAGGATACTGGTGTTGTTACAAAAGAAAGGAAATAAAAAGAGTTTGGGGGTTGGAGAAGCAAAATAAATGAAAATAATTTAAGAGAAATCGTTACCTTTAATTTAGGTAACTCACTTTGGTTGGAGCCAAAGGACTTATTGAAATGCTTTATGCCTAAGGGTAAGCTTCAAGGAGGAGGAGAGGTATGTGGGGAGATTAGTTGGGCAGAGTTTGGACGAGCCAAGTGGCTTGAGAGGTGTGAGGAAATGAGAAGGAGGAGTGCCCTTTTATAAGAGGGGTGAGGGGCACCTTTGGAAAAGCTAGAAATATTAATTTATAATAAATTCATATTCGGTTTCTAATGGCTCCAAAGTTGACTATTCAAAGGTTAAGGTGGGGATAGGTCGAAAACCACTCAACCAATAGAATTTAGACAGGTTTGGGTACTTATATTAACCTTATCTTTAAGTATTAACTCTAAGTTAATTAGTTTCACTTTTACAATGTCTCTTTGTATTTTTATATAATATGGTTAATAAACTTACTATATACATCCAAGAGACCCCCAAGTGGTTCATTAATAATTAACATATCATAATATAAGTCTCTTGGCCGAACCTTAGATTTTTAGGAATTTAATATCAATTAATAATATAATATTTGTTTTAAGAACTCTTTTATGTCAATTTTGACACTATTCAATAGTTGATTTTTGTGAAACTCATAACAGATTGATTACTTCAAAAAAGGTCAATTAAATCAATCCTAATATATCATATTATCCTAGAAAATTAGTTTAATTCATTAAAAGTTTCATATTATATTTTTTTGGGTATTTATAATATCAATTATTTTAATGTTTCACTATTATAGTAATTACTGCATCATCATTGTGTCATAAATAAAATAAATTATTTAATGTCTAAAAATTATAAATAAAATATCATTATGTAGGAAATCTTTTTATATTTCTAATGAATATTTATAAGCTAAAATCCAACTTATATAACTCTATGTAACAATTGTTTTGCTAAAAGATATATGCTTGTGTCATTTTTGTATTCATTTTGACTTAATTAAAATAAAGTGTCATTATCACTTACAAGTGGATCCATGGGGTCCCAAAATTGACACAAAGATGCCCATGGTCGACCATTTATTAACCAATAGGGTTAAGACACGTTTTAGGGTAATTTAGTATTATTATAATATTATTTTTTTAACCCTTATTTATCGGATTTACCCTTAACCATGGTAAATAAAATTTTTACCGCAGTAATTATTCAAAATGTCTAAAAATAAAAGTTACCTATTTACACAATTTGAACATCCTGATTCCAAATATGGAATCCATTTTCCTAAATTCTAAACACATAAGTGGCAGAAATTAATTTAAAATTAATTCCCGCTGTCAAAACAAAAAGCGTGTTTTTAAGAGATAATAACTATCAAAAGATTGACACTTGTTTATGTTCGGTTTAATTGTAAAATTATGTCCAATGACCAACATTATATTAAATAGTAAAAATATATTCTAAATATACTTTAAAACCACTCAAATTCATACTTTATAACTATTAATTATTTTGATTAAAAAAGTTGTTTTTAATTAAAATTTAGTAATTTTCACTATTCATCAAAATATGAAAGTTATCCGAAAAGTACCAAAATTTCACCTTAGGCTAAATTTGATATTCTGAATCCAAAAATGAAGTCCAATTTAAAATATAAAATATATATAACTTCAAAAAGTAGGTATTACTATTCATAACAGCTAGTTTTATTGGTTACGGTGTGTTAGAACTCGAAGTTGCGTACAACACACGCTACTGTTTTATTCAAAGGAAAGCGTACCGTGGAAGCTTTGGATGTTTCATTTTAAATTTTTTTGATGTCTCCATTTAGTCAAAAAGTTTAAAATATTGTATTTAAAAAGGTTTCACTATCAAAAGTTGATAAAAGTGCAATACTGAAAATGAATCTGTTCTTGCATTATGACTAAGAAACTCATAATATGGATTCTAAAATTATAAGGATTATATAAAGTTTAAAATTTAGTTAATACTATTCATGACCTCTTTTAATGGCTTTTTTTTTGGTAAGTCATGGTGCAATTGAACTCAGTGTTGCGTGTAGTGCAAGTTATTGAATTATTTTGAAGAAATAACACACTATGAAATCTTGGGGTGTTACATTTATAATCCATTTTCTCTATATGAATGGTAGAAAAAGAAATGAAGATTAATCAGAGAAATTCAATATCGTGGAGGCTATGAGGATATCACTACTAAACATTCTGAAAAATGATGTAACCCCTCTTATTGATTTTGAATGTTGATATTATAATAAGATTATATAAATATTAAATAGGTAATTATACCTAAAAAATTATTTATTTAAAATATTATAATTAGTGTGAGTGGTGATTTAGGTAAAATGACAAGAGAATAGTTCAAACTCCTTTCATTTCATCTTAAAATTAAAGTTAAATCAAGTAATTTTTATGAATTTTTTTCATTAATTGATTTCATACATATAATATGGCTAAGAAAAAATGTATCTACAATATATGGGATGATAAATGTGGGAAATAAAATAAATTAACTTTCATATACTTTGATTCACTGCCTGCCCGCATGAAATCTTCCTCATTATCCCAACAACATGGATATTTTTAAAATTCGAATTCAAATTTCTGATTCATTCACATGAATATAGTTTATTTCAAATGTGTTATACAATTATGAAATTATATGATTTATAAATATAAATTTTGTTAATTTTGAGCAAAGATATATCATATATGGATATTTACATTGAGAATCATATTTAAAAGATGTATTTAATTTTAAAAATATTACATAATCATAAAATTTTATATTTTTTAGTTTTGATTTATTTTAAATAATTTCTAAATATAATTATATAAATAATATTATATATACTCTTATGTCTTTTTTATATATATGGATATCTTGATGAGTATTATATAATTCTCTATCATTTTAATCTGAGTAAAAGTGTGAGGTAGATGTATAATTTTATATATCTAATTATATTTGATTTGAAATTTATTTATCAACTCAACATTATGGTTTAAAACAATTTGAAAATTAAAATTTGTCATAAAGTTATATTTTTGTTGGTATTTTTTAGGATATAGGTTGAATTTGGGATTTTATAATAACTTTACATATATATTGATTTTGATAGGTTATGAAACATTAAATCTTACTTGTAAAAGTGAAAAATCTAATGAAATTAACATTACACCCATTAAGATGAAAATAAATCATAAAACTAAATCTAAAAATTCTAAAATTAAAAATGTTTTATTTTAAGGAATATTTAGCAATAAATGTAACACCCCATGATTTTAGTATGTATTTTCCTTTGAATAAATCAAGTGTGTTCGATATCTTGTGATGCAATCAGAACTAAACTAAAGTGAATAATTCTTTATACATTATGGAAGAATATTTGAAGTTCCCAAGTCTGGTGAGATCTCTAAGAGGGGATGGGGTGAATATCTGATCCCATTTTCTTTTTACAAATATGCCTTATTAATTCAACATATATATCTAGTTAAATATTCAATCTACACCCATTTTTTCTCCCATCCTTACTCAAATATTTAGAATATAAATGGAAAGAGATAAAATTATTTACAAGGTTCTACCATGAAATCCTTCTCCTTTCCAGGTTCAAGATATGTTTCAATGCCTATTTTATCTCCTATGAGTTATCTTAAGTATATATACAATATATATTTTTAAAATATTAATGGATAATCTCCAAAAATTCTTAGCAGACAATCTATCAAAATGTCTAGTAATCAAATGATAACAATATCAACCTCCTAAAGGGTTCTTTATATTGGCTCCCAAAAGTTTATTCTTTCTCTTGAGAATATTCTAACCACCTACCGGTGGAATCTTTATATTACCTCCTAATAGTTCCTTAAGGTTCATAATTATCTCCTCTTATGAACAAGTCATTGAATTATTCTTAAGTGAATGACACCCAGCCTATTTTTCCTTCAATTCTATATATTCTCTCTTATTAAGGATCGATTCACCTTTCTCACTTTTTCTCTTGATGAAGTAATATCATAGATAGTAGAAAGGTATTCCCGCTTATCTCTCTCTACTCATATAAAACTATACATTATCTACTTTGGGATTATTCCTTTTATTATTCTTATTCAATACATAGGATATCCTAAATATAATAGGGTTCTTATGCTTCTTTATCTTTGAGAGATATTTATTTTTCTCAAAACTCACTCACAATTTTGGTACTAACTTCTACTCTCGATCCTTGTATTTTATTTATGATATATCCACATATTTCTTTGATATTCACACATTTCTTAATAGTATAGGTGGCTCCCTAAATTTTATTAGGGTATTCTCAAATTTATATAAATGGTATTAACTCATAATATGCGTGCAAGAAAACAAATATATCCACTTAATAACATATGATCAACTTGATCTCTATAGTCATTGATATCCCTCAATTCGACTTCTCACAAGGGTTTGATCCAACAATATCTTCCTAATTTTTCATTTAGAAACTATTCTAAAATAAATAATTATTTATTCTCTAGCTTTCATCGAGTCTTCTTCTCAAAACCCCTTCCAAGAAATAAACACATCATTTATCCATCACTGTATATTATTAATTTTAGTAAGAAAGTCATGAAACATTTCGTTTTTGGAATGAATCTTCTTATCATGATATGAAAACATAACTACTGGTTTCTCTGATCATCTTTTCTTTCTTATTTATAGTGTGAAGATAATTTCTTAGAGACACAACATGAAGCACAACTCATTTTTTATATTTCAATCACTAGAGAATAACTAAAACTTTAAATATTATAATGTTTATATTAATCTTGAAAATAAAGAAAATAACATTAAACTCTTAATTTTTCTTAATCACATTATCCTAATCTCATGGATGGTATTGTGGCTTAAGTAAAGATTCTTGATTTTTAGAAAAATTTAGAATATCTCTTGCATCATCCCATTTTTCTTTCCTCTTTAGATTAGGTAAATCTAGAAACTCGTGATTTTTCATCTAGTAGAACTTCATATTTTACTAAGTCTAGAAAGATGTGTATATAGACTAAAAGTGACACATATACAACTAAGAATCACCTATATTCATAGAGACATGACTCATATGCAGACTAGAATGACTCACACACAATTTCAAATGAATTTCACACAGATTCATTAGATTTGTAAGATATTGTGGATGACACTTGCACATCACAAACCTTATTTATACACAGGTCATGAATTTTATAGATTTTCATGCCTTTTATAATATGAAATGTAATTAGAGTGTAAATTGTCACATATATAGTGTTGGTAAATGATTCATACATTGTTCTAGACTTATCCTTCTTTATTTATGTAATGAAATTCCAAAATTTTTGAAATTTAATTACATGAATTTATAATGATCTCAGGACTTCTTCAAACCTCTCAAAACCTCATCCAAGTGTTTTTTAAAATTGATATTCAATAACCTTCATGATCATTAACATGTGAATGGATTATTCAAAATTTATCACTTTAATATCCCATGTAGACTCAATTTCCCCATGTACTAACTTTTTTAACTTCTTCTAGATGTTTTAGATAACACTTGAAACTTTGCTAATTGTATTTCAAATGAGTTTTAGTTATCCAACCATTATATATTATGTCAACTACTTCCATTATTCCATCCAAGTTCTCCAAATAGAATCCAAGATCCAATTTCCATTTATGATGGAAAAAACCTCTTTATTTCCTTCACACATCATGAATAAATATTGAAAATTTCAATCATATGATTATTGAAAACAAATAAAATCCAACACATGATATTTGTAATCTCACCCTTTCTGTTTTTTCAATAACACCAACTCATTATGTCAATATTTATGATCTTTTACTCTCTCCCTTATTGTTAATAAATTAAAAGGGAATATGGGGAGAGGATCCCCCTCAACAAAGGTCTTTTCTATCTAAATTAAATTCATAATTGTATTGTGGTATACTTTTTGAGAAAATTATGGCACCACATGTAACTTATCAGTGAGACTTTGGTTAGTCAAATATAATTCTACATTAGAGAATCAAATGAATAAAACAATAATGATTTAACTAAAACATCAAGGCTATCCATTTTCAATTATATCTTATGATACCACTTTCAAAATTCTCAATTTTGGGGATATACAAAAGATATATTAATAAATGTATACCCTTCACAAAAATCAAGAAAAAAATTAAAATAATTTAGGTTAAAGGTAGTTTTCCTCCTCTCTATCTTAAAAAACACATCAACTATCACTCCCCCTTTATAAATGCATTTTATATTATTAAAATAAGGTTAAAAGGGCATGAATGTAATACATAAATCTTTACCCTTATATAGATTTCCAAATATTATTGATTCAAACCAAAAGGATATTTTTTAAAAATTCCCCACATTTTTTATCCCCATCAAGGGATGAACCCACTTTCTTCATCATGGCAGTGAAGATACTCCATAATGGGAAACTTCTCTTACTTTCAGGTAGTGAAAACATCATCCCACGTTCCTTTTATATTGGTATCCTTAAATTCCATATAAGATAGTTCATAAAAAATTAAGGGAATAAAGAAGGTATATTTTTTATTCTTAGAAAAAGTGGAAAGGTTGAGAGATTCCTCATAACCAAGTATTCTTTTTTCTACTAGTTGTAGCTTCTGATGATCTCTTCATGCCTCTTATTCTTAGTTTTCTATCATTAGTCTTCATATGAAGCATGGTGTTTTAATTATTCCCAATAATTTACTTGTGTGGAAGATCCTTCTTGTTGTAAGAAATGATTACACACTTTTCCTTATATTACAACTCATTTTTATTTATTTTTCTATTTTTCTAGGAAGTATTATCATTAAACCCCTTGCAACATGACCAAATTCATTGCATCTACTACATATATTCTAATAAACTTCTAGTTTTAATTATTTATGATAACTTTCTTATGAATATCTAATATTTTTACTTTAAATGGTACTATCTGAGCCAAGTTATAATCTAATTCTTTAATTATTCCTAGCTTTATCAGTCCATGGTGTCTTCCTTTTTTATTATTAGTTACAAGTTTTTTATTTCTAATATTATTTCTTATTCTCATAGAAGTAGTACTTTTATTGCTTATAGGACCCCCACTTTCTTCCCACCAGTTATAGGATAAGAAAATATTAAACATGTAATTTTATTTTTTGTGCCCAAATACTCAACAACAGTATAAATATACTTTGAATATTTTCCTTCAATATATTTTTGAGTCTATTTACAAAAAACATTTTATTATCTCGACATCTTCTAGAATTTTTTTCCCTTTTCCTTGGGTATTTTTCATTTATTATCTAATCTATAATTCACTTTATAATATTATCACATTTTTTATAAAATTATTCATCCCAAACATATCCTATTAGAGTTTTAGATTCTATTCAACTAAACAAACCAGATCTAATATCACTTGAAAATTTAGAAATTATTGGTACCTTTTTATTAGGGATTTTTTTCTCAACAATCTTGGATGATTAAACTTATATCTCCACAGATTTTTCAAAATATTATCTCATGGTATTAAAGGTGTTTTCATATTTAAGACATCTATATTTTACCTCAATAATTACTTCTTCCTTAAAAACCCTTTTTTTATTAAAATCTTCTTAAGTCTTATATTATTCTATAATTTTTACCTTTGGATTTTTTATCACTTTTATGAGATCACTATATTTATCATATTAACTCATTTTCAGTTTTTTCAAAAAAAAATACTCTATTATTGATCTTAGAATTTTACTTATGTAAGGCTTCTAGTTTAGATCTCCAAATATACTCAGTATAGTTTTCCTCTTCTTCCTCATCACTACTTGATGGGCCTTTATTCTTTCTAACCATAGCTATCAAAAAAATTGCATAATTTTTATATATGACTCACTTGAGTATTATTATGATTCTTCACTTTATTATTTTTTCATAAAATTAATTCCAATTTTTATTGAATACTTTTTTACATCAAAAAAACTTTTTCTATTTTCTTATAACCTTCCTTCAAAAAGTCTTCTTGATTATAATCACTTTCACATTCATCATATTTTTTCCTTGGGAAATAAATATAGAAATTACCAATGATTCCACAGTTAAAACATTTAAGATGAAGGATACCTTTTTATTTTCCTTTCCCACTTATTATATTCTTGCCGATTAAGGCCGTATATTTATTATACTCCATACTACTTCTTTCACCACTTTCAAAATATGAATCAGAGTCAACCATATTGCCCTAATGTTTTTGTTTTATTATGTATTTTAATTTCATATCCTCCTTTATTTTTTAAAACATGTGTTTTTTACTTTTTATAATTAAGGAGGGTGTTTTGCAGTTCATCAAGGGATAGGTCACCCATGTACTCCAAAGTTGAAATATTTGATTCAAATCTATTAGGGAAGTTCCTCACCAAATTCTTAATAATTTTTGAATATTCTATATTATCTCAAAACCCTATAATATGGATGAAAATATTATTAACCCTATTATATTATTCAATTAAACATTAATCATAATCAATCCATATTTCTTTTATTTTTCCCCTCTAAATATGAAGTTTGACTTTATTAATCTTCACATTTTCTTCATACATATTCTCTAGATTCTCTCACATTTCCTTAGTAGTTTTAAGTCATGTTATCTAAATGTATATGTTATCAAATAGATATGATAAGATGAAATTTCTAGCTTTCCCATCTACTTTAAAATTTCTATTGTTGGCATAATTCATGGAATCATCTCTTATAAGTGGAGGAAATCCAACTATTATTTCATCACTTACCTCAAGAACTTATGAAAGCATATTTCAGAGAATTGTTTTCTCCCATCCATGAAATTATACCCATAAAAAAATAATTACTTCTTAGCTATTGATATAATTAATATACTCCATGGTACTCATTGGAACTTTTATAGGTAACATCACTCTAATAAAAATTAAAGTTCCTAGGTCTAGTGAGATAACAAAGATAGAGTTTGAGAGGATTGGTTATTCCTTTTTATTATTAAAAATATAACTTATTAATTTAACCTTTGTAATGACTTAATGATTTTTTCCACTCATCTTGTCGTCTCTTATCCTTACTCAAATATGTATATTATAAAAGTCATAAGTCATAAAAATTTAAAAGGCCTAGCCTTGAAATCCTATAACTTTGGTAGGATTGGGATTTGTTTCAAGACCCACTTTCTCCACTATAAATAAACTTGAGTATAGCTATAATATATCCACCAAAAATCATGATGTATTATCTCACAAAATACCCTGTATATAATATCTCAAAATCTTTTTTCTTCAAGTAATCAAAACTACTACCTCCTGATGGGTTTTTTATACCGACGCTTTCCGGTGGAAACTATCTACAAAAAATATTATAGACACCTCCTAGTGGGATCTTTATACTATCTTATGATATTACTTCAATGTTCCTCATTAACTCCTCCAATAAACTAATATTAAATTTCTTTTTCAATGAATAAAAGTCGATCTTTTTCTCCTTCAAGTATTCATATCCCCTCTTCTTAAGGATCACTCCACCTTATCGAATTTTCTATTGATAAAGTAATATCAAATGTGGTAGGAAGGTATTCCAAATTTTTTACTTCCCCTTAGATATAAATCTACACTAGTATCATGGGGTTCCTTCTTCTTATTCTTGTATACATAAAAGATCCTAAATGTAATTGGTTTCTTAAACTTCCTCTTATTTCAGATATATTTTATTTTCTCATAACTCACTCATAGTTCCAGTACTAAACTCTTCTCTCGAGCCTTATATTTTATTTAGGATATATCTATATATTTATTTTATATTTTTTTTCCTTACCAATATAGTTATATTCTCACATTTTATTGTGTTCTTATAACTTTTCCATAAATGAGATTAACTCAAAATTTTCTTATAAGAAAAAAATCTAGACACTCAAGAATATTTGATCTCCTTAATATCTAAGAACATAAATATATCTCAAGTTTATATAGATTTTCCTGATGTTCCCATCCTAATTATTAATTTAATAACTCCACTGGAATAAAAACTTATTTATTCTATAGTTTACATCAAGTCATCTTCTCAAAACCCCTTAATTAAAATTCACACTTAATTTATCCTTCATTGTATATGTTCATTTCTACATGAAATTCATTCAACATATCATTTATAGTGTGGGGATTATTTTCATGATGTGAAAATATCACTTATTGTTTCTATTATCAGCTCGATGTTCTTGTTCACGGCATGAATATCATTTTCTAGAGTAATGACATGAATCAAAACTCATTTTTCATATTTGAATCACTGGAGAATAGCTCAAGCTTGGACTCTTCCATTATCTGCATTATTCTTAAAAATAAATAAATGAAACATTGACCTCATCATATTTTCTTAATCTCATTATACTCATTGGTATAATAGCTTAAGGAAAGATTATTGATATTTAGAACACTTTATAATATATATTGTATCATCCAATTTATCTTTTCTCTTCAAATTAACCAAATTTGGAACATCATGTTTTTTCATCCAGTAGAACTTGAGATTTTAATAAGTATATAATGACATATAAACAAATTTAAAATGGAACATATTTACCTATAATCACTCATATGCATTGGAAGATGACTCATACACTATTAAAAATCACTCGTACACAACTTCAAATGAATAACACTTAGATGATTTTTGATTTGTTTGTTTATTTGGAATACACTTATGCAATACAAAATTAAATCATATGAAATTCATTCCTTTCTCATATTTTTAGGACTCTTTTGAAATTAAAGATACATAAAGTGTAAAATGAATTGTACACAATGTAGGAAAATGACTCATATGTTGTTATTGACTTAGATAATTTTTTTATTTATGCATTGAAATTCCATAATTCTTGAAATTAAATTATAGGTACTTCTAATGATCTCATGGATTCTTAAAAACTCGCAAAACCTCATCCAAGTGTTTTTCAACACCGATATTCATCAATATTCAAGATCATTTACACAAAAATGGATTCTTCACACTTTATTACTTCATTATACCATATAGAATAATTTTATCTAGTTTTATATTATTTAAAATCATATACATGTTATATGAAACACATGACACTTTAATTTTATTTAACATGGAATTAATCTATCCCATCATCTAATGTTAAGGAATCTACCTAAATTTTTCAAGCCAAGTTATCCAAGTAGTTTCCAAGTTCTATTTGATATTTATAATGACAACACCTCTTCATTTCCTTCACACATCACCAATACATACTGAAAACTTCAATCATACTATTGTTGAAAAAAATGTAATCCAATACATGGGATCTTCAATCTCCCACTTTGTGTCTATTTTCAATACCACCAACTCATTATGAAAATATGTGTAACCTTATATTCTCACCTTTATTGATAATAAATGAAATGTGAATATGTGTATAGTATCTCACTTAATATATCTTCTTAAAATAACTTATAAATCTAAAACTTTTATTCAAAATCATATCTTGTTAAACTTGTTGAGAAAAGAATGACACCATATATATCATACAAATTATTATTTAGTTAGTCATCTCTAAGTATATATGGGAAAACTTGGTGTAAAAACAAGATTGATTTAACCAATACATCAAGGTTTCCCATTTGTAATTTTATCTTTTCATACATATTTCAATATTCTCAATTTAGGGGTTATACAATAAATTTATCAAGAAATACATACCCTATATAAAAATAAATTAAAAACTAAAATAATTTAGGTGAAATTTAATTTTACTCCCCTGACCAAACACATCATCCAACCCTTTCACTTTGTAAAAACATTTGATATAATCAAAACAAGGGTAGAAAAATGTTATTAGAATACTTCAATATTTAACTTTATATAGCTATCAAAAAATTATAGATTTATACAAAAATGGTATTTTTGACAAAATCACCTCATATTTTCTCCCCCTTAAGGGATTAACTAAATTTATTTATTATGGTAGTGAGAATAATCCATGATGGGAAAAATATATTATTAGTCTGAAATGAAAAAATCATACAACTCCCCATTTGTGTTGGTGTCCATCAATTCCATGCAAGATGGTTCATAAAAAATAAAGTGAATAAGGATGGGGTGTTTTTATTCTAAAAAAAAGTATCAATTAAAAGAGTTTCACCTCAATCAAGGTTTCATTTATCTTGTAATTATTTCTATAATGATCTCTTCATGCATATTTATCTATGTTTTATATCATTAGTCTTCATAAGAAGTATATTGTTCTAATTATTCTCACTAATTTTCTTATATAGTTTCTATGTCTTGTTTTAAGCAATGAATAAAAAATCTTTCTCATATGCCAACTCATTTTTTATTAGATTTTATTTTTTCCCTAGTAGTATTCTTAATAAATCCTTTACAATATGACTAAATACTTTGCTTCTCCCACACAAATACTCATGAACTTCTAGTTTTACTTCTTTATGAGAACTTTATTATGCTTCCATTATCGTTCTACTTTGACCATTACTATCTCATTCAGGTCTTAATATTATTTTTTGATTCTTCCAAGCTTTAGTGATATGTGGTGTCTTCCTTATAGACTTATTAATTACATAATTATGTATTCTAGGATTTTTTTTATTTTTCTCACAAAATTACTCATTTTATTACTTGTAGGGATACCTCATTCTTCATACTAGTTATGGAACAGTGAAAATTTGAACCTATATTTATAGGATTTGTGCATGAATACTCCATATTACTAGTATTATCCTTTGAATCTTGGTTCTTTAGTATATTAATAGGTCTTTTTACAAAAAAAATCTTATTTTCCTGGAATATTCTATCTATTTTATTCTTCTTCATATAGAGATTGATTTCCCACTTGTTGAAATTTATGTTGGATATATATAGGGACAACAAATCCATGCCCATAATTTCATAAAATCCCACCAAGGAAATTATAAGAAGGTTTGATGGGAAGTTCAATCCAAAAAATGTGATAGGGGGAGTTATATACATGGGATGCAATAATTTCCCCATTTTTTATTTTCACTGAAATATCTACTTCTATTCTTTGTAGTGGTTTTTGAATAGTTCTACTAAACATTCATGATATAAAAGAATGTGTAGAACTATGGATGATAACCCTAACTTTTACTTTTTTATTCTGGTTCTACTTTATCTGATATATACTTAGGGATGATTACTTCTAAACTATTGAACACATGAAGGGGAATCCAATGATATTAAAGGTATAACTTATAAATTACATTTATCTACCTAACTTATGAGTTTCTAGGATTTATTCTATGTTATCCATTATATACTTCCTAAAATCTATTCTTATGGCCCTTTTATTTGTTCCCTTAATAATGGTTTTCAATGAGTTTATGATTTTACCAAATCATATCCCCTGGGAGTGTCAAACCAGGTGTGTATTAAGGCTTGTTTTTGGGTACCTGGTTACCCAAAGTCAAGCCCAGAACACCTTGTTGGAGTTATTACACCTAGGTACATCTGTACCAGAACCACTTCCACTCATAGTATCCAGACAATGATATATTTTCTTGATAAACAACTTTCTCTATACTCACCAAAATTTAGGTATGTTCTATTACACTTAATCTTATACCTAAGGGTTTTCACTAGGGTTTTCTAATCCTAATCCCAAAAATAACTAAACCTATCCTCTGATACCAACTATAACAATCGTACTATTTATTTCATATTTAAACATGATTTATTACATAAATTACACTTAATAAAAATTATAATATTGATAGGTATAGTGTATTTGTGGATTAGAAACATTACATAACAACTTAAAACATAAAATATAACATCTTTATTGAAAACTTCTTTTATATGACCACAACATTCCTTTGTACTTAACACTACATGGGATAACCTGAGGACATACATAAGAAAATGGTGAGCTATAAAACCCAATAATGGAGTAAAAAAGTAATAACATAAAGAATAAAATGCATGTCAAACAATAGGTATATCAATGGAGTATAAAAGAAACATGAACATAAAGGCATGATATAGAGTGATAATCAAAACATGTAAATGTGGAAAAAACATACAACATGATATTAAATGAGCCAATTCTCATTACACATGGATTAACATGAGTAAACCCTCATTGCACATGAATTAGCATGAGTAAACCCTCACTTCACATGAATTATAATGAGTAAAACCTCATTGCACATGAATTATCATGATTAAACCCTCATTTCACATGAAGTATCATGATACTAAACATTACCCAATGCATTGGATTGCTATCAGGGCACACCCTTCATAATCATTTCATTTTAATGATTAAGTGTTCCACATAGATCATTTATTAAACATAATTATCCATCCCATAAATAAGGAATGTGGAATACATACATGTAAATCCCTAATCAATAAGTACATGAGCATAACTTGAATACCCTTTATAGAGAAATGGTTGTGGTGTTCACTACACAATTATTTTGGCATGGAAATCGTAGTGCAATTTCAGCAGTATAATGGCATAAAATAAAAATTCATAAAATGGTTTGATGATAGAAAAAGGGGTATCACATCATTTATTCATGAAATGTAAAGTAATGGGCATAGGTAAGAATGTATACCAACTTAAGCAATTGGAAATTAAAGGACATATCATAAATTAGGTACTTGATAAAAAGAGGAGAGATAGAAATACCTTACGAAATTTTGGTATAGTAATGGATTAGGTAAGAGTCTAAATGGGGGAGGATAAATGATCCATAATTGAAATAAAATGAAATGGATAGTAGGTAACTGATTATAAAAGGATGAAAATTTAACTAATTGAAATTAAAAATACTAATTTCAAACAAGGTTCTTGAATTGAAAGGAAGAGAGGAAGGTGAGGATCCCTTATGAAATTTCATCATTGTAATGGGTGTATAAAAAGGATAATGGATGTAATAATTAGAGTTTAAAGTAAGATATAATTATTTATAAATAAAATGGATAGTAATGGGAGTATGTATGAACATATCTCAACATATGAAAATTTAAATTAAAAGACATATCATAAAAGGAGTGCTTGATAAAAGAAGAGAGTGGAAGATCTCTTACGGAATTTTAGAATAGTAATGGGTGTACTTAAAGGATAATATATAGGATTAATTATAGTTAAAGGAATCTCTAATAATCTATACATAAAATGTACAGTAAGGGGATCATGGAACATCATAACCCAATATATAAAAATGGAATTTAAGAAGAATAATATAAAATAAGTACTTGAATGGAAATAACAATAGAGAAATATCATACTTTTATGTGTGACTCCAAAGGCTTAGGAGAAGATTATTGGGAGCTTATGGTTCCTTGTGAGGACTATAGGGAGGTCATTCACACCTTTAAGAAAAAAAAATTGAAATCTTAAAATACATTATAAGTCTTGGAGGATTCACTAAGGATTTGTAAAATAAATAAAATAAATATAAATTACATTATTTTAAATTTAAAACATATATTTTTACAAATATACCTTTTTTTAGTATTTATTACATCATTATTGGGTCATTATGATGTCATAAATCACATGGTATATTTATATGGTATTTAATTTTACACAAAAATTTGACTATTTTATAAAATTATGAAAAATTATCCATTGGGTAATTTTTGATGTCCTAATTCCAAAAATAATCTTCATTTATTTAAATAATTTTTTAAATATTTGAATTTTTAATTTTAAAATAAAAAAATGACATTTATTGAAAATTGATGGGTTTTGACAAAAACAGTTTTAAAACCTTAATAAAAATTACATTTAACTTCATAAAAATTATATGATAATTTTTATTTAATAAAAGTAATTAAATTATAATATTTTATAAAAATATAAATTATTTCAAAAATACATTAATTAATAAAAATATATTTCTTAATTTAATTTGAATATTAATCAAGAATCATTTACAAAGTAACAATAATAGGAATAATATATTCATTATTCTATAAAAAAATAATGTACATATTACTAACTCTAGGGTCTTGATATATATCCCTTTATTACACCATCATAATCCCTAAGAGTAAGGTATGTGATGGTGGGTATTTCATGGGGTCGTTCAGTGAACAAGGTTTGGGTCGTGATCTCGATGAGCTTGAACTTCTCTCGTAAACTGTTTCTCTCATGCTTAAGTTGTTGGATCTCAGCTTGGGATTGGTCTAGGGTGAAGCCCAAAAATTCTATCACCCTTGGAAGCTTCGATAAATGGGCTTCATAGGGTATGATCCTACTGGTTGAGGTCATCACTTCATTTTTCTATTTCAAAAGGATTGGTTAAAACTCTATATTTATACTAGTTATGTGATCACTATTCAATGGATATATTATCAATAGTAATGATAATAGTGGAAATTTAAATACAATTGTATATAATAAAATAAAAAAATTCATGTGTCTTATATATCCATATGACATTTAATTAAATCAAAAGAAAGGGAATACTATTCATAAATATTCAGGTCATTACAGTGTGATTATTATGAGATGTAATGTTTAAATTATTTAAATATATATAAGTTTAGTTTGGAACATCTCACTTGGTATTGATTCCAGTTGTAAATTATGTGTTTTAAGCACTGAACATTAGAGTGTGGTTCTGTTTCATCTATGGGTTTGTTTATTAACTCACCCCTATATGTGAACCTTAGTATATATATAGATATATTTTATTGTTCCATTTTTTACCTATAATGAAGATATCACTTATTGAGTTTTTAGAGGTATGCATTCCCATATGGATATCAAAGGTTTATTACAATGATAATTAATATAGAATTTAAATTGTATAGGACTTTTTTATTGTTATTTTTTTTATTATATCGATAGCAGATTGTATGTAGTATACCCTTACCTAAAATTTCATTTTTATTTTCTGAGAAATTCCAATTTTTAGGGTTAAATGGGAACCCAAAAAATCATGATCCCATGATATAATATTACACAAAAAATGATGACATGGAATCCTTTCAGAAAAAATAAATTATTTTAGTACCTTTTACCCTTTTCAACTCCATTTTTGGTCAAAATTCCACATATCTAGTTCGAATTGAATGATATCGTTAAATAGTGAATCCATCGTGTCCCAAGTCTTGAGGCCTACCTCTAAATTTATCTTCCCTTTATTAAAAACACATATCAGTATGTGATCTTGTGTGTTGGTCCATTTATCTTGTTCCTCATT
This sequence comes from Viscum album, assembly GCA_963277665.1. Lineage (NCBI taxonomy): Eukaryota > Viridiplantae > Streptophyta > Magnoliopsida > Santalales > Viscaceae > Viscum > Viscum album. Next base: position 1,119,336,688 of record OY728125.1, on the reverse strand, counting down.
TATGGGTACACTAAAACTACTTTTATACATTCTATCAACAACCTCTGGCATGCCTCTGATAAAAAAGTATCTTCAACCCTTTATTCCTTGTAGTGAATCCGTTGATCCAAGGTTGTTGTGGGGTCAAACTCTTACACTTTATCCTTTCCTTATACCCCTATATTTTCAAGATGAGATTCATAAATTCCATATAATGACTTCTTTAGTGTTCCCTTCCCTTTGTACGGAGATTTAATGAGTTTCTTTTATCCTTGGACACTTCTTTCTCCACCTCTACTTTTAGATTGTCCCTTTTCTATGAAACTTTTCATGGGATTATCCACAATAATAAGGAATTTATTTTTAATTTAGTAACCTTTACTAGTTTATCTTGTAACTAGTGGTATAGGTAAATTATAGTAGTTCTTCCATGTTCATGACCTCCTCACGGGCTTGATGAAGCCCTCGGAGTCCATAATAGTCTTCTTTCCTTTCATAGTATAAGGATGAAGGTAATATTCCTCTTTTTCTACTTCCTTGATCTCAGTAGACCATGTACCATTTTTATAATCCTTCTCATACTTTATTTCATCAATTCTCCCTCCCTACGAATTGCCCCCTTCCTGACCTTGATCCTCACAATTCTCTCCTTCAACTGATATTTTCTCACCATCACCCAACACCAAAAACCTATTCTGATTTCCAACTCTAGTGGATGTCTCCTTGATACACTTGATTTATTGGCACATTTCAAGCATCAAATAATCATTCATTATCATAACCTCAATTCCACCTTCCTTTCCATCAGGAAAACTCAAACCAACTAATTGGAAGATTTCCATTGACCTTTTAGGACTAACCTCATTATAATTATCCATAAATACCATTACTGATAAATATTCTTGATTCGCTACTTCCAAATAATAAGACTAATTTACTTATATTTGATCATTAATATCCAAAGGTAGACTCTCTTTATTCATGATATTATTTCCATTGATAACTAAATTTCCCTACGAGGTAGCCTACTTTATCAGATTTAATTCAAATGGAGTGATAGCCTTTACAATTATATACTAGATACCATGATTCATGTATTCATTCATTCATTTATTATTATAAGTTATTCCATTATTCATGTTATTATATTTTGTTTTATTTTTATATGTATAAAATGGAATCTAAATTATAGATGATGATATTTTAGGTAAATCATTCCTCCAATATTATATGTTAAAATCTCACTTCTTATTGGTGGGATTTGGAAATCAGGGGGAATACACATGTGGTGATTACTTAGTAAAATCAGGTTTAGGGTAATCTAGGATGGTTCATTACAAGTATTGTAGGGATGAAACTATATTAAATACAATATTGGGACACTATCATATAAAATATAATTGATCCTTGTAGAAAGAATTATGACAAAATTTAGTAAATTTTTGAAAAAAAAGTCTCACTTTTAAGTGGGGTTCTAGATGTTTTAAAGAATTATTTGGGTCATCCGTGTATTTTACTAGTGTTGAAGCTTTATTATATAGTTGGTTTAGGCTGGGGTGGGTCAACCCATTAAGGGGGTTATGGTATGAATAAATTGAATAATATAAATGTATATGTTGTTTAAATTGATTTAAACCCCAATTATTAATAATAATAATCAAAAACATCCATGAAATGGATCAAGAATATTCATTACCTTCTAAAAAAAATTAATTCCAATATAAAGGGAATATATGAAATGAGGGTGTAAACATCACCTACCACATTTGAATAATATAGTTACATCAAGTTGTCACTCAAACCATGAGACCAGAAAGAGGAACGAGCATCAACCACCATCTTTGAAAGTATATCCACCACCATGTTCACTTCTCAAAATACTTGGTAAATAATAATATTCATCTCCACCATCTAATACATATAGAAACACCATGAAGAATAAATTTCCAAAACATATTCTATAGACTATACATGATAGGGTTGACCACTATCATGTAATCCTTCTCAATCCATAATTCATGCTAGTTAAGTCCCCATTCATGTTTCAGTTCATAGATAAAAACCCAAGTCTTGTCTAGAAAATAAATATGCAATCATTGTATTTTTTTTCTAGTGCAATGCTTCACTTGGATTTGTGATAGGGGTTAACTACCTTACTACCTAGGGTGTGATCTGATAACGAGTCATGAGTCCTACATGGGGTGATGGGGTAGTTTTGATGTGGTTAATAAACCAAATCTGAATGACTCCCAGTCATGATGCCCTTTTCATATGGGTTAGTAGACCTAATAAAGACAAATCCATGCATTTTATCTCCCAAAGAGGATAATATCTTGGTTGTATAAATGGTGGGTGGATTCATCGCGTTCTTGAATTTTTATCGGAGGGAGGGGAAGCTTTGAATTCATCAAGTAACATTGAGGGTGAGTTATTTTATTTCAATTTAGTACTTCCCTTAGATTCGTGATTGGGACTAACCTTTTTCTACCAGGAACATATTAAAAGTGTGGAATCGTGATATTTTAAAACAATTATCACCATAATGATGTGATAACTTTTCCTCTAGTGTTGTGAAATTCCCAATTACAACTCAAGGATATCTTGTGGAAGAGATTAAGCATATAAATTCAATCAAACTATTTCCTTATTTGATTTAAATATGAGGGAATATTCCACTCATTTTCATATATTACTTCTCCAAAGAACTTACGTCAGATCCCTAAAGATATTCCAATTGTACTTTAAGAGTCTTATGAAGCATCGATCACTGGATTCCTTGTGCTATCATGGAGTACTGAAAATCCTTCAATTTCCTTATGATATTTATCAAACCACTTCTTCTATCTAGGAATAAGGACTTGGATCAGGTTGCTCAAAGGGAATCCTTCTTAATCTGGGATTTCCCAAATTGTTATAAATGAAGTTCCCCTTTGTGATTTAATTAAATTTATTATTATGTAATATGGTTATAGAAAAAACATGAAATTAATTGGTTATATATTTGAATTTAAAATACCATTAAGAATATTACATATATATATTAAATAATGATCACATGATTAATATAAATATAGTGATTTAACAAATCCAACTGACATAGAAAAAGGAAGTGATGGCATCATCTAGTAGGATTGTACCCTATGAATCCTATTTGTCAGAGCTTCCAAGGAATATAGAAACTCTGAGATTTTTTCTTGACCAATATCAAGCTGAGATCCAAGAACTTAAGAATGAGTGAAACTGTTTACAAGATAATTTCAAGCTCATTAAGATCACGTCCCAAACCATGTTTGCCGAATGGCCCCATGAAAGTCTCATTATCATGAACCTTACTCTTAGGGTGAAAGTTTATGTAATAAAAATATATTTATCAATAACTTAATAATATTTATATTTATATTTTTTAGAATAATTAATTTATTTTCATTTTTATTTTTACTTTATAAATGATTTTGATTTTGATTTAATTAAACACAAATTATATTTTCAGGTAATATTAAAATTCAATTAAGGGATTTATTTTGATGAATTAATGTATTTTTAAAATAAATATTATTTTAATAAAATTTATTATTAAATAATTTTAATTAATTATAAATAATCATATAATTTTTATGAAGTGAAATGTACTTTTTATAAGGGTTAAAAAACTATTATTGTCAAAAACCCAACATTTTTCAATAAATGTTAAATATTATATTAAAAGTGAAAATGGACATATTTAAAAAATTATTTAGGATAAAATGAATATCATTTTTTTAATCAGATCATTGAAATTATCCAATAGTTAATTTATCATAATTTTCTGAGACAGTTGAATTTTTTGGTAAAAATTAAATACTGTATAAATATACGATGTGTTTTATAACATCATAATGACCCACAAATATTGAAATAAATACTATAATGGGTACCATAGGCTAAATATATGTTTTAACAATAAAATAATTTGATTTTAAATAGTTGATATATTTTAGAGTTTTAAATTCATTTATTTAAAAGTGTCGCTCACCTACACATAAGAAAGGGAATTATTTTAATATTTTATTCCCTTTTACTAATAAAATAATTAAAACCTCTCCAATTTGGAAAAAAGCATGGGAAAAAACCATGGTATGGTTTGTGGTTTTGAATATTTTATTATATAGAGTCCAAGACCTAAGTTTGTGAAATATTAAAAAAATCCATCTCATTTCTTTTATAAACCCACAAAATATCCCACTTATCTTCACTAAAAATACTTATATCACGTCCTTAATATTCCCTACCCTCTATATAATCCTCCCAAGGTACCAAAATCTCTCAATAATCCCCTTTTCAAGCTTTTGGATCAACACATTCAAGTAAGGGTTCTTTCCTTTCTCGTCTTTATCCAAGTTTCTTTATCTTATTATTCCCTTTTAATTTCAATTAATAATTATGGTGTATGTTTTTTAAAAAACCCAATACTTCCCTTATTATTTATAAATGATTAGTTAATCCTTTCACTCTCATTAACCCCCCCCCCCTCCATGTTCACCTGTTACCATGCCAAAATTTCGTAATCATCCTTTCCTTTCTCTTTTTATTCGAGATTATTTATTATCATATGCATTATTTTTATAATTATAAATGTGTGGAAATATCCTTACATGTCCCTATTACTTTAAAATTAATTTAAAAATTATTAGTGACCTGTTTCTCTCTCATCAACCCATTTTATGAATTTTTAAGTGACGTCATTATACTGCCGAATTTTCCCCATGACTTCACATGCCAAACCAATTGTGTATTGAATGTTATACCCATTTCCTATCAAGGGTGTTCACTTTTATACACATAAAAAAAATTGGAACTTAAATGTATTTATTCTACACCCCTTGATTATTTAATAAATTATGATGATGAATGAATCTATGTTTTATAATCTATGTGGTGCACTTAAGCCTGAGAATGAAATGAAAGTGATGGGTACACCCAGAATTATATAGTGCGATAATGCATTGGGTTATGTTGATTGTAATGATACATCATGTTGGGATAGATTTTTACATAATTCCTTTAACGTATTTTGTCCACTATTAAATCTCGATGGTTTATCCTTGACCTATAATGCAGTGTTTTAAGTTGTTGTCACATTTCTTATGTTATGATTATCATGCTATATCATGCCTTGTTATTCATGTTCCTTTATTCCTAATTGATGTGCCTTGTCTAGCATGTATTATTATCTTCATGTTATGAAATATTTATTCCATTACTGGGTTTATGCCTCACCCATTTATTATTTATTTCCATGGGTTATCCAATGTAGTTTTAAGCTCAAGCATGTTAAAGAAGTTTTCAGTAAAGATGATGTAATTATAATTTAAAGTTGTAACATTCTCATCCACCTTCTTCCTTAGACTCAGAAATTTCTTCTTTATATCTGCTCTTAGATCATGAGAAAAGTATTTTTTTATAGGAATACTTATTTAAATTCCCTCCATTCCATATTTTTTACATCTTCATCCTCCTTCACATTTTTAATTAATTATCATCATTGATCTACATCTCCTGATAGATGATAGAATGCCATAAAAACTTTTTCCCGTTCATTACACCCCAAAGAAATAAATATTTTCTCTAAGTAACTTATCCATTACTTATCTACAAATGGATATGTAGTCCCATTTAATGTTAGAGATCGTTATATCATAAATTAGTATAACATTGATCCTCTTCGTTGTGGATCAGGGTTCTCCATATGGGTATGGTTATTGTTCATAACATGAGTTAGATGTCCCAGTACAGTTATAAGTTATTCAGCACTAGTTTTATCACCAACACCACTATCATTATCCTGTATATAAGTGAAATCCCTATATAGATTATGTTAATTGATATGGTTTACATTACTTCCACTAGGCACCATTTATAAATAATGGCATGCACTAGATTAGGTTTTGAATCATAATACATAATTCCAAACTAGTAAAATACTGAACAGAAATTGAAAATTTTATGCATATCTAATCCAAAATCATAAAAATGGTTTCTTTGGGGACATATTTACTCATAAATCCTATATAATGGTTTTTAAATAAAATGTGAATTATACTAAGCATATCCCCAAGGAGTGTCAAACCAAGTGCAGAGTAAGGACCATTGTTGTGTACCAGGTTACCCCGAGTCAAGGTCAGAACACCTTGTCAGAGTTGTTACTCCTAGGTATATTTGTGCCTGAACCACATCCACTTGTAGTGTCCAAACAAAGATATATTGCTCAGAAGACCCACATATCTCTATAATTCCAAAATTAAAGGATGTTCTTATATATTTATCCTCAAAGTATATCTTAGTGGTAATGTTCCCTAATCAAGGTTTTTCTAAATCAAGTTTCCATGGTTTGTACTAAAATTCTTATAATACCAACTATAAGGCCTCGAACCTAGTTTCCCAGATTCAGTGCATTGTTTTATTACATTTTCATGATCATAAGAAATCAAATCCCGAAGGACCGATCAGTTTAGTAGCCTTAGAAAAAACTAGATACAAACATCAGTTTTACATTACATCATGAGATGAAAAAAAACATAGTATCTCCTTTGAAAACACTCATATACCTTAGATTATACCTAAAGGTCAATCATAATATACTTTTTCACATCCTGTAGAAAAATGAAACATAATAAAGGGTGATCTCAGATACTCAATAAGGATAAAAAATATCGCAGAATATATCATAAATAGCCATAAACTTTTAAGGAAATTTATAAAACTAAAACACAATCCTTTTAAACATAATATTCAGCATAATATGGAAAGAATAAATCAAGTAATTACATTTAATCATTCACATGGATATTCTACTAGTCGAATAACTGCATAAAATGTTAATAACTAAACTCATAATTAGGGAATGCATAATGTTGGACATCATAATCATACCGTCAAGGCCTCATGCCAAGACTATAAATAACCATAAAGTCAAGGCCTTATTCCAAGACACTAGTTTGTCTCATGAGACCAACCAATGCAGTGAGGGGCTATAGCGGTCCACACCCATCACTTACTAATTCTTATTCATTCCTCATATGAAAGGTGTAAAACATAAAAAAACATTTGTATTAAAACTAGCATATGAAATGTTAATATTTTAACCATAAATCATGAATGGTATAAAAATAGCACATCTATAGTAAAATATATCATAAACCCTTCAGTAAAATATGGAAGATTTTATCATAATAAATCAACCTCAATTAAGCATAAAATCCAACAAATTATGTTGACATAGACGAGAATAATCTAATAAATTCATTAAAACTCTTCGAGAGAAATGTCCTTTTTTACTTTTAAATCATTTATAAGTCCTGTAATTACAAAAGAAAAAAATTATTTTGAAAATAACCACGTAATATTTTAAGTAAATTTATAAAATTTAAAGGCTTCATAATGGCGAAAAATAGTTTTTTGTGCCGTATAATTTAAAAAACATTCTTTTCTTAATTTTTTGAAAAGGTTATAAAGTAACTCGTTTGGAAAACAAAGGAAAGAATCCATTAAAAATGTTTATAAAAATTAAAAAATGGGTAAAAATGAATTTAAAAATTTTTTTATAACATTTTGAATTACATTTTAAGAAACATGGACATGTATGATAAAGATGTCTCAGTAGATACTTATGTATAAACAACGTTGAATAATAATGAGATTTTGAAATTAACCCTTAACTTGTACTTTCCTTTAGTCGAGGGTGAGTTAACCACTTGTATAATGGTTAAATTATGTTATCAAATTATATCATAATCATATCCATATTTATGATATCATATATGATCTTCGTATATCATTTTGATAATAATATTTTAGTATTACCATTGTTTCAGGTGTTAACTACATCATTTTCCTATGCATGTTTTGTTGTACAAGTCATGTTTGTTATGTATATGATGTATTTTATTCATATAAAGAATTATATAATGTTCATAAATATTATTTTTACTCGTCATATAAATTTTATAATCATTCTTTAATGGTTAACATGAATAATGAATCTCACAGCATCTTGGACATAGTAGGCCGCACGTACGCACGAGCGATGGTATGATTCTATTGATAGTTAAATGGTATATAATTGGATGTTATATTAATTATAAATAATAATTATCATGTTATATTAATTATTTATATCCATTCTAATCATCATTATACCCATCCAAATAAATTATTTTTGAATAACAAATTACACCACAGCGTGGAACGGTAAGTTGTATGTACGCACGCATAGTGATATTGTTATTTCTATAATGGATAAAATGATGAATATGGTTGTCCCATAATTATAATAAAATATAATTATATTTATGATACTTGATTTATTACTTTGGTATGGAAACAACATAGAAATAGTAATTAGAAGAAGAAATGAACTTTGAAAGAGGTGATAAAACAATTACCTCTTTTCGAGTATATCCTTTTTATTTGCACAAAATGAATCCTTAGGATGGATTTTTACCTAAAGTATTACCACTATGACATAGTTAGAGAAGTTGGGAGGATAATTGGGTAGTGTTTGTATGATCCAAAATACTTTAGAGATGTGAATAAAAGAGATGCGGAAGTGACCTTTTATAATAGATGGGAGGGGCACTTTTGGAAACTCAAAAACTATTAATTTATTATAAATTTATTTTAGGCTTTAAATATATTAAAAGTGATTTATTTAGAGTATAATATGATTATGCGTCTAAATATTCTCATCCAATGATTTTTAGACAATTTTAGGTCACACAATTAACCTTATATTTTTTTATCAACCCTTAGTTAAACAGTTTAACTCTTACCATGTCTACTTGTCTTTTTATACTATAGGGTTAATATAGTGACAATAAAATGACAAAAGAAAACCAATTGGATCATTTATGACATATTTAACACTATAATCTTTATTTTTATGAACCTTATATTTTTATGAATTTTATAACATTTAATAAAATATTATTTATTTTAAAGTATCATTTATGTCAATTTTGATACTATTAAATATTTTCATCTTTTAAAATATAAACTCATCATGATAACTTCAAAAAAAATACTTCCAATATGTCACTAACATGTATATGTTATATATAAAATTCCTTGATTTTATTAATTAAGTGAAATTATATTTATTTTAATATTTTTAATATCATTTATTTGATATTTCTATTAATAAAATAATTTATGCTTCACTATTGTGTCAATATTAATGGTAATTATTTAATATATAAAAATTATAAATAAATTACTATGATGTATTAAATTATTTTATCTTTCTAAATAATATTTATAGTTGAAAATATAACTTATATAAACTCACATTAAAAATTATATAGTTATTAAAATTCGAATATAACATTTTTAAATCTTATTTAAATAAAATATAATAAATGCCTTAATCTAGTACAAGCGGCATAAAAGGATAATATTTTCAACATAAGTTTTATTTTGGTAGAAATATACTTATACGGTAAAATTAGGATAAGTGTTAGTGTAATTTTATAATATTATAATATTATTTTTACCTTTAATTACTATATTTACCTTTAACCATGGAAAATAAAATTCAAAAGTTATTATTTACCAAAAAAAAATTGATCCTGTTAGACAAAATTTTTCATACTAATTACAACCATGTATGTTTGTTTTTTAAAATTCAATTCACAAAAGTGGTAAATTTATGTTTAATGCTAATTTCGTAAATGTGGTTAGAAGGTGGGTAAAAGTGAAGTTCAAAAGTTAAATAAATTTTTATACCTAATTCTATTATAAAAATGATTCTAATGACCTTAATTGGACTAATATATATATATATATATTATCTATTGTAAAATTAAAATAAATTTAAAGTAAAATAATTATTAAAATTAAAATGCCACTTTTTAACAACAATGCAGTGATTTTCACTCTTCATCAAAAATTGAAACTTTTGAGAAAATTACAAAAAAATAAAACTAAGCTAATTTCGATGTTAAGAATTCAAAAAATGAAGTATATTTTAAAAATTAAATTGCAGAATTTTATAATTTGATTAATAATATTCTTAACTACTTTTTAAACGACTAGTTTGATAGGTCATGGTGCGCTCAAACTCAGTGTTGTATGCAACGCAAGATATTGAATTATTTAAAAAGAAGCGTACCATAGAAGCTTCGAGCATTAAATTCTTCCCTCCTTCAAATAATTTCATCCTTGAAATTTCTATAATATTACTTCATAAAAAAATTAGTGGTTCTTCATCATAAGTTTCTCAGGTTCCCATGCCGACTCTTCAATTTTATGGTTTCTCCAAAGAAGTCTTACCAGAAGAGTCCTCTGATTTCTCAACACTTGTTCTCTAGTATCAAGAATCTCGATATTCTCTTCACAATAAGACATATAAGGTTCCATATCTATTTCTTTATAGGTGAGTACATGTGTTTGGTCTGGCATGTATTTCCTTAACAATGATACATGAAACACATCATGAACTCTCGAGAGACTTGGAAAAATTTCCAAATGGTAAGCTACTGCTCCAATTCATTCCAAAATTTTGAAAGGTTTGATGTACCTAGGACTTAATTTTCTCTTCTTATCAAATCGTATAATATCCTTCCATGGAGATACCTTCAAGAAAACATAATCTCCCACTTGAAATTATAAATCCTTCCTTCAGTTATTGGTATAGATCTTTTTCCTACTTTGAGATTTTTTTAATATGGGTTTGAATAGTATTCACCTTTTTCTTTTTTTCCTCAATAAGTTTTGGGCCTACGAGATTTCTTTCACAAACACCATCTTAATAGGTTAATGTATGAAATCTTTTTCCATATAATTCTTTATATGGTGCCATATGAATACTTGAATGTAATATATTGTTATATGAAAATTCTACTAGAGGTAAATATTGATCCCACATACCTTGAAAGTTAAGTGAGAAAGATCTCAACATATATTCTAAAGTTTGAATAGTTTGTTCTCATTATCCATCAGTTTGAGGGTAGTAGGCAATTCTCAAACAAATCTCATTATCTGGGGCCTTATGAAGACTTTTCTAGAATCTTGATATAAAAAAAGGATCACATTTAGGAAAAATTGATAAGGGTACACCATTAAGTCTTACAATTTCATTAATGTAAAGTCTTGTTAAATGTTTAATTGGTAAATATTATCTTATAACAATAAAATGTGTTGATTTGGTAAGATGGTCAATAATAACCCATATCACATCATTTATTATGACATTATTTGGTATCCCTATGAAAAATTTCATTTTAATATCATCCCATTTCTACATAGGTATAGGAAGAGGTTGCATGAATCCTCTAGGATGTTGTCTTCCAGCCTTCACATGTTAACAAACCAAACATCTCAATACATAATCAGAAATCTTCCTCTTCATGTCATCCCACCAAAAATGTTACTTCAAATCTATGAACATATTAGTTCCACCAGGGTGTATAGGGAAATTGGAGCTATGATAATCATCCAATAATTACCTTTTTAGCTCAGGTATAGCGGGAACACAAAGCCTCTTCCCAAATTTCAAAATTTCATCTTCAAATATGAAGTCAATCAGTCTCCAATCATTCACATATTTAATTTTCTTTTGAAACTTCTCATCATAAAACAAAGAAAATTATATACTTTTTAGTAAATATGGTTTGGAAACCATTTGAAAAAGTAGTTATTTTTTACCTTTCATGATAATTCCTATATCCATATTTACTATATCTATGAACATAGGATCCTTTTCAACTCTCTTTCTCTTCATAACTCCATGGTCCTTCCTACTTAAAGCATTGGCCACCTTATTTTTCTTCCCTGGGTGGTAGTATATTGTGAAATCATAATCCTTAAGTAGCTCAGGATATCTCATTTATCTCATGTTGAGTTCTTTCTATGAAAAAATATATTTCAAACTCTTTTGATCAGTATATATCTCACATATTTCATCTTATAGATGGTGTCTTCATATTTTCAGAGCAAATATTACTACTGATAACTCAAGATCATGATTTGGTTAATTTTTTTATTAATTTTTATCTACCTAGGTGCATATTCAATAACCCGATCATTTTTTATAAGAACACAACCAAGTCCTTTCCCTGATGCATCACTATAAATCACAAACCCATCATTCCCAGATAGTAAATTCAAGATAGAATCATTGACTAATATTCTATTCAATTCTTCAAAAAAAATCACACCCTTTTTTCCAAATTAATTTAACCACTTAGCGTGTGATCTTTGTTAATGGGTTTTCCAATCAGGCAAAATTCTGGACGAAATGTTGATAGTAACCTCCTAAACCAATAGAACTACATATTGTGGTTATACTCATTGGTGTTATCCATTCTTGTATTGACTTCTTATTTATATCATCAACAATTATTTCATCCTTGGAGACAATATATCCAAGAAAATAACTTTCCTAAATCCATAATTCATACTTTCTAAACTTCCCATATAGTTCATTTCTTCAAAGAGTATTCAGAACAATCTGTAAGTAGTTCTCATGGTATTCATAGATTTTGGAGTATACTAAGATATCATCAATAAATACTATGAAAAAATCATCAAGATATTACTTGAACACTATGTTCATTAGATCCATGAAACCATAGTGTGTATTAGTTAATCCAAATGGAATTTTTGTAAATTTTTAATGACCATACCTCATTTGGAATTTTGTCTTTGGAATATATTCCTTTTTTATACGTAATTGATGATATCCAGAACAAAGTTCCATCTTTGAAAAATATTGATCTCCTTGAATTTGATCAAACAAATCGTCAATTCAAGGCAGAGGATACTTGTTCTTTATTGTAATAGCATTGATTACTCTATAGTCAATGCACATCCCCATCAATCCATCTTTCTTCTTAACAAAAATAATTGGGGCTCCCCATGTAAAACACTAGGGAAAATAAATCCCTTATTACTCAACTCCTCATGTTGTTTCTTTAGATCTACTAATTCTAAAGTGGCCATTCTATAGGGAGTCTTGGATATTGTTCTTGCATCGGGGATTAAATCATTACAAAACTCAACTTCATGCTCTAGGGGGGGTTCGGGTAAATCTTTTGGAAAAACATAAATGTATTCCTTTACAATAGGTACATCCTCAATTTTAATATTTCCTTATTCATACCTATATGTTATTTCCTCTCCCCCCCTAAGAATATCATTCAGTAAAGCTACTGGGGGTAGATTTTGATAACAATTTGTTGATGAATTTTCTGCTCTAAAGATAATGGATCTTACAACATCCTCACAAATCGCAAATTCCTACTTATTGTAACAAATTTTTACATCATATTTTGATATTCAGTCCATAATGAGGATTATGTCAAATCAAATCAAAGGTAAGATGATAAATTCAGCAGATAAGGTGTATTTATATGTCATAATGGGAACTACCTGACACATCTTTGTTCCAATGAGACTTCCCTTAGGGGTTTTGAATAACAACTCCCTTGTTAATGTGAACTGGAAATATCTAATTTTTTAAGAAAACTATAAAGATATAAAGGAATTAAACGATCCAAAATCAAATAAATATTTGGATAAATTTGAGGAAACTATTAAAGTACTTTCTACCACGTCATTAGGAACTCCAACCTTAGTAGTTGTGATTGAAAGATATTTTCCTTTATCCCTTAGCCTTTTTTTTATCAAGTTTCCTTAACACTTAGGATAATCATTTTCATAATATCCCATATCTTTACAATTATAGCATCGAAAATTGATAGTTTATTTCTTCCCCTTGCAATCATGAGATTGGTGTCATTTTTCTCTACACTTATAACAAAATCTCATTCCCTTTAGGAAAGTACCCGGGTGTTTATTCCCACGATTATCGTAGGGTGGAAAGTAAAATGTTACCTTATTCCCCTTATTTCCTTTTCCAGAGTTTTCATCAGCCCTCTTCTACTCTTTCTTTACTTTAAAGTCATAAAACTTAGATAATTAATTTTCTATCTTGATAGCACATGAGACTATATCTTCATATGATGAGAAAGATTGTGAGACTAGTTCCTGTCGGAGGAATGGTTTTAACCCATAAAATATTCGATCAATATTATTTTTTGGGTTACATATGTAGTCTACATAATTTTTTCTAACCTTATGAATTTACTTCATACTTTTTAAGATTCTCATCCTTAATCTACCTCAAAATCAGAAATTGCCTCTCCATATCTGCTCATAGATCATGAGGAAATTATTTTTCTAGGAAGACTTCTTTAAATTACCTCCATTCCATATTTTTTACCTCTTCATCCTCCTTCATTTTTGGAATTAGTGACCACCATTGATCTACATCTCTTGATAGACGATAGACTTTTATAACAACTTGTTCCCTTTAGTTACACCCCAAAGTGAGAAATATTTTCTCGAAAGAACTAATCCATCGCTCATATAAAAATGGATTTATAGTCTCATTGAATATTGGAGGTTGTTGTCTCATAAATTGTTCTAACATTGATCCTATTCGTTATGTATTAGGGTGCTCCATATGGGTAAGGTTATCATTCATAACCTGACTCAGTTATCTGAGTATAGTTATAAGTTTTTCAGCATCAGTTGTATCACCATCACCAATATCATTATCTTATACAGAAAGGAAATAACTACATGGATTACATATATTAATACAATTTTTTTCCTTTCACTAGGCACCATTTCTAAATAATGGAATGCACTAGATTAGGTTATGAATCATAATTCATAATTCGAAACTAGTTAAATAATTAACATAAATTAAGAATTTTATGAATATCTAATCCATGATCATAAAAATGGTTTCTTTAGGGACATATTTACTTGTAAATCCTTTATAATGGTTTATAAAGAAAATTTGAATTATCCTAATCATATACCTTGGGAGTGTCAAACCATATGCACAGTAAGGCCCATTTTCATGTACCAGGTTACCCCAAGTCAAGCTCAGAACACCTTGTCGGAGTTGTTACTCCTAGGTACATCTCTGTTAGAACCACATCCACTTGTAGTATCCAGATAGATATGTATTTCTTGGAATACCCACATAATCTCTACATTACCAAAATTCTATGATGTTATTGTATATTTTTTCTCAAAGTATATCTTAAAGGAATGTTCCCTAACCAAGGTTTTTCTAAATCTAGTTTCCAAGGTTTGTACTAAAATTCCTTTGATAACAACTATAACGCCCTAACCCCAGTTTCCCAAAGTCAGTGCATTATTTATTAAATTGGCATGATAACAAGAAAAACATCCCGAAGGATTTATTAGTTTAGTATCCTTGGAAAAAACTATATACAAACATAAGTTTTACATTACATCATGAAATGAAAAACAACATACTATCTCCTTTGAAAACACTCATATCCATTAGATTATCCTTAAAATTCAATCATAATATAATTCTATGAATCCTGGGGAAAAAATGAAATATAATAAAGGGGTGAGATCAGATGCTCGGTAAGGATAAACAATATAGCAGAACCTATCATAAATAATCATAAAATTTTAAGGCAAGTTATAAAACTGAAACAAAAGCCTTTTAAAAATAATCTTCAGCATAATATGGAAATAATAAATAAAGTAAATGAATTTAAGCATACACATGGATATTTTACTATTTTAATAACCGCATGTAATATCAATAACTAAACTCATAATGAGGGAATGAATAATTCCAAACATCATAACCATACCATCAAGGCCTCATGCCAAGACCATAAATAACCACACCTTCAAGGATTTTTTCCAAGAAACTAGTTTTTATCATGAGACCTACTGATCCATCAAGGGGCTATAGTGGGCCCCACCCTTCACTTACTAAGTCCAATTCATTCCTCTTATGAAAGGGGTAAAACATAACATAAACATTCATATTAAAACTAGCATATGAAATGTTAATACTTTAACTATAAACCATGAATGGTATCAAAATAGCACATTCACAGTCAAATATATCATAAACCATTCAATACAATATGGAATATTGTATCATAATAAATCTACCTCAATTAAGTATAAAATCCAACAAAGGATTTTGACATAGATGAAAATAATCTAATAAATTAATTAAAACTCTTTGAGATAAATATCATTTTTTTACTTTCAAAACATATAGAAGTCGCCCAATTATAAAAGAAAAAATTTATTTTTAAAATAACCTTGTAATCTTGTAATTAAACCTTAAAAATGTTAATGTGTCATAACGGCATAAAATAGCCTATTGCACCATATAAGTTAAAAAGCATTATTTCCTTAATTTGTTGAAAAGGTTATAAAGTATCTCATTTAGAAAATGATGGAAATATTCCTTTAAAAATGTTTTATAAAAATTAAAACATGGGTAAAAATTACTTTAAAAAACTGTAGATAATATTTTGAATTATTTTTTAAGAAACATGTACATGGATGATAAAGATTTCCCATTAGATACTTACATATAAACAACCTCGAATAATAATGAGATTGTGAAATTAACCCTTATCTTGTACTATACTTTAGTTGAGGGTGTATTAAACTATTTTATAATGGATAAAGTATGTTATTAAATTATATAATAACCATATCCATATTTATTATATCATATATTATCCTCTTATATCATTTTGTTAATAATATTTTAGTGTTATCATTGTTTCAGGTGTTAAATATATCATTTTTCTATGCATGTTTTGTTGTGTAAGTCATGTTTGTTATGAATAATATGTATTTTATTCATATACATAATAATATAAGGTTCATAATTATTATATTTACTCATCATATAAATTTTATAATCATTCTTTAATGGTTAACATGGAGAATGAATCTCACGGCATCGTGGAGACGGTAGGTCATACGTATGCACGAACGACAATATAATTCCCTTGATGGTTAAATGATATGGAGTTAGATGGTGTGTTAATTATAAATAATAATTATAATTTTATATTAATTATTTATATCCATTATACTCATTATTATACTATTCTAAATAAGGTAGTGTTGAATAAAAAATTACACTCTAGTGTAGAGATAGTAAGTTGTATGTATGCATGCATGGTGATATTGTTATTCGTATGATGGATAAAATGAGTAATATTATTGTAACATGATTATAATAACATATAATTATATGTATGATACTATATTTATTACTTTTGTATGGAAACAACATATAAAGAGGAGGTATAAGAACAAGAAAAACTTTGAAAGATGTGATAAAACAATTACCTCTTTTTCAGGTATCTCCTTTTGATTTGCACAAAAGGACTCCTTGGGATTAATTTATACTTAAATTATGACTAATAATATGTATTTAGTAAAGTTTTTATGATAATTGGGTATGTTTTTTATGAGAAAAAAATTATTTAGATATGTGAATAAAAGAGACAGAGATGTGCCCTTATATAATAGAGTGGGGAGGCACTTTTGGAAACTCTGAAACTATTAATTTATTATAAATTTATTTTCAGTTTCAAATAGCTAAAAAGTGAGTTATTTAGAGTA
This sequence comes from Viscum album, assembly GCA_963277665.1. Lineage (NCBI taxonomy): Eukaryota > Viridiplantae > Streptophyta > Magnoliopsida > Santalales > Viscaceae > Viscum > Viscum album. The sequence continues at coordinate 1,119,319,234 of OY728125.1, read as the reverse complement.
TAATATTATTATTTATCTAAATATTCTCAACCAATTATTTTTATACATGTTTAGGTTACACAATTAACCTTATATTTTGGGATTAACCCTTAGTTAAACAGTTTAACTCTTACCATGTCTACTTGTCTTTTATACTATAAGGTTAATATATTTACTATAAAATTCAAAAAGAACCCCAATTGGATAATTTATGAAATATTTAACACTATAATAGTTATTTTTATTAACCTTATATTTTTATTAATTTTATAACATTTAATAAAATATTATTTATTTTAAAGTATCATTTATGTCAATTTTGATGCTATTCAATATTTTCATTTTTAAAAATATCAAAACATCATAATAACTTATAACTAATACGTCTACTATGTCAATAACATATCTATTTTATATATAAAATTAATTTATGTCTTTAATTAAGTCAAATTATATTTATTTTAATATTTTTAATATCATTTATTTGAAATTTCTATTAATAAAATTAATTTTTCTTCACTATTGTGTCATCATTAATGGTAATTATTGAATATATAAAAATTATAAATAAATTAATATGATGTAGGTAATTATTTTTATTTATAAATAATATTTATCTTCAACCATATCACTTAAATAAACCCATATTAAAAATTATATAGTTATTAAAATTTGAATATGACATTTTTAACTCTTCTTTAAATAAAATATAATAAATGTTTTAATCTAACACAAGTGGCTTAAAAATGATCATATTTTCAACATAAGGTTTATTTTGGTCTAAATATACTTATCCAATGATAATAGGACAAGTTTTATGGTAAATTTATATTATTATAATATTATTTTTACCTTTAATTACCCTATTTACCTTTAATTATGGTAAATAAAATTCAAAAGTTACTATTCATCAAAATTATTTTGATCCTATTATAATTAATTTTTCATATTTATTAGAACCATGTATTTATGTTTTTAAAAATTAAATTCATATAAGTCGTTAAATTCTGTTTAATGTTAATCCTATAAATGTGGTTAGAATGAGGGTAAAAGTGGTGTTCAGAAGTTCAATAAATTTTTATATATAATTCTATTATAAAAATGATTAAAATGAACAAAATTGGAATAATATATATATATTCTTTCTATTGTGACATTAAAATAAATTTAAAGTAATATAATTATTTAAATGAAAAAGTCAGTTTTTAACAACAATGTAGTAATTTTCACTATTCATCAAAAATTGAAACTTTTCAGAAAATTAATAAAAGTTCACCCTAAGATAATTTCAATGTTCCAAATTCAAAAATGAAGTATATTTTGAAAATTAAAATTTATAAATTTTATAATTTGGTTAATACTATTCATAACAACTTTTTAAACAGGTAGTTTGATAGGTTATGGTGTGCTCGAACTCGGTGTTGCGTGCAACACAACCTATTGAATTATTTAAAAATAATTGTGTTATGTAATCTTGGGGTGTTACATAATACTTTGGGATGTGATCCATTATATCTTGTTCTAATGTAGTAAAATAACCATTGGCTTCAGGTTACTAGATTCGGGGTGTTATATCTTTGGTTTTCAAATGAAACTTAAAATGGATTTCCAAATGTGATGTTCTCAATTGAATTATTAATACCAATTAGAAATTTTCAATGTAATTTCAAAATGGGTTTGAATTACAAATGGATTTCAAAGGGTGTTTTCAAAAACATTCCCCAATGTCCTGTTTGGGACTTTAACAAAAAGGGGTTTTCTAATAGCCTTGTACTATGAATGGTTTTTGAGGGATCATTGAAATAATATTTTTAGTTTTAAATGCGAAGGGTTTTTTGGAATTTTAGAATGTTTTTCATGTAATGTGTACACCCTCATGGGAGATTTCACTTTTCATAGAGGTTTCACATGGTTGGTTTTGGGAGTTGGGATAAGCATTTGGGTTGACTTATGATGACCTGTGATTGAGATATAGTATGTATGTTGGCTACCTCACCTTCTGGATTTATTATCATAATGGGATCCTAGGTTTATTAGTTAGGTTTGAGAGATGTTTACTATCTAGTCTCAATTATATGGACTAGATCCCCCATGGGGATGGATGTTCATAGGCCATGAGGGGAGTTCCACTAGGAAGGCTAGTTGAGGGTAGCTAGTTGGTTATGGACATAAGAATTCATCGATAGGATAGTATATGATTTTAAACTAAGTACATATAAGGTATGCTCATTGGATGTTTAGTAATTTACCATGATTATATATTCTTTATGTCTTCCTATTTATGTTATTTAGATATATCACTACTTCCCTTCTTTGTGTTCTTTCTATGATTGATCCCACTGGTTCCACTTTGGTATTATGTTTCTAACTCTTTTATCATGGTTAATTACTTGGTTCCTTTTTTGTTAATTGAATGTTTATTTAAAATAGGATTTCAAAAGGTGTGTCTAAAAATTGATAGCTTTAGAAAGGGTTTTCAAGGTTTCTTTAAAATAGGTTTGGGTTTTAAATATATATTTTTTGAAAAGATCTTGGTTGGTATTACTAAAGAACAAAATTTACCTTATATCTATATTTTAAACTATCATTTACAGTATATTTTAAAAAAAAGGTAATTCCAAGACTCCCTAATTATTTTCTACTAATCTTAGTTATTCCCACACCCTACTTGTTCCACTCTACATCAGTATACTTGAGGTTATTTTAGGTTTAGGTTACATTTTTGGATGACTCCTATAGGGAGTGGTTTTATAGATAAATAGTAACCAAGAGATCACATGGATATTATTCCAGGTTCCAGTTTAATTTTAGTTTTCATTTTGTACCATAGATGTATTGAGTTATTCAGCCTCCTGTATTTATAATCTTTCATTGTATCACTACCCTTGCTCTTATGTTTAGTTTGTTATGTATTTTGGTTATGGTGTGTTTCTCTGTTTTATTTGTATATTTTTCTATTTGTATGACTTAGCATGGATGTTTAATGCCTGGAGGGATCATGCCATAATTTATTAAGAAATTCCATTATTTATAAATCATTATTTATTGGGGAAAATTATCCCAGGAAATTAATCATGATGCCTTTGACACTTGTCATCGACCTAGAGGGATCAGGGAAGCCCCTTAGGTATATCGTAAGCTAGATTGAATGTCTGTTTTAGGGATTAACTGGGATGGTCCATGATAATTTTCTATTTCTAGGGGATGTCTAAACATATTTCATAAGGAATTTTTTTCACTTGAACTCAACTCAACAAACACATCAAAACTTTCAAGTAAAAGTTATGTTAATTCCCACTTTTTATCTTAACAATCACTTTCATTTAGTGCATCAAATTTTATATAATTAAAAAACAAAAATAAAAGTGGTATCCATGCCACAAACTTAATCTTTATTTAAGTGATATCTATAAATTTTAAATCCATAAAAAGGAATAACATCTAGAAGCTTCAGTTAATTTCTATTTCCCCTAAAGGGATGCACTCTAATAATCTTCATCATGTCTATTTTTCTTTAAAATAAACTCCTTATATATTTTGATACATCATGAGATATTGTAATGATACAATAAGATTTATATGATGAAATTCTATTCTTGATGTATAATCTTTATAGAAATAAACCAATTCTCCTTTTTTATTTATCACCTTCAATTATTTGTACAGAGAACCAAAAAAATATAAGTATGGGAATAAGGTATGTCATCATAATCTTCTAAGTGTGATGAATAAGGATGAGGTTTGACTCATTATTAGCACTAATAAATGTGTTCCATCCACTTTTCCATGTGATATTTGAGAAGTCTAAAGTCCCATGAAAAAAAACATAATTTATATTATTCATGAAGTACATTGAGAATGTTATTGGGGGATTTCGAAGGAGCCTATGAAAAGATAAGTTATTTTTTTATAAATGATTTTGAGAATTTTTGGGGAGTTTTGGAGGTAGAAACATTAAGATTTATGGATTGTTTTATGTGATGATTTTATTATATAGGTTACTTAGATCTTATTCTAAGTATTTTGAGTGTGTTTTAATAAAAAAAATTATGACAATCATGGATGGATAGTCAACCATATCAACCAATAACTTGTGATAGTTACCTAAAACATGTTAGGGAGCCAACACAGATGACTAGACATGGTGGTAGGGGTGTGTGTGCACACATTCACATGCACAAAAGGAGAAAAAATTTGTCACAAGTCGGCAGTGCTGAGGAGGTGTCAGCATGGGGTGGTTCTAGTAGAATCCTGGAGAAAACCCAAATACTCACAAATAATAAAAAAATTAAATGGGTTTTCTTGTTAAGTTGAGGCCATCCATTTTGATATTCTATGTGGGATATCTACCATGTTGGTACTATTTATGTGTTTAAAATGTTATGCATATAACAAGTGACATCTATTCAAGCCAATCTGCATCATCTGAGCATAGTCTTCAACATCTTGATGTAGGTTTTTTGTGGTACATGACTTCAAATCTTGACATCTTTTAATATATCCATCTCTAATAGACATGTTTATGGAATGATCCATGATCAAAGTTCAAACCTCTATGCATGCAATCTATGTATTAGATGCATGGGTTTTTTTTAAGGAACAAGCTATTTATGAAAGAAAAATATGAAGTGTGTGACTCCCATGAAGATATGAAATCTCAAGACCCTAATGGATTCGTATTATGGACTTTGGGTATGTTTTCCATGATAGAAGAGATTCATTTTATTTTTTTACTATAGGATCACCCTGATCGGGTGACGGGTGAGAAAATACAGTCGATGGTGAGCCCCTTTGTAATGGCTATGGATTATGTGATTATTGGGGATATGCACTCAGAAATAGAGGTGATATGTGATTTCATGATACTGATGAGGTTAAATTACTCTCCTAGGACACATAACTCAATTATGTGATTGATCGAGGAAGATATGATGTCCTTACTTATTCATTATCCCTCCACTGTATCAAGATTTTACATGAAGCTAGTTTACCTTTAAATATATTGGAAATATTAGACCCACTTTGCTTATACAAACACTTTCCTTCTCCTTAAAAAATATAGAGATATAGAGAGAAGATAGGGTGTGAGTGGGAGAAGAAGAGCGGCATAGACAAAGGAGAAAAAGTTCAATGATTTCGAAGAAGTTCTCTAGGTAAATGTATGAGACTCCATCATCTAGAATATTGTCCCTTATGTGGTCGTATGATGATTTAGTTGTCATTGGATTCCCTAATGCACCCTTGTACATGTGACTGTGCCTCAAAACTATAGGGTTATATGCTCTCACTCATGTATTTTCATGCATGTGACCCCTATCTCACGATGCATCCATACAACCTTGTAATTATCCCTTGGACATGTGACCCTACCTTATAGCCAACTATTCTTGTGTCCTTAATGATGCATCCCTAACATGTGATCGCTCCAGTCATGTGGGGAGTGTTTGTGTGGCTCAAAAGGATATGCACTCTCTATCATATACCCTTTCACATGTTTCCTCTTCATGAAGAAGGAATTCATGAGGCCATGTAATGTGATCCCTGGGTTATGAAATAGTTTTATGTGACTAGGATCATGCATTCCAGATTATGCACCTTCATACAATAATATCTTATATACAATAGTTCATATGGCTTGATTACATAAACCTCAAGTTGTGTTCCCTTGAACATGAACCCTTCAGGTTTCTTTTGCCTCAAGGCCAACTATCCATGCAGTGGGGGTAGTTTTCCCTTGGTTATGTGAACCTTGGGTATAAACCCACTTCCATGTGGCCTTCATTATGAAAACCATGAACATGTACCCTTGGAAATGTTCCATTCATGTAGGAGGTCTTGTGAACCTATCCATGTTGGGACTACCCATGTGGCTCAGATACGTATCCCTTGGGAATGCCAGTTTATTTAGGAAATATGTGTCATTCTCCCACCTATGAGTGCATAAACCCTTTGTGGTTACGTGATCGCATAACCCCTACTTATTTATGTGCTATCTTATCCCTTGTGGATAATTGTGGGTTTCTCTCATTCCATTCCCTCAAAAGGCCTCCATAACATGCTCCATAAGGGCTTATATTCTATACAAATTGAAGTTATAAAGGATATAATAACAAATGAGAAGGGTGGGTTGAATCAGTTGTTCAATTTTATATGTTTCAATAATTTTAAAAGCTTAACCCCTATAACCTGTTAAATTATACATCCTTATCATATTTTAGTAAATAATCATGTATCAAAAAGTAAGAAATCATGTAAAGCATGTGATATTTATAAGGTTCGGTCTCAGTGTGAGAACCTGCATCCTTTCCATATCCACTCATGTGGGTCTATAGAAATTCACTATAATAAATAAGTAAATACAAATTTTTATAACTCCCATTAGATTCCTTTTATCTCCTGATAGGAATGATTATACTAACTCTCATCAGTTCACAAATTTTGTTTAAAAAAATTGAGCAACAAAATAAAAGATCACAAAAACTTTTTCTCATCAAAACTATGTCTGGAACTTCAGTTCAATAAACCTAGGTCTAATTTCCTTAGTCTAATTGACTCATGACAATGAACTCATTACAATGAACCATTTTCCAAAACTGCACTTATCAAACTCTGCTCAACTGCTCAGTATGATCTTCCTTAGTCTGATTTTCCTCAGCCTTGTAAGAAAAATTCATTTTTCTAATCTTCCAATGATATCTCTAGTCAGAAATTAAATCTTACTCCAACTCTATAGTTCATTTTCTTTTTTTCGCATGATAATGTTGTAAAGGATGAATGTATTGTTCATCTATCTATAGGCATCCTATAATGGAAAAGGTGGGAAACTAAAAAACTTTTTCCGCTTACTCAAATACAAAAACTCTGAGATCTAAAAATATTTGAATTTCAAGTTTTACCACTTCAAATCTTTACAAATATATGGGAATATTCTTGAGTCTTATCCATAATAAGTCTTCTCATACTTCCTAACTTTTATTTAATACGATGAAACTTCCTATGATCATTACAATGGAACTTCCTCATATCATTACGATGGAACTTCCTTAGCTCATTTAGAATTGAATTTCTTCATCAAAGGTAGTCTGATTGACTTTCCTTCTCAAAGTATATCTGATTGACTTTCCTCTTCAGATTCAGTCTAGTGGAACTTCCTCATCTTTAGTCTGATGGAATCCTCATAACTATGGAATTCTCATTACGATGGAATTATCATTACAATGGAAACTCCACTCTTCAACTTTAAAATTCTTCAAACCTCCTTAGCTATAAATCATTAAGACTTATGAAAACTTCTTTGTATGGTACTTCTAGATCTGATGCAAACATTGTCTTGATTCTTGGAACCGATACAATATTTAATATTCCACTATTTTTTTAAAATCTTTTTTCATGAGAGTTATCATGATTTATGATAACTTCAAGATTGAAAAAGCATCATCTAAATTTTGGTTATAAAGTACAGAGCCTCCCAGATCCTGACTTCACTAGTTTCTTTCATTATTTTCAACTTCATTATGACTTCCTCACTCAGAAACTTCTAACATTCTAAACAACATCGAGTATTATGAATCTTCAAAGTTAGGATGATGGATTTGAGACCAATGATGTGTCTAATCAATAAATTCAACTTTCTAAAAAATTCTGTAAACGGTGTTACTTAGTCCGATACTCTATATCCAGTGCTTCTTGGTCTGATCCTCTGTGTATGGAAAACAAATTTCTCAAAAACAAAAATTTTCTCCCCCATTTTGTTTGGGTTTGAACATTTAGAAACTTCACTTATTTTTTAAAAACATTCTTTTGTAAAAGATTATTTTTCAAAAAATACAAAACTTTGTTAAAAAAACATCACATAGGTTCTTCAAAATCCCACTTTATATTTTTTTTAAATCATTAAAAAAAATTCAACTTTTAAAAAATATTCATAATTCAAATTTTGTAAAAACCCAAGTTTTATTACTTTTACCAAAATAAATACATTTTCAAAATAGTGTGTCCTGACACCACAATACTAGATAAAGTGATTTTTTTTAATAAATTTCATCCATTAGTAATAAGAAATTTTGTCACCATATAAAAATAAAATCCCCCTCGCTTTTATCTTTTCTCAATTTTATTTTCCTCTCTCCCTTTATTGTTATCTCCCCCATTATTTGATAACCATATCTTTAGATTTATAAAAGAAAGATAAGAAAAAACTTCTTACAAAGTATAAAGTTATTAATTTCTCTCCCACTCTATCAACAAAATCCAAATCATGGTGGGGGACTTCCTTATGATATTTAGGAAGTCATAGGAGGAGGATGAATATGAATGTGTATCCTCAAATCAACAAACCTTTATTTTTTCATTTCCTTTGTGAAGATATCAGTAATTTTATACTTCATTGAGATATATTCCAAAAAAACGTATCCAGCAGCAGTTTTCTCTTTTATAAAGTGAAACTTTATATCAACGAGTTTTGATCTTGAATGTTGGGAAGGATTTTTAGAAAGATCAATTGCTCTCTGATTATCGTAAAGTATCTTCAATGGTTTATAAACTTTTACTTTAAAATCTTCCATATGAACTTTCATCCACAAAATCTAAGTACAAGTCTGAGTAGCCACAAAATATTCTGATTCTATTGTGCTCAAAGTTATTGATCTTTGTTTATTACTATTCCAAATTACACAACATTCACACAAGAAAAATGCTACTCTTCAGGTTTATTTTTTATCGTTACAATCTCCATATCAATTGACATCTGTATAACCATGAAACTTTATCTCGCAATTTCTTTTGTATAATAACCCATGTGAAGTTTTTCCTTTGATATATCTCATAATTCTCTTTACTGTCAACATATATGATTATTTTGGATTACTTTGATACCTGGAACACAAATTCATAGCATAAACAATGTCAGGACCTGAGGTTGTAAGGTAAAATAGACTTCCTATTAGCTTCTAAAAGTCTTTATAATTCACACTTTTTCCAAACTCATCTTTACTCAACTTCATTATAATGTCCCAAACCTAGAAGACAAGAGTTGATTTCTTAATTTATTATATTAGCATGACTAAAAGGAATAAAATCCTGAAGTTATGAATAGTTTTTTAGTTTTGGTAAAGTAGATATATATTTTAAATTCAAATTTTAGTTTAAACATAAAATACAAAAGGTATTTTTCTGTGATAACACCATTATTACCCTTAACATAACCTTACATATCAATCATAAAAAACTTCTTGGAAACCTGGAAGAAATAAAACATAAGAAATGTGTGAGCGCAAATACTCAATAAGGTTTAAGTTCTATGGAATATAACTAGAATAAATAAGTGTAATCAATATGGAAAGGTAAATGAATAAGTACACATTCCATTTAATCAATAAATTGACAATGAAATACATTCATACATTTTTTCATAATGAAAATCCTATGCATAATAATAACTGAATTCTGAATTTAGACAATGCTTAATTATTAGATGTCATATATCTGGAATGTGAACAACTACCGTTAAGACCTTTTATAAGACGTTTTAAGTCTATGGGTAGAAACTCATCTGATTCTATTTGGAAACAAACGTGAAGGGTTTGTTGACAACTGTTTTCTCTCATAAGTCCATTTTGATGCATTGAGAGAATTTCATTAACCGGTCCCCAACCTGTGTCCTAAATGTCAAAATCATTATTCATATATCTAATAATTGATATAAAAAATATATTTTTAAATAAAATTATCCCATACCACTTTGAAATATTTGAATCATAAGCCCCATAAAAATAAATAATTACTAAATGAAAAATTGAATACAATAAAGATAAAGTGATTCATGATATGATATATCAAAGGGGAAGTATTCCACAAAAAATAAATAAGATGTGAATAAGTAATATCTCATAGAAATAAAAGTGATATGATAAAAACCCTTACCTTGTTCTTTCCTTTAGTTTAACGTGATTTAACCTCCTCCTCTTCTGTAGAATTCATTTAATATCTTCTTAAATGATCTAGGGTAGGTATATTGGAAGGAACAAAACCTCTAGAACTTAACTAAGTACATTGATAAGAGAAATGGGCAGGGTTTGGTTGAGCTAGATGGATCAAATTAGTGTGAATAAGTGAGGTAGGAGGTTCCCTTTTATAATTGAGGTGAGGGGAACTTTTGAAAAACCTCAAAATATTAAAATATGATAAGGGAATTCTTGATCCAAAGACTTAAAAATGGCGTATAAATTAATAGGGGAAGAAATTTTAGACCATATATTATCCTCTTTGTGAACATTTTTTTAATGTTTAAATAATTTAATAAAATTTTAATTTAATAAAATGTCATTATTTTCAAATTTGATACAATTCATTTAGTTTGACTTTAAATACATCTACACAAAGTAGAAATTCGAATATAATTCTTTCAAACATCTATAATATAACCTATAGATCTATAAAATTCATTAGACACATTAAATCATCTTTAATATATCAAAATTAATACTTTTAAAATCAATTATTTTTTTTTGTTAATTAAATAAATATTGTATTAGCATTACATAAGCATTTAAGGTAATTATATAATTTATAAAAATTAAATATAAATTTATATAATGAAATTAATTTCATTAATATCAAATTATACAATTAGTTTCATCCATATCTTTATTTTTCTCTATGTTGACACACAAAAGATATTAAATACAAAGAGAGTGGGATTTTGTAACTATATTTGATTTAAATAATATATAAGTTATTTTCATGGAAAGTGCCAGTTAAAAAACACAAATTAAATATTAAGGTGATAAAGTTATAATTCTATTCATACAATAATTTTTATATAATTTTAGTTCACATTAATACCCTTATCTTTTGGCTTTAACCCTTATTTAATCTTTTTAACACTTATCGTAAAAACATGGATTTTTACTCTTTGAGGATCAATATTGTTACTATAAAATGAAAGACAAAACATAAATGAATCATGGATGATATAATAAACTTTATATAAATCAGTTGTCTTAATTTTATATTTTTATATATTTTATAGGATTTAATAAAATATTATTTTTTTTAATATAACATTAATGTTAATTTTGACACTATTCATTACTTTGACTTTTACAAAAATCAATAAATAAGATATATTCAAACCAACTCCTTTAACACATCAATTACATGTAAATGATCTCTATAAAATTCGTGAATCACGTTAATTATCTCAAATTATATTTATTTTAATATTTTAAATATCATTTATTTGATATTTTCATTGATTAAATAATTACTGAATCATTGTTATGTAAGTCTTTAAGGTAATTATTTATTTCTTAAAAATTAAAAAAAATTACCAAGATGAATATAAACATTTCAGATTTCAAAATACTATTTATACTCAAATATATCCCCTAGGTAATCTCATATAAAATATTTAACTTGTTAAAAACAAAATTATAACATATTTGACTTTTCTTTAAAATGAAATACTATAAATGGATTAAATTCATCTAAGTGGCTCCAAAAGCTCATAAAATTGACCCAAGGATAATTTTGTTTTTGATAATAACTCATCCAACAAAATTATTACAAGCTTTATGGTAATTTCATAATATTTATAATATTATTTTTACCCTTAATTACCTGATTTACCCTAAACCATGGTAATAAAATTTACGAAAGTAGCTATTCATACTGTCCAAAAACAAAAATGGACCAATTTACCAAATTTGTAACTTATGATTCCAAATATTTAATCGATTTTTCAAAATTCAAAACACATAATTGTATAAAATTAAATTAAAATTAAACCCATTGACATGGTGAGAAAATGGGTTATTAAAGTGAAAACGTTCAAAAGATTGAAATGTTTTTATATCCAAATTCAATGTAAAATTGATTAAAATGAAATAAATTGTATTAAATGATATAAAATTTATCTAATTATACATTAAAAGTAATCAAAAATATAATTTAACACTATAAATTATTTAGATGAAAAATATCTTCTCAATTAAAATCCATTGTTTTTCATTATTCATAAAAAAATGAAACTTATCAGAAAAATACAAAAAAATAAATCAAAGTAAATTTTTACATTCTTATTTCAAAAATTATTTTATATTTTAAAATTTAATTTATAAAAGTTTCAAATTTTATCTTTAAAACAAGTGCACCATTAAAAGGCAACAAAATTGCCTTTAGAAAAATATAGCTTTTTATGCGTAACATTAGATTAATTCTTATCTTATGCCTATAAAATTTATTGGATTAATTTAAAAACATTTTAATATATATAAATTTAATAATTTGGTTAATATTATTCATTCCCTCCAATTTAATGGCAAGTTTATAATAATATTTCATTATTCGTTTAAGTTGGGTGTTGTGTGCAACGTATGCTATTAAAATGATTAACTTTAAAAATAGACATACCTAAAATATTAGGGTGTTACATTATCACCACCTTAAATAAATTTTTTCCTATAAATTTGAAAATTCAATTCAAAAATAAAAAGTTTATAATTGAAATTTTCTTTTTGGAAACCCACATCGGAAATAGGGTTAATAAAATATCCTCTTAATAAGAGGGAAAAGAAAATGTGAAGGTCATTAAAAAATTAAGCTTTTGAATAGGAGAACATTAGTGAAAAGTGAAAACATAGACATAGAAGATATATATAATTATAAAGTTCTGATGTGATATGATAGAGAATATGTTCATTAGAAAGTTAACCATCACAAAACTATAAATCTATGATCGGTTAAAAGACTATTGATTTTGTAAAAATAAACGTAACTGGATAATGTTTTTGCTCCAAATTCATTTTCCTAGAGTTAATGAATTACTTTTATATCTATATAATAACTTGATAAAATAAAATTACTTGGTTAATTTCCTTTTCATAATCATAATATCATCCTTTAGTTATGCTTTGATCTCTTTTCACTTCATCTCTTACGCCAGGAAATAAATGTTCAAGATGAATTTTCCATGCCTGAAGCACTTTTATGAATCATAGGATTCACAAGTAATTCCTTCATCATATAAATATTTACTAAAACCAAAAAATTTACCAAATAGTATCAAATAAATCATACTTTAACCTCAAACAATGATATCTGATGTTTAAATTAATCCATTCCAACCTTAAAACTCATCCAAAATATATCTATCCAAATTCACAGTCTAAAAAAGTCTCTCAATTTACAAAATAAATATTAACATTAGATTCTCCAAAAAATGTAATGTAGCTCTTATTTTCACATATCAAATATATGGATACCTTTATCACATTTAAACCTTAATAGAAACATGCATGTTCCTAATAATAAAATCCCAGGTATATTTCTTAAATCCAAACATGTAGTAAACCCAACAAAGATAACATACACCATAAAATCACTAAATGCTTTCATGGTCACCAATATTATCCCATAAACATCTCTTTATAATTATTATCACAACATCAAGAATATATTAAGGGTTATCTTCCCTCAATCATGTGTTTTCCAAATGATCAACTTTCCACTGAATCACTTCTCTTAGTTACTCGTACTACTTATAATGTGCTTCTAAGTCCTTAAAGAAGAAGTACTATAGTAAAATCCTTATATATCTAGAGAATTATTAATAAAATAATTATTTAATCCAAATACACAAGTACTTTAATCATTCCTCTTCATTCTTAAATTGTTAACTATGATTCATCATCTTATTCGTTAATACCTCCTTCTTTTAATATGTCATTTATGGTTTATTCATCATCAGTAATATAACCTTGTTGGTTCTATTTATGATATTTTGTTCTAGGAAATAGATTTTCATAACATTCATTTATAGATAATACCAGAGGATATTATTATTATCCACTTTTTCAACAAAACTTTTCATTTTTACTCAGTACTTACTTACTTCGTGTCCTTCTCTCACATACCCAAAACATATTCCCATTCCTATAAGACATTATCTTGGGTTTTTCTTATCAAATTATCAATATATAGGAAACTAAATCATCTTTATTACACGGTTTCTACCACTTGAGCTCTCATCGAACTCTATCCTTCTCTTATTTGTTGATTCTGAGAGTTGTTTAAGGTTCATGTTGTTAATCATGTATCATGATAAACGGTTAAGAATAATCACAATATTTTTCACTGCAGTCATTATCTCATTTGACTTATCATCAAAACATTGTCTATCACATTCATCATTAACTTGGTTCCTTATGGTTTTATCCATTGACTAAAACCAAAAATCACAATTTGACCAATACTAATCAAAGTGATATAGTCATGAAGAATCATTTTGGGAATGTTTAAATCATTAAACGTTCTTATATATCTATGAGTCCATATGTCTAACCTAGGATATCAATGGTCATTACCAAGTTTATAGGATTTTATCCTATACTTATACTTATCCTCAAATTCATTCATAGGGTTATATTTCCTAATCTATTCTTTCCTAAATCTAGTTCCCAATATTTTTAATAAACATCCTTTAATACCAACTGTAACACCCCAACCCTAGAAGTATAAAGTTGGTGCCTTACTTTATTATATTGGAATGATTAAAATGAATAAAATCTCAAAGGACTGAATATTTTTGTATTCTTAGTAAACTAGATACATATTTGAAATTCAAATTACATTTTAAACATAAAATACAAAAAAGTATTTTTCTATGAGAAAAAAATTATTCCTCTTAGCATAACCCTACATATCAATCATAATAAAATATTGGAAACCTAAGTAAAATAAAACATAATAAATGGGTGAGCTCAAATGATCATTAAGGATTTATTATAGAGGAATATAACTTGAATCAATAATCATAATCAACATGTCAAGGTAAATTACTGTGCACACATTTCATTTAATCAATAAACTGACAATGAAATACATCCATAGATTTTTTCATAGTGAAAATATTCTGGATAAAAATAACCAAATTTTGAATGCAGGAAATGATTAATTAGTGGACATCAGGTATTTATAATATTAACCATTATTTTCAAGACCTTTCACAATATGGTTTAAGTCTATGGGTATAAACTCGTTTAATTCTTCTTGGAGACAAACATAAAGGGTTTGTTTCCAACTATTCTATCTCATGAGACATACCGATACATCAAGGATAATTCATTAACCAGTCCCCAACCCATATCCTTCATGTCCAAATCATTCCTCATAAATTTAATAATTTATTTAATAAAATATTTTTAAATCAAATTATCCCATACCACTTTGAAATATTTGAATCATAAGCCCCATAAAAGTGAATAATTATCAAATGAAACATTTCATAACATGAAGATAAAGAGATTCATGATATGATATATCAAAGGAGAATTACACCACACAAAATAAATAAGCGGTGAATAAATCATATCTCACAGAAATAAAAGTGTGATGATAAAAACTCTTACCTTGCGCTTTCCTTTAATTGAACGTACATGCTTTAATATCATCTTCTTCGGTAGACTTCCTTTAATCTCTTATTAGGTGATCTAAGGTAGGTTTTTTGCAAGGATTGTAACATGTATAACTTAACTAAGTATGTTTATAAGAGAAATTGGTAGATATTGGTCAAGCTATATGGATTAAATTAGTGTGAGTAAATGAGGGAGGATGTGTCCTTTTATAATTGAGGTGAGGGGGACTTTTGGAAAAAATTGTAATATTAAAACATAATAAGGTTATTCTATATACAAAGACTTAAAAATGGCCTATAAATGAATAGGGGAAGATCTTTTATACCATATATTATCCCCTTTTTTATTATTTAACATTTTTCATTTTTAAATAATTTAATAAAATATTAATTCAATAAAATGTCATTATTGTCAAATTTGATACTATTAATTTAATTTGACTTCAAATACATCCATAAAAATTTTGAATTAGAATATAATTCTTTCACACATGTCTAATATATCCTATATACCTATAAAATTAATTACACATGTTAAATCATCACAAATATATCAAAAGTAATACTTTTAAAATCAATTATTTTTTTTGTTAATTAAATAAATATTGTATTAGCATTGCAGAAGCATTTAAGATAATTATATAATTTCTAAAAATTAAATATAAATTTATATAATTAAAATAATTTCATTAAGATTAAAATAGGTATTTTTTCATTCATATCTTTATTTTTTCCATATGTGGACACATAAAATATATTAAATATAAAGAAAGTGACATTTTGTAACTATCTTTGATTTAAATAATATATAAGTTATTTTAATGGAAAAGTGTCCATTAAACAACTCCAATTATATCTTAAGGTGATAATAGTAAAATAATATCCATCCAATAATTTTTAGATAAGTTTAGGTCACATTATTACCCTATCCTTTTGTTTTAACCCTTATTTAATCTCTTTAACTCTTACCATGAGAACATAGATTTTTACACTTTGATGGTCAATATTGTTACCATAAAATAAAAAAGGAAACATAAATGAATCATGGATGATATTTAGAACCTTATCTCAATTATTTTTCTGAATTTATATTTTTATAAATTTTATATCATTTAATAAAATATTATTTATTTTAATATAACATTAATGTCAATTTTGACACTATTCATTACTTTGACTTTTACAAAAATCAATAAAATAATATACTTTCAAACCAAGTATTTTAAAACATCACTAACATGTAAAAGGTATATATAAAATTCATTTATGACATTAATTATGTCAAATTATATTTATTTTAATATTTTTAATATCATTTATTTGATATTTCCATTAATTAAACAATTAATGCATGATCATTGTGTAAGCCTTTAAAGTAATTATTTATTTCATAAAAATTAAAAATAAATTACCAAGATGAAGATAAAAAATTTATATTTAAAAATAATACTTATAATAGAATATTTCTCTTGTTAATCCTATATTAAAATATTTAACTTGTCAAAAACAAAAGTATGACATCTTTGACTTTTCTTTAAAATAAAATACTATAAATAGCTTAACATCATCTAAATGGATCCAAGAGCTCATAAAATCATCCTAATGATGATTTTGGTTGAAAATAACTCATTCAATAAAATTATGACAAGTTTTAGGGTAATTTTATAATATTTATAAACTTAATTTTATCCTTAATTACTCTGTTTACCCTTAACCATGGTAATAAAAATTACTAAAGTTACTATTCATATTATCCAAAAATAAAAGGGACTTATTTACTAAATTTAAACCTTTTAATTCCAAATATGGGATATATTTTTAAAAATTCAAAACAAATAATTGGGTAAAATTAATTTAAAATTAATCTCGTTGATGGGGTGAGAAAATGGGTTATTAAAGTGAAAATGTTCGAAAGATTGAAATTTTTTTATATCCAACTTTAATGTAAAATTGATTCCAATGACCTAAATTAGATTAAATGATATAAAATTTATCTAATTATACTTTAAAACAAATAAAAAATATAATTTAATGATATAAATTTTTTAGACAAAAAAGTTGTTTTCAATTGAAATCTAGTATTTCCACTATTCATAAAAATGTGAACCTTATCATAAAAATACCAAAAATTTAACCAAAGTAAATTTTGATATTCCTATTTCAAAAATTATGTTTATTTTTTCAAATAGAATTTATAAAAGTATCAAAATTTAGTTTTAAAACAAGTACACTATTAAAAGGAGACAAAAGTGCCTTTAGAAAAATATAGCATTTATGCATAAAATTGGATTTATTCTTATATTATTCCTATAAAATATATTATATGAATTTAAAAACATTTGACTATATATAAATTTCATAATGTGTTTAATATTATTCATTTCTACTAATTTAATAGCTAGGTTGTAATAATAATTCACTGTTTGTTTAAGCTGGGTGTTACATACAATGTAAGCTTTTGAAAATATTAACTTTAAAAATAGACATACCATAAAATATTAGGGTGTTACATTCATACCCACCAAGATATGAGTAAAATATACTTTTTATTCTTCCATTTCAACCTTTTTTAATAATTCCCCAGAATGTTTTTCTTGAGATAAGAAAATTTATTTTTTATTTTAATTTTTTTGAACTTGTAAACCATATAAGAATGTTAATTCTCGTAACATTAACATCTCAAAGTTCCATTTAATTTATTCAGAAAATTTTTTAGAAACAACTTATCTATCCCCTAAGAAAATTATATCATCCACATAAACAATTAAAATTATAGTTCTGGAGTCAACATCTTCCACATATAATTTTCTATAAACTTTTCCATTAAAAATCAACATTATCAAACATTTTTAAATCTTAGAATACAATGAACATGGATCTTGTTTCAACCCATAAAAATATTTCTTTAATACAGAAAATTTTCTTTAATTCTCATCAAGTAGAAACCCACAAGTTTGTTCAATTTAAACTTCTTCTTCAATTTCTACATTGATAAATTCCAACGTTTCATCCATTTGATATACTTTGTAATTATAGTGAGCATAAACTTATATAAACATTATAATAGATTTTAACCTTGTAATAGGGGAAAAGGTTTCATCAAAATCCATACCTTCCACATGTGCATATCCTTTACAAATTAGTCTATCTTTGTTTCTTGAAACTTCTCCATGTTTATTCAACTTAATTCTGTAAACCCATTCTATTCTAAAAACATTTTTACCTTTAGGAAATGGAACAAGTTCCCATGTTTAATTTTTCTCAATTTTATTCAACTATTTATTCATATAATTAACCCATTATTTGTGTTGAATATCTTCTAAAACAGATCTTCGTTTAACTTTTGAGATGAGTGAAGTTTGATTTTCTGATCTCAGCTTTCTTCTGGTCTGAAATGGAGCCTTCTGATTCCCAAGAATATTTTCAGTCTCAACATATTTTTGTAAAGTAAGAAAATTCAGAGTTCCTCTTCCTACTTCACTTTCCTCATCACATGATTCATCTGAATCTTCATCCACATTACTTTTCTCACTTTCATTTTCATTGGAAACTTTCAGTTTTTCTTCCTCAAAATCCCCCAATAACTTTTTTTAGGGATTTTTGATTCTCAATAACTTTCACATCATATGATTCCCCCAAATTTTGTAAACATTTGTTCCAATATTTTTAACTTCTTCTATTGAGTTAATAACCCATAAAAGTTCCTTCCTTGACTTTCTCATCAAACTTTCCCATATCCAGATTTTTTATTTTAAGTAAATATGGACTTCCAAAAACTTTGAAGTACTTCAATAAAGGTTTTTTGTTATACAAAGTTTCATAAGAATACTTATTAGATTCCATACTTAGAAAAAATTTATTCTGAATAGGTATAGTGGTATTAATAGCTTCTCACTAGTTGAAATTTGAAAATTTGTATTCATTTAACATGTTTCTTCCCATTTCCACCAAGCTTCTATTATTCCTTTCTACTAATCCATTTTTTATGGGGTATATGGAACGTTATTCTGAAATTTAATATCATGCTTTCTAAGATGAGTTTCAAAATTATTTCTTGTAAATTTGTTCCATTATTTTTTATCATATTCTTTATATAAACCCCCATTTCTTTGTCAACTTCTTTTTTGAAGACTCTGGATATTTCTACATCCTCTGACTTGTGTTTCATAAACATTATGTTTGTCATCCAAGTGAAATAATAAATAAAAGTGATAAATCAATAATTTTATTTTGTTTATTGATGTTTTTCATCCCACATAAATAAGAATGAATAAGTTCAAGAGGTCTAGTAGTTTGAATCTCAACTCTGTTATGTCTTTTATTAGTCATCTTACCTTTCTAACAAGTTTCAAAAAATTAATCTTCTCTTATTTTCAATTCTAGAAAGTTTCGAATGGAATCAACCATATAATGTTTTTCATGTTTTTCTACCCAAAGTGTTCAGGTATTTGATTCCATGAATTATTTTCATCTTCAGCACTTAAGTAATAGGAGTTGTTAAAATCTTCTATTTAGAAGATATTCTCACTGGTTATTTATCCTTTTGTAATAAATTTTCCATATTTTACACTTTTGATAACATAAGTATATTTTCTAAATATAACTTGTTTTCCATCATCAAAAAGTTTACTTACACTAAGTAGGTTATGTTTTAGTCCAACAAATAAAACATCCTTAGATTTTGACTTTTCTATTTCAATCTGAGCCATTTCAATTCCTATAAATTTTAAAAAAAACTATCATTTAAAAAGGTAACAAAACCACCATAATTATTTTAAAAATGTTTAAAGATTTTTAATTCACCTATCATCTGTAAAGAAAAACCACTATCAAGTATCTATGGTTTCTTCTTTTTACTTTCTTTTAAGGTAGTTTCAACAAAAAAAATATTTCTTCAACTTTCTTCTTTACTTATTCTTTTCTTTTCTAGCACACAAGACTTATCTAGGAATACTAGTCAAATATTATTTACTAATAAAACATGTTTGATCACATATTTCATAAACTTCTTCATGGTAGTCTAACTAATTATTCACTGTAATGTTTCCAACATCTTGAGAATTCACTTTTTCAAAATTCTGTATGTTAGAAGAGTTACTCATTCTAATTTCAATATTTATTCCACTCTTATCAAACCTATTTATGGGTAGAGATAAGTTGTTCCAAAAATTATAATCCATATGTCTATAGATTCCATAGAACCAATAAAAACCATCAAATCTTGATTTTCTATTAAAGTAGGATCTTTCTTTGTAAAAACTTTGTTGAGGTTTATAACTTATTTCTGCTCTAACATACTCTATTCATGAACCATCTTTCCTACTAATGGAGTTTTCAACTCTTGTAGATATTATAGGTTTCTCACATCTCTTCTTACTCTAAGATTTCCCAACACTTTTCTTATCACATGAAATGTTTTAAAAATTATATGAAACATTATTTTTTAGTGGGTAAGGATTTTACTTGATTCTTGATTTGAACTTTCTTAGAATCTATATAAGTCTCAATTTTTACTTCTGAATCTTTTTTTAAGATTTCATTCATCTTCCTTGAAGTACTTTCATACTCAATAATTGTTGATTGAAAATTTTTAACTTCTTATTCTTTAGCTACCAACTTCTTACCAAGATCTTCATCCATATTTCCATGTTTAGAAATTCCAAGTTTGTAACTTAATATCTCATGGATTTATTATTATTCTTTATTGACAACATCTTTTTTACCTTCAATAAATTCTCCATCATATTTCCTTATCATTCTGATTTATTTCTTGAGAGATATTTTTTCTCAATACATGCAATAAGTTCTATTCTAATCTGATACTCTCTGTAATATTATTCACCTCTCTCTTATTCACAATTTGAGGAGTCTTTAATTTTCTCAAATTTTTCAATGAATGTTCTAACATTTTTTAAACTTTCATCTTCTGAATTATTGGTTTCCATTGAGTCTAATTCATCTTTTTTATTCAACATACTTCTCTTGTTCCCAGTAAACTTATTATATTTTTTAGATGAATTTTCTTCTTTATAACTTGTGTTCCACTTCTTCCATTGAGGTTTTTCATTAGAATCATCTCAAAATTATACAATATTATTATTGTGAAAATTCTTAGAAAAATGTCCAATTCCACCACACTCAAAACATTTGATAGAAACTTTGCCTCCATACTTTACAATTTCTCTTCAATAGTTCTTGGATATAGGAGACATGATTTTATTATTCAAATCATCATCATATTTGTAGAGACCCAAAGCTTGACGTACATTGACATTACATTACATTTGCAGAATACTTAGTACATAACAAAAACACACACACAAGGATCGTAATAGTTTAGTGTCTTTAGAAACTCGGAATATAATCTTCTAATCCTGGTGAAAGATCTTCAACATCTCCCATAAAGATCTTCTTTTTTTTATACCTAAAACTTTCTTTATATCCTGGGGAAAAGTAAACATAAAAGGTTGAGCTCAAATGCTCAGTAAGGGTAAACAAAAGAAATATCAATCACATCATATACATAAGCACATAACTTTTGGAAATCTTAACCTGTAAAAGAGATCATAATTTCATAACCTGTGATAACTCATGGCAGTGAAATGTAATCACAATAATCATAACATAAAACATTAAACTTTTTTTCATACACACATAATCATAGAGAATCATTTCTTTTTATTCAGGACTCATTGCCAAGACTATCTTAGTGGACAAAGTCCCTTTCTGAACCGAGTCACCCTCGTTTCAGTCCTGTTTCACTGAACCGGTATAACCTACCGTTCTAGCCATGTCTATCTCATGAGATATAAAATCTTTACCCAATGCATTGGAGGGAGATATAGGTCCCACCCATCTCATAATGATACCATTCTTATGTGCGTCACAAAATCATAAATCATACATCATAGCATAACCCATGTAATAAAAATGGGAATCTTAAACATCATGACATCATAAAACAATTCATATACGATAAAGGAATTCATAAAAATAATTCCATCACAATATAATCAAATCAATGTAATAATAGGGATAAAAACAGAACCCTTTATTATCTTAGATGGAAAATAATTTTGATAAAACACTTGAACTCCATTCTTGAGGAACATATCCTTTTTGCTTCAAAAACACTTTTCCTTTCTTAACATGTTGTACAATTCTAAAATAAAAGAAGTTGATTAAAAATAAACTTGAAAACTTGTAAAGGAAGCATCTTGGAAATAATTTTTAAAAAATACATTCATGTCGTATAAGTTAAAAAACATTTTTAGTACTTTTGTCGAAAAAGTCAAAAAGTACCTCGTACAAAAAACGACAAAAGATTCCTTTCATATCCTTTACTAAAAACTCACCGAAGGGTAAAATTGGATTTAAAAAATTGTATGTGGATGGAAATAATATTAAATATTGAGGAAACATGGATGTGGATGATAAAATACACCCCAGTAAATTTCAAAGTATAAACAATCTCGAATAAAAATGAGATTGTGATATTTCCCTTACCTTAGGTCCGATTTGCTTCGTAAGTGTCCGAACCTCCTGTATAATGATTTAAATAATGTCATTTACTTATTACAGAATCATATTCATTGTTATTATATCATATATGGTTCACTTATTACTTTATATTACCCGTTATTTTGTAAATTCCATGTTAAAGAGCGTTTTGGGTAAAATTGTTTCATTTGTCGTCCGTGTTTTGACTTGTAATTATTTATATGATTACTTAGATCATGATTACTTAATTCCAGAATATAAAACATGATTTACATATATATATATATTCAGAATATACATATATATAATAAATCAGTAAATGGAAAGAAATACACCGTTCATGGAGACGGTAGGCCGTACGTACGCATGAACGCTGTTTTCGTTTCCTTATTGAGTTGAACGGAATTAAGTAGATGACATACATATATATACACATAAATCCGGTATCATTATTATGTCATATATTTCATGATTACTTATTATATATACTTTATAATCATTCATGAATGGTTAAATTTGAGAATAAATCTCATCGCGTCGTGGAGACGGTAGTCCGTACGTACGCACGAGCGATGATATCGTTCTCATGATCGTGGGACTGTATTTGAGTGTATGTATACTATTTCAGAATCAATATCACTTTAAAATAATAATATATAGTTATTATTTACACCATTATACCCATCCTTGTAAGGTGGTGGTGGAAAATAGATTACACCACGGCGTGGAGACGGTATTCCGTACGTACGCACGCGCAGTGATTTCATTTTTCCGTAGGATGGATAGAAGGTGAATTAGGGTTGTTTCATATTTATAATAACATATCAGTATGTAAGTAATACTGATGTTATTACTTTATCATGAAACAACTAAAGAAGAAGAAGTTGAAGAAGAAAGAAATTGAAAAGATCGGTAATGGATATTACCTCTTCTTTGGAACGCCTCTTTGAATCCTCCACTTAGGGAACTAAGATTGGTCTTTGAAGAAGACCAGGACCTCTAGGATTATTCTAGGGAAGTGGAGAAGGGATTTTGGCAGGGCTTTTCCGAGCTTGAGTGCTCAAATTGGTGTGAGGAGGAGGGGGAAGAGGTGCCCTTTTATAAGGGAGGAGAGGGGCACCTTAGGAATATCTCAAAATATTATTTTATATTAAAGTCAAAATCGGTTTATAATGGTTCCAAAGGGTCTTATTTTGAAGCTAAAGTGGGGATGGGTCGAAATCCTATCAACCAATAGGATTTATACAAGTTTAGGTTATTATTTTAACCTTATCAATTAGATTTAACTCTAAGTTAAATAATTTAACTTTTACCGTGTCTTTTTGTTTTCTTACACTATATGGTTAATACACTTACTATAACATGCCAAAAGAACCCCAAATTGTTTATTATTAATATATATATCCTTATCTAAGTCATTTGGCCGAACCTTAGATTTTTTAGGAATAAAATGACAATTAATAATATAATATTTGATTTAAAAACTATTTTGTGTCAATTTTGACACTATTTAATATATGATTTTTGTGAAAGTCATAACAGAATTATATGTTCAAACCAAGTTTATTAAATCAACACTAATATATCATAGTAACCTACAAAATTATTGGAATTCATAAAAAGTCTCAAATTACATTTATTTTGGTGTTTATAACATCAATTATGTCAATATTTCATTAATAAGATAATTACTGCATCATAATTGTGTCATAAATAAATTAAATTATTTAATGTCTAAAAATTATAAATAAAATACCATTATGTAGGAAATATTTTTAGCTTTCTAATTAATATTTATAGTCTAATTTATCTTATGTATAACCCCATATTAAAAATAATTTACTTATTAAACTTTGATTTTAACTATTTTAACCCTTCTTTAAATAAATTAATAATAAATGTCCTAGTCTAACCCAAGTGGGCCTAAATGGTCATATTTTATTCATAAGGTTGTTTTTGGTCGAATTATACGTATCCAATAGAATTAGGATATGTTTTAGGGTAATAGTAATATCATATTTACCCTTAGTTACCCTATTTACTATTAACCGCGGTAAAAAAAGTAAAAAGTTACTATTCACCAAAAAATTATTTTTATCTCATTGAACCACATTTTACTTACTGATATCAACCGTGTCTGTCTGATTTTCGAAATTCCATTCACAGAAGCGGTAAAATTAAGTTTTATGCAAAATTCAGTTTTTAACCTACCACTTAGTGGTTTCACTATTCATCAAAAATTGAAAGTTTTCAGAAAAATACCAAAATTTCACCCTAGGCTAATTTCGGTATTCCGAATCCAAAAATGAATTCTATTTTACCAAATTCATAACATATAAGTTGCATTAATTACTTTTATAACTAAATCCCGTTGTTAAAACAAATAGCGTGTTTTTTAGAAACAATATCTATCAAAAGATTGAAACTTGATTATGTCTGGTTTAAATGTGAAATTACAACCAATGACCAACATTGTATTAAATTGTAAAAATATATTCTAAATATACTTTAAAACCACTCAAATTAATAATTTATCACTATTAATTATTTCGATTAAAAAGGTTGTTTTTAATTATAATTTAGTAATTTTCACTATTCATCCGAATATGAAAGTTATCCGAAAAGTACCAAAATTTCACCTTAGGCTAAATTTGATACTCCGAATCCAAAAATGAAGTCCATTTTGAGAGCAAAATTTTCTAAAATTTAAAAAGTGGTTATTACTATTCATAACAGCTAGTTTTAATAATATTTTAATAGCATATCGTTGTTTCATGAAACTCAGTATTGTGTACTACACAAGCTATCGAGGAAGGTTGCGATTGCGTGTAATGCAAGGCAAGTCAAGGATGCGTGTTTTGCAAGCTCCTTTTGGTGTAGCGTACAACACAAGACATTAATAAAATTAAAAAGAATATTTTTCATAAAATCTCGGGCTGTTACATTCTACCCCCCTTAAAATGAATTTCGCCCTCGAAATTCGTCGGGGTTATAAATGGTTTACTATTCGAAAGTTTCTTTAATAGAAACCCACATCGTAAAAAGGAATATCAAAACCAATCTTTAAAAACAAAAGTATGAAACGTAACGGTTACCCAAATAAACTAATCACTGGGTTTCCACATAGGTGAAAATATGGATATGGAAGAGAAATCTAACCATCATGTTCTGATGGAGAGTGGTAGAGAACATGGCTATGGAAAAGCCAGAAATCACAAAGCCATAAATTTGTGATGATCTAAGGTACCATCTGATTCATCAGATATAAGATCACTAGGACAACATTTTTGGTTTTCAAGATCGTCTCCCTAAAGTTAAAGAATTTGAATTAGAATAAATACTTACTTTATTTTGGTACAATCTCATTGTTGTTCGTGCCTTGAACAATTTCCACTTCATCTCTTAAATAAATGAAGTTGAATTTGTTATTCGTGAAGTGTTAGTAGATCATTTGATAGAATGACAGGTCATTCCATCTGTCACAAACAAAAGGTTAGCAAAAGTTATTAAATATACATAAGTCATTCTATAGTGAGATTAATCATATATGGTTCCTAAAATGGACTTATAATTTATATATCATAATGCTTAATATAATAAAACAAGTTTCTACTAACCAGGGACTTTCTGTAGGCCAGTGGTAGGTGATAAAGGTCAGTCGCACTTCGGTTGTGGGGTCGATTCCAACAACCTTGTCCGACGCGATGGGTTGTCACCCATCCTGCGGGTTGTCTTTTTTTCTAAAACTATATTACTATAACATCCCATCAATAATATCGAGAAAACTTCTATCCTTAAACAATACTAACTTATGTCCAACATAATCCATTCCAATCTTTAGGCTTATCCATAATACTGCAGTCCACTCTCATAACATAGTGAAAATGATTACCAGAGATTTAACACCACCATCGATCCCCATATATCATAAGATATGTTTTTTTGGTCACATTCCAAACATTAAAAGTCCTTAATCATGTATTCTCTTGAATACCTTAGTGAAAACATGAATGCAGTTAAAATTTAACACTTTCCACATACCAAAATCCTCAAAGTTCTATATACTCAAATCATGATATCACTTAGTCCTTATATCAATCATGAGCTCATGAATACTGTTAAACATTTCATTTTCTCGTTTTCCCTTCATTATGCGCATATCATCTTATTTCCAAAAATATCTCAATCACTTTGAATACCACATTAGACCAACACATAAATATTCCAATACTTTATGATACAACATTATTTTGGAATCCCATTACATAAACACTTAATCATTCCACCACATCGTTGTCATATTCAACATCGCCAATAGTGATCGCATGTGACTTCCCTTTGTCCTTTTCCTTCAGTGGTTTCTCATGTTGATCATCACTAACCCTTGGATTAGGGCATTTATTAGCATAACGCCTCACTTCCTTGCACTTGAAGCATTGAAGTGTTGGTGGTTCATTCTCTGCAGTGTTTGCTTTATTCACATCATTAGAAAACCTTTTTCCATTACTTCGACACTCAGCTGCTCGATGACCTTCTTTTCCACACTTAAAACATTTTCTAGTCCCTTTAATACAATCTCCACCATGCTTCTTTCCACACTTTGTGCATAAGGAAACATTCATCTTCTTTTCACCATTATTCTGAGATTTCTCCTTGAACTCCATCTTTCGTTTCTTGTCAAAACCATGAGATGGATATGTAACACCAACTTCCATCTCTACCTTGATAGCACAACGCACAATTTCTTCATAGCAACTGAAGTCTCTTATAGCTAATTCCCTTCGAAGACTTGGTTTTAAGCCACTGAAAAATCGATCAACTTTACTTTCAGGTTGGATGATAATACCAGAAGCGTACCTTGCAAGTCTTGTAAAAATTGCTTCGTATATACCAACAGATTCATCATCCTTCTACTTCAGCTCAAGAAACTCCTTTTCCATCTTTTTTCGAAGAATACGAGGGAAGTACTTACTGAAAAACAAGTTCTTGAACTCGTCCCATTCCATGGACTCAATTTCATCTCTTTGCCTCGTATTCTTGATAAGATTCCAACATTGATCAGCTTCACCTTCCAAAAGATATACTGCTAAGATGACTTTATCATGCTCAGAACATTGAAGAACTGAAAATATCTTTTCAGTGGTACTGATCCATTGTTCAGCAACAAGTGGATCAGAAGACCCACTGAAAGAAGGTGGACGTTGCCTCATGAAGGACTCAATAGAATATTGTTCCCTTCTCTGCTCATTTGGAAGTCCAGAATGATTCATAGCTTGTGTAAGTATAGCAATAAGATTTTTCACTCCATCTCCCATAACATTTGTTTGTTCAGGAGGGCAATCATTGCATTGTCCATTGCATTGATCAACATGGTTCCTTCGGGTTCCAGCCATCGTCTAAAACCCAAAAAGAATAGTGTGAGAGGAAAAAATCATGCTAGGGAAAACAACATAATAAAGGGGGAGTACCTTCAATATATAACATCTTAGGTTTAATTCTATGATCGTTAGCGTAATTCTAGTACTATGACCTATACGTATACTTAACCTTAGGGACATCCCTAGACATACCTTAGAAATATCTCTAGGGATCTCACTAACGTTTTTGCATCCTAGTTTCCAAAGGTTGACTAAACCTTTCCTCTGATACCAACTGTAGAGACCCGAAGCTTGACGCACATTGACGTTACATTACATTTGCGGAATACTTACTACATAACAAAAACACACACACAAGGATCGTAATAGTTTAGTGTCTTTGGAAACTCAGAATATAATCTTCTAATCCTGGTGAAAGATCTTCAACATATCCCATAAAGATCTTCTTTTTTTATACCTAAACCTTTCTTTATATCCTGGGGAAAAGTAAACATAAAAGGGTGAGCTCAAATGCTCAGTAAGGGTAAACAAAAGAAATATCAATCACATCATATACATAAGCACATAACTTTTGGAAATCTTAACCTGTAAAAGAGATCATAATTTCATAACCTGGGATAACTCATGGCAGTGAAATGTAATCACAATAATCATAACATTAAACATTAAACTTTTTGGAATACACACATAATCATAGAGAATCATTTCTTTTTAGTCAGGACTCATTGCCAAGACTATCTTAGTGGACAAAGTCCCTTTCTGAACCGAGTCACCCTCGTTTCAGTCCTATTTCACTGAACCGGTATAACCTACCGTTCCAGCCATGTCTATCTCATGAGATATAAAATCTTTACCCAATGCATTGGAGGGAGATATAGGTCCCACCCATCTCATAATGATACCATTCTTATGTGTGCCACAAAATCATAAATCATACATCATAGCATAACCCATGTAATAAAAATGGGAATCTTAAACATCATGACATCATAAAACAATTCATATACGATAAAGGAATTCATAAAAATAATTCCATCACAACATAATCAAATCAATGTAATAATAGGGATAAAAACAGAACCCTTTATTATCTTAGATGGAAAATAATTTTGATAAAACACTTGAACTCCATTCTTGAGGAACATATCCTTTTTGCTTCAAAAACACTTTTCCTTTCTTAACATGTCGTACAATTCTAAAATAAAATAAGTTGATTAAAAATAAACTTGAAAACTTGTAAAGGAAGCATCTTGTAAATAATGTTTTAAAAATACATTCATGCCGTATAAGTTAAAAAACATTCTTAGTACTTTTGTCGAAAAAGTCAAAAAGTACCTCATACGAAAAACGACAAAAGATTCCTTTCATATCCTTTACTAAAAACTCACCGAAGGGTAAAATTGGATTTAAAAAATTGTAGGTGGATGGAAATAATATTACATATTGAGGAAACATGTATGTGGATGATAAAATACACCCCAGTAAATTTCAAAGTATAAACAATCTCGAATAAAAATGAGATTGTGATATTTCCCTTACCTTAGGTCTGATTTGCTTCGAAAGTGTCCGAACCTCCTGTATAATGATTTAAATAATGTCATTTACTTATTACAGAATCATATTCATTGTTATTATATCATATATGGTTCACTTATGACTTTATATTACCCGTTCTTTTGTAAATTCCATGTTAAAGAGCGTTTTGGGTAAAATTGTTTCATTTGTCATCCGTGTTTTGACTTGTAATTGTTTATATGATTACTTAGATCATGATTACTTAATTCCAGAATATAAAACATGATTTATATATATATATATATTCAGAATATACATATATATAATAAATCAGTAAATGGAAAGAAATACACCGTTCATGGAGACGGTAGGCCGTACGTACGCATGAATGTTGTTTTCGTTTCCTTATTGAGTTGAACGGAATTAAGTAGATGACATACATATATATACACATAAATCCGGTATCATTATTATGTCATATATTTCATGATTACTTATTATATATACTTTATAATCATTCATGAATGGTTAAATTTGAGAATAAATCTCATCGCGTTGTGGAGAGGGTAGTCCGTACGTACGCACGAGCGATGATATCGTTCTCATGATCGTGGGACTGTATTGGAGTGTATGTATACTATTTCAGAATCAATATCACTTTAAAATAATAATATATAGTTATTATTTACACCATTATACCCATCCTTGTAAGGTGGTGGTGGAAAATAGATTACACCACGGCGTGGAGACGGTATTCCGTACGTACGCACGCGCGGTGATTTCATTTTTCCGTAGGATGGATAGAAGGTGAATTAGGGTTGTTTCATATTTATAATAACATATCAGTATGTAAGTAATATTGATGTTATTACTTTATCATGAAACAACTAAAGAATAAGAAGTTGAAGAAGAAAGAAATTGAAAAGATCGGTAATGGATATTACCTCTTCTTTGGAACGCCTCTTTGAATCCTCCACTTAGGTAACTAAGATTGGTCTTTGAAGAAGACCAGGACCTCTAGGATTATTCTAGGGAAGTGGAGAAGGGATTTTGGCAGGGGTTGGCCGATCTTTAGTGCTCAAATTGGTGTGAGGAGGTGGGGGAAGAGGTGCCCTTTTATAAGGGAGGAGAGGGGCACCTTAGGAATATCTCAAAATATTATTTTATATTAAAGTCAAAATCGGTTTATAATGGTTCCAAAGGGTCTTATTTAGAAGCTAAAGTGGGGATGGCTCGAAATAATATCAATCAATAGGATTTAGACAAGTTTAGGTTATTATTTTAACCTTATCAATTAGATTTAACTCTAAGTTAAATAATTTAACTTTTACCGTGTCTTTTTGTTTTCTTACACTATATGGTTAATACACTTACTATAACATGCCAAACGAACCCCAAATTGTTTATTATTAATATATATATCTTTATCTAAGTCATTTGGACGAACCTTAGATTTTTATGAATAAAATAACAATTAATAATATAATATTTGATTTAAAAACTATTTTGTGTCAATTTTGACACTATTTAATATATGATTTTTTTGAAAGTCATAACAGAATTATATGTTCGAACCAAGTTTATTAAATCAACACTAATATATCATAGTAACCTAGAAAATTATTGTAATTCATAAAAAGTCTCAAATTACATTTATTTTTGTGTTTATAACATAAATTATGTCAATATTTCATTAATAAGATAATTACTGCATCATAATTGTGTCATAAATAAATTAAATTATTTAATGTCTAAAAATTATAAATAAAATAAAGTTATGTAGGAAATATTTTTAGCTTTATAATTAATATTTATAGTCTAATTTATCTTATGTATAACCCCATATTAAAAATGATTTACTTATTAAACTTTGATTTTAACTATTTTAACCCTTCTTTAAATAAATTAATAATAAATGTCCTAGTCTAACCCAAGTGGGCCTAAATGGTCATATTTTATTCATAAGGTTGTTTTTGGTCGAATTACACGTATCAAATAGAATTAGGACATGTGTTAGGGTAATAGTAATATCATATTTACCCTTAGTTACCCTATTTACTATTAACCGCGGTAAAAAAAGTAAAAAGTTACTATTCACCAAAAAATTATTTTTATCTCATTGAACCACATTTTACTTACTGATATCAACCGTGTCTATCGGATTTTTGAAATTCCATTCACAGAAGAGGTAAAATTAAGTTTTATGCAAAATTCAGTTTTTAACCTACCACTTAGTGGTTTCACTATTCAACAAAAATTGAAAGTTTTCAGAAAAATACCAAAATTTCACCCTAGGCTAATTTCGGTATTCCGAATCCAAAAATGAAGTCTATTTTACCAAATTCATAACAAAGAAGTTGCATTAATTAATTTTATAATTAAATCCCACTGTTAAAACAAATAGCGTGTTTTTAAGAAACAATATCTATCAAAAGATTGACACTTGATTATGTCTGGTTTAAATGTGAAATTACAACCAATGACCAACATTGTATTAAATTGTAAAAATATATTCTAAATATACTTTAAAACCACTCAAATTAATAATTTATCACTATTAATTATTTCGATTAAAAAATTTGTTTTTAATTATAATTTAGTAATTTTCACTATTCATCCGAATATGAAAGTTATCCGAAAAGTACCAAAATTTCACCTTAGGATAAATTCGATACTCCGAATCCAAAAATGAAGTCCATTTTGAGATCTAAATTTTCTAAAATTTAAAAAGTGGTTATTACTATTCATAACGGCTAGTTTTAATAATATTTTAATAGCATATCGTTGTTTCGTGAAACTCAGTATTGCGTACTACACACGCTATCGAGGAAGGTTGCGATTGCGTGTAATGCAAGGCAAGTCAAGGATGCGTGTTGTGCAAGCTCCTTTTGGTGTAGCGTACAACACAAGACATTAATAAAATTAAAAAGAATATTTTTCATAAAATCTCGGGCTGTTACAATATTTATCTTCAAAATCACAAGGATTAACATATTCAACATCTTGAATATTCATTTTTCTCATAGATTAAAAATCCATTTCATTTTTCATATTCTTTTTGAGCATTGGAGATTTTCTCATTTCATAAGCAACAAGAAATTTATACATTTCATCAATAGATCAATCATCATTATCTTTTAAAGCAGAAATTTTATAATCAAACCTATTTGGAAATTTTCTCGTAATTTTATTCACTATTATAGAATCTTCCAGAACTTCTCCAACTAATATAATGTTTCAAAAAATTTCATTTACCCTGGTGAAGTATTCATCAATAGTTTCTTTATCTCCCATTATTATGTCTTCAAACTTACTATGCCAGATTTGTAGATTTGCTTCCTTCACTTTAGTATTCCCTTCAAAAATATTTTGCAGCTTGTCCCACATACTCTTTGAAGTTTTTCAACCCATAACCTTCATATAAACATTTTATGATAAATATATTAGAATATTATTCCTAGACTTTCCATCAACTTTGATATTTCTCTTATAAATAAAAGTCATCGGGGCATCTTTCTCAATAGGAAGAGACCTAATTGTAGCAGCATCGACAACTTCCATACCAAGATATAGTAGATAAGAAATCATCCTATTTATCTATCCATACTAATTTTTTCCATAAAATATAGTAATTTCTATACTATTGATAGAATTGATATTATCCATGATAAAGATTTAAAAAAGTAATCTTTACTCTGATACCAATTAAATTTTCAAAGGATCGAATAACAATTGAGAAGGGGGAGTGGAATCAGTTTTTCACATTTATAAGTTTCAAACTTTTAAAAACATAACCCCTAAAACCTATTAAATTTTATATAATTATCATATTTTAGTAAATACATATGCATGTAAAAGTAAGAAAGCATATTAATCAAATGATATTTACAAGTTTCGGCCTTAGTGTGAGAACTTATATCCTTTCCATAGCCACTTTCGCGGGTCTATGGAAATTAACTATAATTAATAAGTGAATAAAAGTTGTGAAAACTATTATTAGAAACCTTAAATATCTTTATAGTAATTATTATAATGACTCCCATCAGTTTACAAAGTTTGATTACAAATAATTGAGTCATAAAAGAAAATATCACAAAAACTTATCTCCTAAAAACTATATCTGGAACTTCAGTCTAATGACCTTGGGTCTGATTTCTTCAGTCTGATTGAATCATTACGATGAACTCATTATGATGAAATCATTATGGTGAAACCTTTTCTAAAAATTCACTCCTCAAACTCTGATCAACTGCTCAGTTTGATCTTCCTTAGTCTGGTAAGAAAACTTTTGGCTATCCAATCTTTCAATGAGATCTATGTTTGGAAAATAACTCTTACTCAAGCTCTATAGTGATCTTCTCTTTACACACGTGAAAATTTTAAAAAGTATGAATGTACTATGAATCTATTTATAGGAATACCATAATTTCAAAGGCTGAAAATTGAAAAAAAAAATTCCCACTTACTCAAATTCAAAAACTCTGAGATCTATGTATAATTAAATTTCAAGTTTAACCACTTCAACTCTTCAAAAATATTTTGGAATATTCTTCAGTATTATCCATAATTATTCTTATATGACTTCTTAATTTTCATTTAGTATGATCGAACTTCCTCAAATAATTACGATGAACTTCTATAGCTCATTAAGATGGATCATCCTTGGCTCATTATGATGAAACTTATTTACCGCATTCTAAATTAACCTTATTCATCAGAGTTAGTCTAATTGACTTTCCTTCTTAGAGTCAGTTTGATTGAATTTTATTCTCAAAGTTAGTTTGATGTAACTTCCTTAACTTCAGTCTGATGGAATCCTCATAATTATGTAATTCTCATTACGATGGAAACTTCACTCTGTAAATTTGAAATTCTTTAAACCTCATCAGCTATAACTCATTCAGACTTATAAAAACTTCTTTTTGCGGTACTTCTTAATCTAATTCAAAAATATCTTTATTCCTAGAACCAATAAAATCTTTATTATTCCTCTATTTCTTCAAAATATTTTATCATGAGAGTTTTCATGATTTATGAGAACTTCAATATTAGAAAATCATAGTTTGACTTTAGGTTAGAAATTAAAGAACTTTTTAAATCCTTAATTCACTAGTTTCCTTCATTCCTTTCAACATAATTTTGACTTATTCACTCAGAAACTTCTTACTTTTGAATCAACACTGAGTTTGATAAATCTTAAAAGTTATGTCGATGGATTTGAGACCAATGATGCATCCAATCAACAACATTATCTTTATAAAAACTTTTGTGACCAGTGTCGCTCAATATAATACTCTACATCTAGTGTTTCTCAGTATGATCCTATATGTTTGTAAAACAAATTTTTCAAAAACAAAACTTTTCTCACCCTTTTTGTTTGGGTTCGAACATTCAGCAACTTTCACCTGTTTTTCAAAAACATTCTTTTACAAAATACTAGTTGTCAACAAATACAAAACTTTGTTAAAAATAAAACATCATAAAGGTTCTTCACAAACATGTACAATAATAATTTTATGGCCATATTTCTCTGTCCATCAAGGGATAAGGAATAATTACATGTCACCAGACCACCCCCACCATTATTCCCCATACCTATCCTTCATGCATCTTTCCCAAAAGGATATACCTTCCATAATTTACCCTGAAAGCCTCACTTGTATGCACTGTATAGTATTAGAAACTATAAAACCCTGATATTTTATGGAAAAAATATATCAAATTTAATTTATTTGATATCTTGTGTTACACACAACATTAAATTTTAAAAAAATGTGACAAACTATTAAAATATTATTATTTAATATGATAGTTATTGCCTAACCATTGGAATGGTGGGTATGAATAGGATTAACTAAATTATAAAAATATATGGTTTAAAAATGTATATAAAATGAATTATTTTATAACCTATTTAATTATAAATGAAAATAAAAGAAACTATTTGAAGATAAAGAAAATATTTTTATGAAAAATTGTTTTTATGCACACAAACAAGTTTTATCTCAATAAATTAATTAAATCACTTTCATTGAATTATTTTAATTAAATTTATATATTATATATTCAATAAAATATTTAAAATTCATCTTATTTTTTCTATACATGAGATAAGAATAGAT
Organism: Viscum album; assembly: GCA_963277665.1. Classification (NCBI taxonomy): domain Eukaryota; kingdom Viridiplantae; phylum Streptophyta; class Magnoliopsida; order Santalales; family Viscaceae; genus Viscum; species Viscum album. The sequence goes on along the minus strand of OY728125.1, from coordinate 1,119,283,328 downwards.
CCAATTTTACACTTAAAAACTATATTTTTTCTAAAAAATAGTTTTGTCTCTTTTTATGTGCTTATTTTGAAATTATTTTTTCTAATTTCAGAAAATTTATTTAAAAAAATTAAATTAATTTTTGAAATAATAATTTAAAAATTATATTGGAGTGAAATTTTGAGAATTTTCTTGAAAGATAAATTTTTATGTGAATGATAAAAATACTGATTTTTTATTAAAAAATTGTATTTTTATTCAAAGCATTTACAAGATAAATTTTATTTTAATATGGTTTTAAAAGTAAAATTAGTTCAATTATATATATATTAATCCAATTTAGGTCATTATAATCAATTTAATATTGAAATTTTATATAAAAACTTTTTAATCTTTTGAATGTTTTCTCTTTGGAAAATATTTTTCTCGTCATGACTATGGGTTTAATTTTAAATTAAAATTTTCCACTTATATATATGGAATTTGAAAAAAAAAATTCAATATTTAGAATCATAATAATTTATATTATATAATAATTTCAACTTAATTTTTTTTCAAAATAAATAGTAAAAACAATAAAAATTGATTACCTTGGTTAAGGTTAAAACGGGTTTACCGAGGGTTAAACTAAAAAGATAAGGAGTAAAATGACCTAGAAACTTGTAAAACTACCATTATCTGGTTATATTTTGACCTTATCACCTCTAAGGGTATATAATTACCCATTTTTTATCCTTTTTTATGTTTAAAATCTTGGAAGACTTTATTTGTGTTAAAAATTCCATGTGTGTCCTCTCCCCCGCTTATAAAAGGACACCCCCATATCCTCTCCTCTTCAGACTTAAAAAAATAATTTTTCATAAAATACCTAAAAAATATCTTAATTACTTTCCTAACCACATCATATAGGCCTAATTTTTATTATGAATCACTTCTAATAATTATTTATGTGTAAACCTAAATAGGTTCTCTAGAGAATAGATATAGTCCTTAAACTTGTATTTTCATTTTATTTATTCCTATAACTCCTTAAAATATTATTTAAATATGATGGTATAATAGCAATAGTATATACCATATAATAATATTTTATTATGTTGATGGAATAACCCATATCCATCTCCTATTACATCAAATGGGAAACAAAATTGTCGATCGTGTGTACAGCGAACTATCGCCTCACGAACTAATGTTATTCATTTTCCATCACCACCTCTAACAACAAGATATAATGATGTATTTAATGTATATATAATATATTTATGATATTATTATACTTATTTAATTATAATATCACACCTACCTTCTTACCTTCCAACTTTTTGGAAAACAATAATGTTGCTTGTGTGTTCGGTAGACTACCACCTCGTGAACTAATGTGATGTGTTTTTCATTTATATTTTTTTTGAATAGTAATAAGATTTTATTAAATAAATATATATGATATTTGTAACATAATTATACTTATATAATTATTTTATCACATATAACTTCTTAATTTCCATTCTGTGGAGGATATGTTAACATTGTTCATGTGTACGATAGACTACCCCATCGCGAAGTAAAATGATACATTTTTCACTAACACTTTATATGAAAGGTAATTCGGGTAAAATTAATGAATATATGTGATATATATGACATCAAAATTATTATTTAAAGTTAATATATTATTTACCTTCTTTCATTTCATCTGTTGAGAAAATGGAAATAGTGTCCATGCATATATATGGCATACCGTCTCCATGAATGATGTATTTCATTTTCTATCTCTAACTTTAATGGATTACTCTAAATACATATATAAATAATATATATATATATGATATTTATATCATATATAAAATTCTTGAGATTATGTAAACATGATAAAAGTAATATGACCTAAAATAAAAAATCAAAACATACACAAAAAAATAAAGCAGTTATTGCCCGAAACATGATTTTAACATGAAATTGCTAATAAACGAGTAATAAAAGGTCATAAGTAAATCATATATGGTATAATATATATAATTATTTTTATATAATATATTTATAATAAACATATATTTATTATACCTGATTTTATAATGTGTATGAAAAAAGGTGAGACATTACGTAAGGGATTTCTAGTCTCTCTTTTATTCTTGGGAGACATATGACATATTCAACACTTGTTTCTTTTGTATGGTGTATATCTACCCATTTTACATGTTATATCATGAAGATACTTATTTTCATGATATTTAAAGTCTCATTTTATGTTATTCTTTATTTGGGCTTATAATTCAAAATATTGCCAAAGTGGTAAGGGATTTTTGCCTTACTTTTCCTTCTTTGAGACATCTGTTATGTTATGGACCTATCTTATATTATGATGTGTATATACATCCCATTTGACATAAAATATCATGAATTTATTTATTCTCATGATATTTTAAATTTTATTTAATTTTACTCTTTCATGGGGATTAATATTCAATATTACCAAAGTGGTAATGGTTTTATGATATAATCTCATCGTTTATTGGAATTGTTTATGTTTATGCCTATGATGATGGAATATTACAATCCATCTATCAATAAACTCATGAATTTTATTATCATATATTTATGTCATTATAAAATATTTTCCCTTTATTTTCCTCTCTTTATGTACTCAAGAGTTCAAAAGAATGTTTTCAAGAAAAATCATATTTATTTCTCTCTTCGGTCGAAACCCATTTTCTTCTATATCTGTGTTTTCTAAAAAAAATAAAAAAAATTAACATCCTACAAAGGATTTATTAAATAAATTTTTACCCTTGTTTGATTTTTTTTTAAAAAAATAAAATAAATCTTCACGTTGTTTTAAAAAATAAGGCATGTTTGTCTTTTACTGAAAATATGAATCTTTGTTTTAACACATACGGCATGAAAAATATTTCCTATTGTCATTAAAACTCAATGATTTCACCTTAAAAGTTTTCAAAGTTATTTTCTAAGAAAAAATTTTCCTTAATATTTGGGAAATGTTTAGATTTTAAATAAATTATTTCAAAGTGAAAAGGGATTTTCCTCAAGAAATGTTTTAAATGATCTTTAAAGATTCCTTTATAAGTTTTCAAGGTTATTTTCAAAGAAAATATTTTGAAAATGCTTTAAATTTTAAAAAGTTTTTTCAAAATAAAAAGGATATTTTCCTCAATAAATTTTTTAAATGATCTTTAAATCTTCCTTTATAATTTTCCAAGGTTATTTTAAAAGAAAAAAATTTCAAAAAAATTGTATTTTAAAAAAATTAAAGTAGAAAGGATATTTTCCTCAATAAATGTTCCAAGTGTCTTTTTGAAATCATTTTCCATATAAGATGACATACTTTGATGTTAATTATGATTTAATGAGTATATGATCCAAGGATACCATTCTTAGTCTTTCTCTAGATGGTTTATGTTTATAATAATAAACTGATTATGAAACTCGTTTATTTACCATATGTTATGATATGATTAAATGTTTATAAAACCTATTTATCATCAATCCACTTTTTTTGTGTTTTTAAAAATACTTTTTAAAGGTAAGTGTAGAACCTTCCCATTAAAAAACCACAAAACAAAAAACCAAGAAATAACTAAATCCACATAAATTTGCCTTGGGCCGCAAGAACACATTAGGACACTCAAGCCATGCACCACTCATCCCACCACTTCCCTAAACGATTCCCATGCCACTCAATGCATTGGGTAGTAATTAATGTTCTATGAGCTTATAGGGTACATGGTAGGTTATCCCATGCCCAAGAAGAGGGTACATAAGAGGTTATCCCAATCCCAAAGAATAAACACTGGTGGTTAGCCCAAACCTAACATCTTATTAATGTCTTGGAGGGTAACATTGATATAATGTTTTTAATTCTTATGTGTATTCCAAAATTACATATCTTATGTAAAATTTATGCTATCATGGCTCATATTATTTGATTTCCTTATGATTCATGTCTTATGGACTCCCAATATTTATTCCATGACTCAATATTTTGATCATTTATATGTATGGTATGGTTTTCACATGTTATTATCATGTTCTTATACCCTTATGATCACATTATGTATATATATTTCCCTTGTTTACCATTACCGAGCATCTGATCACACACATTCTTATGTTTCTTTTACCCAGGTTATGATCATATGTGTCATGTTTGATATTTCTAAGAAGTTTGTTAGTTATGAGAAACTAAGTGGGATACAATGTAGAACTCTTATGAACTAGTTGTTTATGTTTCCCATATTCTAAAGGCACTATACATTTATGATCCTTGGAAGTGTGTTTGCATAATGTAATTAATATTCATCTAAAAAATGTAATATCTTGGTATAAGAAGTTTGGGTATTTATAGTTGGTATCATAGGATTGGATGAGTTAAATTTTGGAAACTAGGATAAGAAAACTTTAGTGAGATACCTGAGGATATTTCTATGGATATGTCTAGGGATATTTATAAGGATAATTCTAATGATAATTATAAGTGTAGGAAAATATCATGTAATATTGGTGAAGGATGGTATGAGTGGTTTCCAAGAAATCACATCCCTTTCTGGATACTACAAGTAGATATGGTTCTAGCACAGATGTACTTAGGGTTAATAACTCCAAAAAAGGCACGTTGGGCTTGACTTGAGCATTACTTGGTATATAAAAATGGGATTTATGGCATAGATAGTTTGATACTCTTAGGGGATATGATTTGTAAATTAACAAACTCTTTATAAACCATCATGGATTATTTTAATATATTATGACCATGAATAACCTAGGTTAAAACTATGGTTTCATATATTGAAAATAAGGGGTTATCATTTTGACATCTTATAAATGATTTTTCATGATTATGTGGTTTCCCACTATGATTATTTTTTCTAACACTATGCATTTTGGTTTTAGTCAATGGTGGGGACCAAAAGGAATTGGGATAATGTTGAATGTGATAGACAATGTGTTGATGAGAAACTAAATCAGATAATGACTAGAGTAAAGGATATTGTGATTATTCCTAATCAACTATCATGATACATGGTAAACAATTTTCACCTTAACCAACTCTTAGACTCACCAAAGAAGATAAGGATAGAGTTCACTAAGAGATCGGGTAGCGGAGACCTTAGAGGAAAGAAGATCTAGTTTCTTATATTTCAATAATGTGGGAATAATCACTACATGTAATGTGTCAAATGAATGGTAATATGTTTTATTTGTAGAGAAGAAGGGCGCATAGTAACTGATTGATGAGGAAAAATGAAAATTTTAGTTAACGTAATAGATTGGAATAATGGTCTCTTTATGGTATCATTAATTATTAAATGTTTTAAATATGGTAAGTATGGTCATTATAAAAATTAATATCCTAAGGGTAAAGTTCATAAAGAGAATCATCAAGGTGGTATGAGTAATTGTTATATTATTGATGATAGAGAGACTGAGAATGACGAATCAAAGGTATGAGTTGTTCTAATAGTATTGTTTATATTAAATGTAAGAATCATGATTAAATTGAGGTTTATGGATGTTAATACATTAATATTTCATATTATTAAAAAGTTTTATTAATGAATAAGATAATGAAGCATAGTTAATGTTTTAATAATTAAGTGGAATTATTAAAGTGTTTATATATTTTAATTCAACAATTATATTATATGAATCATGAAATATATAAAGATTATTTTTTAGAAGTTTTGGGTTGAGGATTTTCAAGAATATATTGAATAGAACTGATGACCTAGAATATTAATTTATTAGAAAGGTGATATTTAATTGGAAAAACATGATTAAGGAAAAATAACCCTTAATATGTTCCTCATGTTGAGAAAATGGTGTCTATTTTAGATAAATAGATTATTGATATAGATAAATTAAATTGGATATCATTTATAACCTTTGAACTGATTAATGATTTATTGAAAAAGTGTTTTATGTTACTATTGATAAAGTTTATATTATTTTTGGATTTTTGGAATATATTCAATATTTTTTTTTATTTAAGGAATGAGGAAGCATGTATGTTTCCATTTAGGTTTTTTGTTAATTATAGTTATTACCATGATTCAAGAAAATTTATGACCAAGGTATTCACATATTTAGCATTTGATCATTAAGATATACTGAATGATATTTGTGGGATTAATATTAAGTTGATTTTTGGAAAATTTAGTGACTTATTTATAAATTTTGAGTTTTTGAAAGTTTGTAAGGTTAACCATTTATAAAATGGTTTAAGTTAAACTTTGGATGAGGTTTTAGAGATTAATGTATTATTTTACCATATAAAGATTTATGCATATTGGATAAACTATGCTAACCATTTTTGTTTTTGATAATAACTAGAGATAAAAGGAATAAATTATCAATCTTTTATGGATCTTATTATCTGTTAGTGCTTTATGTATGAAAAAATAATATCTTAGAGTAAGATATGAAGTGTAAATTGATCAAGGAACAACCAAAGGATGAGATTGTGCTTATGAAATGAAATTAAATCAAGTGAATATATCATCTCATGAAAATTATTCAACTTTAGGTAAAGGATACTTAAATAAAATTTTATACATTTTCCTTTATATTTTATGATTGAATGGTCCTTTCACCTATCACATATTTATGGATTTGTGGTTATTAACATTCTCCTAACCATGTTCTATATCACTCTCTATCAATATTTTGGAATTAGTTTTATCTTCTAGGTCTATGTTTTTAAATCACACAAATATTCTCATACATGGAAACCTAGTTATGTGTTATCCAAGTTCAATTTCATAATTTTTTTCCCTCTTAACAAGTGGAAGTTTTATTGTCTCTTTTTACGATGTGGGTTTCCCATGAAGGAATTTTCAAATGTAAAACCCACCATACAAAAATTTAAATTTAAAGGATGAATTTTTTTTATGGGGGGTAGAATGTAACATCCTTATATTTTATAATAAAAATTGATTTAATTTAATTTATTTGATAGCTTGCATTACACATGATGCTGAATTTTAACAAAACACGACATACTATTAAAATATTTTTATTTGATATGATAGTTATCTCTTAGTCATTGGAATGTCAGGATTAACTAAACTATGATAATATATTTTTTAAACATGTACATAAAATTAATTATTTTGTGACCAATTTAATTATAAATTAAAATAAAATAAACCGTTTGAAGATAAAGGAAAACTTTTTTCTAAAAACTATTTTTATGTGCACAAACATGTTTTATATCAACAAATTAATTAAATCACTTTTGATGAATTATTTTAATTAAACTGACATATTATATATTTAATAAAATGTTTAAAATTAATATTATATGTTTTTTAGGCATGTTATAAGAATAAATCCAATTTTACATTTAAAAAATTATATTTTTTCTAAAAAACAGTTTTGTCGCCTTTTGTGCCCTCATTTTAAAATTAATTTTTTCCACTTTTAGAAAATTTATCTAAAAAATGAAATTAGTTTTTGAAATTTTCATGTCAAAATTATCTTGGAATGACTTTTTGATAATTTTCTAAAATGATACATTTTCCAGTGAATAGTAAAAAATACTAGTTTTTATTTAAAAATTATCTTTTCATTCAAATCATTTACAAGATAAATTTTATTTTAATATAGTTATAAATGTAAAATTAGTTCAATTATATATATATATATATATATTAATCTAATTTAGGTCATTTTAATCAATTTCATATTGAATTTTGATATAATAACTTTTAAAAAAATTCAACATTTTCTCTTTGGAAAACTGTTTCCTCATCACATATATGGGTTTAATTTTAAATTAAAATTTTCCAATTATGTGAATGTAATTTTAAAAAATAGTTTAAATGTTTTTAATCAGTATAATTTATATTATATAATAATTTCAACTTAATTTTTGGTTAAAATTAATATTAAAAATAGTAAAAATTAATTATTGTGGTTAAGCTTAAAATGGGTTTACTATAGAGTTAAACTAAAAAATAAGGAGTAAAATGACCTATAAACTTGTCCAAAACCAATTTTATGGAAATATTTAAATATTTAAACCTATAAGGTTCTATAATGATCTATTTTTTATCCTTTTTTCATGTAAAAAATGTGGTTACACTTTATTATTTTCAAAAATTTCATGTGTGTCATCTCCCCCAATTATAAAAAGCCACCCCTCCCCTCTCCTCTTAACACATCCAAAACTATTTAGTTAGGAAAAAACCTACCCCAAAATCTTCATAAATTCATTCCCCATATCTTATATGCCTTATTTTTATTAGTAATCCCTTCTAATAAGGTTTTAGGTGTAAACCTAAAGAGGATCTCGGAAGAATTTTCATTTTCATTTTATTTTTTCCTCTAAATCCTTAAAATATTATTAAACAATTATGATATAAAAAACAATATCCAAAATATAGTGATATTTTATTCTGTTAATTTAATAACTTATATCAATCTCATCTTCTATCAAAAAGGAAATGAAACTATCAATCGTGTGTACGAAGGACTACCGCCTCGCGAATTGATGTTTTTTTTCATCACCACATATACCAGATGGATATAATGATATATTTAATTATTATATAATATATTTATGATATTATTATAATTTTTTAATAATAATATCACACATAACTTCTTACCTTATAGCCCATTGAAAAATAATAATTTCGCTCGTGTATACATCGGACTACCGACACACAAACCGATATGATTTGTTTTTTATTTATATTTTACTTGGATGGTAATAAGGATATATTAAATGAATATATATTATATTTGTAACATAATTATACTTCTAGAATTATGATATCACATATACCTTCTTACTTTCCATTTCATGGGGGATACAATAACATCATTCGTGTGTACAGTGGACTACTGCCTCACGAAGTGATGTGATTAGTTTTTCACTAATGATTTAAATAGAAGGTAATTAAGGTAAATTTAATGAATATATGTGATATATATGACATAAAAATGATTCTATAAAATTAATATATTATTAAAATTTCTTTCAATTCATCTTCGAGAAAATGGAAACAGGATGCATGCATATGTACGACCTACCATCTCCATGAATGGTGTATTTAATTTTATATCTCTACCTTTTATGGATTAATCTAAATAAATATTAACTGAATATATATGATATTTATATCATGGATAAAAAAATTATATTATGGAACCATGATCAAAGTAATAGTACTAAAAATAAAAAATCAAAACATACATTAAAAACAAAGCAGTTATTACTCGAAACATGATTTTAAGATGGAATTGTTAATAAATAGGAAATAAAAGATCGTAAGTAAATAATATATGGTATTATATATATATATATTTATGGTTATTTAATATATTTATAATAAACTTATATTTATTATATGGGAGGTTTGAATGTGTATGAAGGAATTCGAGACTTAAGGTAATGGATTTCTAATCTCTTTTTTATTCCTGGAATACATATGCCATATTCACAAATTGTTTCTTTTTTGTGGTATATATATTACCCATTTTACATTTTATATCATTAATATACTTATTTTCATGATATTTTAAGTTTCATTTTATTTTATTCTTTATTGGGGCTTATGATTCAAAATATTACCAAAGCGGTAAGAGATTTTTGTCTTAATTTTCCTTCTTTGAGACATATGTTACATTATGAACCTATATTATTTTATGAGGTGTATATATAGAGTATTTTACATATAATAAAATGAATTTATTTATTCTCATTATATTTTAATTTTCATTCAATTTTATTCTTTCATGGGACTTATGATTCAATGTCACCAAAGTGGTAATGGTTTTATGATACAATCTCATCGTTTATCGGGATTGTTTATGTTTATGCTTTCGATGATGAAATATTATGATCCATCTCTCTAGAAACTCATGAATTTTTTATCCTATATATATATAATGAGAATATATTTTTTCCATTCATTTTCCTATCTTTATGTACTCAAGAGTTTAAAAGAATATTTTTAAGAAAAATTATATTTATTTCTCTATTTGGTCAAAAATACATTTTCTTCCATATCCATGTTTTCTAAAAATGATTTCAAAAATGTCTTAAAATTCCAAAAAGGGTTTTTCAAAGACATTTTTACCCATTTCTGAATTTTTAAAAAGTGTTTTAAAAGGAATTTTCATGTCATTTTCAAAAACAAGGCCAATTTTTCTTTCACTAAAAATGTGACAGGAATCTTTGTTTTAATATGCATGACATGTACATCATTTCCTATTGTTCATACCACTCAATGATTTCAATATTTTATTATAATTTTTTAAGTTTATTTTCAAAGAAAATTTTTTCCTTATTATTTGGGAAATTTTTAGATTTAAAATAAATGATTCCAATTTGAAAAGGTATTTTCCTTAAGAAATGTTTTAAATTATCTTTAAATATTCCTTTATAATTTTCCAAGGTTATTTTCAAAGAAAATTATTTTTTAAATGTTTTATGTTTTAAAAATTATTTTCAAAATAAAAAGTATATTTTACTCAATAAATTTTTTAAATGATCACTAAATCTTAATTTATAAGTTTCCAATGTTATTTTAAAAGAAAATGATTTTAAATCTTTTTATGTTTTAAGAAGTGTTTTTCAAAGTGGAAATGATATTTTCCTCAATAAATGGTCCAAGTGTCTTTTTAAAATAATTTTCCATCTATGATGACATACTTTTATGTTAATTATGATTTATTATGGATATAATCCAATGAGAATTTTCCTAGTCCTTCTCTAGATGGTTTATATTTATAATAAAAAAATGTTTACGAAACCCATTTATTTATCACTGGTTATGATATGATGAAATGTTTATGAAACCCCTTTCATTTCATAGTTTTTTATATGATTAATGTTTTATGATCTTGTGAAACACAAATGTATGTATTATGTGATGGTTGGGACCTATATCTCAATCCAATGTATTGGGTAGTGATTAATGTTCTATGAGCTCAGAGGGTATATGGGAGGTTATACCAAGCCTGAAAAGAGGGTACACATGAGGTTATCCCAATCTCAAATTAGGTACATGGATGGTTATCCTAAGCATAATATTTTATGAATTTCTTGGTGTGTAGCCTTGAAATAAGGTTTTCTATGCTTATGTGTATGACACGGTTCATGTCTTATGTCAAAGTTATGATCTCATGGACCATGTTCTTTGATTTCCTTATGATTCGTGTCTTATGAACTGCCAATATTTATTTTAAAACTCAATATTTTGATCTTTGATGTGTAAGTAATGGTTTTTATATGTTATGACCATATTCTCATACACTTATGTGCATGTTATGTTTACATATTTCCCTTTTTTACCTTTACTGATAATCTGATATCATCTATTCTTAGGTTTTTTTCATATTATAGTGATAGTTATTACGTGTGATATGCCTAAGAAGGGTGTTGGTTATGAGGAACTAAGTGGGATATGATGTATAACTCTTAAGAACCATTTATTTATGTTTCAAAGTTTCTAAAGTCACTATAATTTTATGATTCTCATGTGTGTTTTTGTGTAATGTAATTAATATTCATCTAAAAATATGTAATCTTTAGGTATGAGAAGTTTGGGTCTTTATAGAAACATTGTGAATGTTGATGCCCCCTTCCTCCATTAACTTCACCATCCTCTTCCACAATTCCTAGTGGAACCTACCTCATTTATTATCATCCCAAATAAATGAATTCATAATTTCCTCAATCCTATTTATGGTTCCTTTAGTATTTTTTATGACATAAAATGTATGAATGGGCATGGACATTAGAACACTATTCACCAGTGTGATTCTCTCTCCAAGTAAAAGGAATTTGTTCTTCCAGTTGCAGATACGAGACATTATCCTACTCATGATATCCTCAAATAAAACCTTCTTGATCTTTCTATTATAAATAGGCACATCAAGGTATTCCATTAGGAGGATCCACCTTTCTATACCCATCTTTCCTTATATTATCTTCCCTCGTCTGTGCATGCAGTTCTTGGATATATATACATTTATCTTCCCTTGATTAATGCATTTCCCACTCCAGCCTCCATATATCTATATTAACCTATTAAATTTTTTAAGAGATATATGTATGAAATTTATAAAAAACAACATGTCATCTGCAAGCATGAGGTGAGAAATTGTTCCTGACCCATACCTATTTCTATATGGTAAAATTATTCCTTCAACCATTTCTCATTTCAAGTTTCCAATGAGTGCCTCCTATGCAATAATGAAAATAATTTTAGACACTATATCTCCTTGTCTTATCCCATTCACTATTTTGAAGAAACTGAAGCTACTCCATATAATTTATATATAAAACCACAGTGACGTGAAGTATCTAAAAAAATCATAAACCCACTCTATAAAACCAAAGCACCTCATGGTCTCAAGAATGAAGCTCCAATTGAATCAATAATAAGATTTATCCATATCTATCCTACCATCAATATCTCAAGAATGTAATCGATAATTTATTTCAATTTAATGATTGGATTGAGAAGAAGGTAGATGAGGGGATCTTGGAGCCACTGATGCCTGAATCCCCACACTAGTTATGTGATCACTCTAAACAGAACATACAAGTTGTGGAATAGAATATTGGAATACAATCTCTTAGAAATTGAAAAAATAAGGTATATTACTTTAATACTAATCATATGGATAAATATTTAACATGTTCAGTAGATCATAGCCTTCTCAAGCTCCCAATGATCAAGAGAACCAAGATGCAGACATGAATTACCATCTCAATTATTGTTCTTACCATCAGTGCTTATGGAATATGATTGAAGGATTCCTTGTATTTAAGGATTGTATCCAAATTATAAAGGATCAATATAGATATATAATCCTTAAACCCAATATTTATTCATGTGATACATTCGAAATCCATTATCAATTAATCCCTCTTGATGAGTTATGATAAAATCAGCATCCTTACCACATGATATTAAACTGTATAGTACACATCCTTACCGCATGATGTTAAATTTCATAAAACTTGTACTATTCACATGATGTTAAATTATATGACATCTTTATACTCACTATGATATATTAAACTAAAAGGTCATGTTTTTTCCACAAGACCCTAAACTACACGATGCATTAGTCTGGGCTGTAAGACCTTAAATTTCATAGCACATTTTTCCTCATCACATGATGTTAAACTACATGGAATGTGATCATGTGGGATCTACCTTGTCTTTTATATGTGATCTATATCTACATAGAATTTTTCTACTATGTGGGTTTACCACCTCATAATGAGTTTCTCCAATAACCTTATATTAGAAAAAAGTTATATCACCTCATCTTGGAACTAGAACCTCATCCACATAAGGTTTTCTTCCTTATTAATCCAAGACACCTCTTCATTGGAAATTTACTACAAATAATATAGATCTATATAGAAAATAAAATTCCCCGTCCTTATATAAGATTTAGATATGCATAGGGTCCATATATAAGAACTATGTATGGATTGATTCTCATACCATGTAATACATAGAGACACCTGAATCTCTTATTCCAATCCCAAACACTAATTTTCATCACTTTCAACCGTGTCCCTCCATGAGAATCAAATATTTTTATAGATTCATATTTTCATTAAAATTTTGATGCCCCCGTATGTTTCCTATCATGCACTCTTGCATGGTTTAATCAACTTATCAGTTGTCTCTTGTTTCTCATGCTAAGGATGGATCATGTGATCTTAGAGGAATTAGAGAGTCACTATGACTATCATGATTGAGATGCATTTTATTCAAAGACAATGAACTTTAACCTTGTTTCATGATGTTAAATTGTATAACATAAGGCCTTCACATTGAGTAGATAATCCCTTATGATGATTGTGTACTCAATAGTTGCATGTTTTGTTCCTACACCCTAAAAATGTGTTTAATAAATGTTCGTGTAACCTTTGGGGTGCACAAACCCTTCTTAAATATTTTATTCTCCATAAAACAAACTTCATGTCTCTCATATATGAGTTAATACACATCAATTACTTAAGTCAACGCACTTCTCTTATAACCTTATAACCTTAAGTCATTCCACTTTTTTCTCCCCCATAACATATTGGTAATAAGGATCGATTGATCTGAATGAAACCTACTAGGATTTATTAGTGAATAAAATAATTTCCACAGATATTGTGACCAAGGGGATGCTTTGGTCCTAGAGTAAAATACCCCCCTTAACCTCATGATCTATTTTCCTGAATGTGTGTGATAATGGTTTCTGAAATTACTAATGGTCGACCTAGTCCCACCAGTATCCACTTCTAATTAACTCAAATATTCTTGGGTTATGATTTTCATGTCCTATAAACCAACTATTCAAGTAGATTCAAATACAATCAATGTTACACATATTTGCATCATACCCATTGTCAAAACAAGATTATAACATCATATTCTTATACCCTTTTGTTTCAGAGTATGCATATCCCATGAAAACCCAAATGCCTTGAGTTGGTTAATCCTATTGAAAATATCACTCGGTCAAAGTTGTACAACCATAAAAATAAATAGTCATTTTCACATGAAGATAAATTACATGACATATGGTCCATCCTATAATACCATAAACTACTTGGAGTAGGTCCATCTTATGGGACCAATTACCTATATGAGATATAGATCCATGTAAGGATATGTGGAATGCCCCTATTATCCATAAATTAATGATAGGGTTGAATATTACATCCCTATACCAAAATCAAATATGAAAATTCCCTTTCATATTCATATGAGTCGAATATGAATAAGGGACCCTTAGTCGACTATAATTTCAAGGTTCACTCAAGAAATAACTAAAAATCCCCTCTCCTTGCATATAAGATAGACTTATGTAGGGGATCTATATAAGAACTATGTATGGCTTGATTACCATATTCATGGGTTATATAGTGATGATTAAATCCCTATCCTAAGCTTATCCACACCTTCCATTAAAAAATAGTGCCCCTATATTTTAACCTGATCAATGTGGAGACAAAATCATTTTAAGAACTACATATTACATGATTCCAAAAAAATAAGATACATAGTGATATCTAGGATCACCTATCCTAGACCCATCCATGGAATTTCTTTGATACTAAACACTTTTAATCTAGTACAAGGTCCAATTGAACCTACCCTATATGATCCAAAAGAGTGTATAGTGCCTTAATTCCTAGAAACAATACTTTAAAATTCATGAGAACCAAGTCCTAGTGAAAGGACTATAAACTATAGAGAATCTACATCCATATCACCTGACACTAAACTATATTACATATGGTTCATCCTGTAATACCTTAAACTAGTTAAATTGGGACATCCTATAAGACCCTTGACTCGCATGAGAACTATATCCATGTAGAAAAAATGACCTATCCCCATATGCGAATCAAATCAGTGTGAGGAATTTTACATCAAAGAACTATGTACAGCTTGATTCCAATTATTTTGGGATATATAGTAATGATTAGATATTCTACTCTATGCCCAACCAAAAATTATGAAAAGGATAAGTTTATCCTTTTTCACAGTGGAACTTAAAATTCCATCACCATGTATCGATACTTGATCTCCCACTCATTTATAATGGAACTTATTTTAATAAGCATGGATAAAAGGGAATCACACTTCATATGTAAATTAGACCCATGTAAAACTAATCACAAGTAATGGAAGCAAGAATTTAAACCTCATAACATCCACATCCTTACCGTATGATGTTAAACTACACGGTCACCATCCCCACCACATGATGTTAAACTATGAGGTATAATTCCATCCCACATGACTCTAAACTGCTCAAAGTGTCCTGTTATTTGGGACCTATTTCTCTTATACATGAGATCTTGATCTATGTAGAATTATTTGTCACATGGTCAGCCTATTTCTTAGATAATTAATCCCACATATTCCTTGCATATGAGATAGAACTATGTAAGGGACCATCCTTTAAAAGAACTGTGTACAGGCTTGATTCCCATCACCATGGGATACATAGTGACATCCATATACTCTACCATAAACCTAGCTACCATTATTTTAATCAAAATATGGACATACCCTCCCCCCTTATGTATGATCCATATTTGTGCAAGATAATACAATGTGGGTTCTCTCATATATAAACCCATGTTCAGAATAAAATTTCCATTCCCCTGCATATGATTTAGATCTATACCGGGGTACTTTCTTTCCAATAACTACATGTGATATAATTATTATCCTTACAGGATGTGTAATGACACCTAGGTCCCCTAGTCCTAGACCCAATCACAGTGTCTAAGAAAATAATTCCCATTTTTTCTTTCCATTGTGTATGAGCCAAATATTTTATAGGGGGGTTTTCTTTTCAAAAAATATGTTTGGATTGATTCCTATATATACAGGATATATAGTGATTTTTGAATCCTAGGACCAGCCACAATTTCAAAAAAAATACCTCTCCCTACACATGAGTCTGATCTGTGTAGGTGAATTATTATATAAGAACTATGTGTGGCTTGATTCCTGACTTGTCAGGATAAGTAGTGATGCTTGGGAATATTTTCTTGGTCCCAGCCATGGATTCTCCACTATTGTAACCTTATTCGGTGGTTGATAGGTATCAAAAACACTCATACTTATTTGGTTACAAGACTATGAAGATGTCCCACCTAGTGAAATATTATCCCAATATGAGAGCACTTCGCCTTCATGATATAGTCAACGGTTATAGATCATCCACCCAAAAAATAGTGGATAACTTCTCTTTTGAGAAGTAACATTACTTTCTCCTATGTTTATGAGATAGATATATGTGGGGTACTTTTTCATCAAGGAATTATGTGTGGCTTAATTCATGTATATACAAGATATGTAGTGACACCCAGAACCTCCATCTTGAGCCTAGCTTCAATCCTTAAGATAATTATTCCACTTTTCTTTCCTATATATGAGTTGGGTATATATAGGGGAGCATACCTTGATCCTTCTAATTATGTATGTCTTCATTATAAAAATAAAGTATGATAATTCCCCCTTTCACCTTGATGTGTTTTCCTTTATCACTTTATTGAATGGACATGTGCTAAGGCGAAACCCATTTTAATTCCCCCTGCATATAAGATATATTTGTGTAGGGGGGATGTTTATTTGAGAACTATGTGTGGATTGATTCCTATCAAAATAGAATATATAGTAATTCTCGGATCTCTAATCATAATATTTTCTATAAATTTTAAAATAAAATCCCCCTCCAACCTTAGTGTTTAAACTTTAATGATGATACTTAACTTCCCTGATATCCTTGCACTAAGGTAAGACTTAATTTTAATTCCCTAAACATGATCATGATCTATGCAGTGGAAGCCTCACAAATATTGTGTATGGATTGATAAAAATGACTCCCTCCCTACATAAGAGTTCAATCTATTTGAGGATCTATATAAGAACTACATGTTCTTTTATTATTACCCATATTAGATACATAGTGATGATAGGATTCTCTATCCTAGGCCTAGCCATAATTTCCAAAAATATACCCCCTACGTATGAGCTAGATATACATATAGGTATTTCATTGAAAAAGATTCTTGTGGCTTGGTTATTGTACTTATAAGATTCCCAGCAAAACCCATAAGGGACTATCCACAAAAATGATAAATACCCCAAACTCATATTGGTGCCTAATAAAATCACCAATAATTCTCAATGAATCTCATTTATTCTAAAAACAAAGACAGTTTCTTTTACCTCATGCAAAAAATAGGTTCAAAAAAATTCATAAATTAGAAAGGGCCTCCTATTACATATAATCTTGATCTACGCAATAGTCCTCAGCATGGGTTCTCTCATCTATAGACTCGTGTTATGGTAAGACTTCCCACATATTTCCTATCCCTATTTTTCATGAACCCCTATCCAACATAGTATAGGTTATTCTCTGACTACCTATCCTTTCTCTCACCAAGCATGACTCATTAGAGGTCTGGTTTGGACACCTCATTTAGCGCGACTAGGAGTATCATGATTGAAGATGAGAATAGAAAAATGTACGTACATTATAACCTTAAAGTGTGTACACTTTGGTTAAAGTTGTATAAAAATAAAATTTATCCTTGAGTGTACCAAATCGCAAGACCTTAAACTACTGGTAAAAAATACATGAAAACTTTTCAAGATGAAAAGCTGAAAAGTGAATTCTAAGAAAAATTAAAGTCTTTGCTCACTAAAATTTACTCTTAAAGAGCTTATGAAAAATATAAAGTATAAATAAAATGGGAATAGAGATCATAGGTTCAATCTCATGACCCTATAAAAAGTATTTCCATTCTCTATATACCCTTATAGTTTAGGAAAAATTTGTGAAAATGATTTAGCACATCCCTCCACCTTGATAACTTGTTTAGTATATAGAGACACAACTTTTAGGGTTCCAAAAACCTCTTTGTATAGATTTTTCTCTAAAACATAATTCATTTCTAAAGTGTATGGACCTCCTCAAATCTTCTATGGCCTTTAGTGGGGAGCTTATACGGCTTCAAGGGACCCCTATTATTGACTATTCAGGAGTTGGATCTGCATAATGGTCCATGACCTGTCAACCAGGGTTTTATTTTCCATGAAAATAGAACCTATAATCCCTATGATCCCTTGCATAATTGTAGAGGGTCTCACCACCTTATAGTGATTTAAAATCATCCTAAGCATGTTCATTCCATCTCATCATCCTTGGTTCAAACTATTTAAGGTGTGATTTACAAATCACATGAACCAACTATTCAAGAGGATTCAATATCCTTGACATTACATCACCATGTATTATGATCTTCCTTGAGGAAAGGATGTGGTACCTCATTCTTGGTCCAAGATTCATTACCATAAACTGAATTCCCCTTTTTGAGGTAGCGCATAAACCATCTCCAGACTATTAAAACCCTCATTGGATAGTTATTTTCCCCAAACATTACTTCATTACTTGAGTGTTTGAACCTCCACAAATCCTCCATGGCCCTTAGTAAGGAGTATATTTGTCTTTAAGACACCCCTCTACATGACTATTCATGAGTGGGATTTATATAAGTGCCCTTGACCTATCAACTAGAGTTTTAATTTCATTTTGAAAAGGAACTATGATACTTGTGAGCCTTGAAGACATTTTATAGGAGCCCATCACCTCATAGTGATTTTTGAGAAACCCTAGTATGTATGTACCATTTCTTCATTATTTGTTCAAAATCCTTGAGGAATTATTTACATATCCCATAATCCAACCATCCAAGTGGATTCGACATCTTTGAAATTACATCAACATATGTCGTACATGTTCTTGAAGTAAAGATTCAAGGTTACATAACCCTTCTTGAATATTAATCTTTGAAGCAAGGATACATGGTACTAGAACCCTTATTGTATACTCATATTTGAAGCAAGGATATAGGGTTTTATAACCCTTATTGAATAATCATCGTTAGAGAAAGGTTGTAGGGTTCTAGAGACCTTTTTTAATAATCATCCTCCATAACCCACTTCATGTCTTGACCACATTAATCCCCCCATATAATTTTACATAGACCTAGGAAAAGAGCACACCCAATTTCAAGTGACCACCCTGCTTGAAAATGTATGTGTCGGTTCTGTGTAAGGGTCCTTTACCTATCAACCAAAGAAATATTTTCCATGAAAAAAGTTTATATGATCTCTGTGAGCCCTAAAAACACTACAGAGGGGATCTTCACCCCAGAGTGATTTGTGACCATCTCAGGTATGTCCTCCTTATCTCATTATCCTAGTTCAAGCTCTTTAAAACATGATTTGCCTTTTCCATGAGTCAAGCATTCAATATGTGGTATCTTATTCTTAACATAGGGTCCAATTTGTATGATCTAAAACTATAGAAACATAGGTTCGAAGATATATTACCTTAAACTACAGAAACATAGGGTCCAATCTATATGACCTTAAACTATAGTAGCACAAGGTCCAATATATATGACCTTACACTATAGAAACATAAGATTTAAGTCATATGACCGTAAAATATAGCATTGTTGGGTCAAATATGTATGATCTAAAACCTCAAAAACTAATTGGTTCATCTTTCAATGCCTTAAACTGCTAATTGAAAGAGATGAAACACTCACCAAGTTGAAAACCCAAAAAGGGAACCTTGGGAAAAATCTGAGTCTCTGCTCACTAAGATGCACTCTTTAATATATTAGGAAAAATATTGTGCATTTAAATAAATGGAAAAGGAATAAAACTTTTCAAGTTGAAAACATTTAATGGGAGATATGATAAAAATCCAAATCCATACCCGCTAAGCCTCTCCCACAATGGATTAGGAATAAATTATGGAGAAGTTAAAATATACAAAGCTTGTATGAACCATTATCCATCCCTAGTAAAAATCAAGTTATGATCGCTAGTTCCACTAACTTAGGAAACAATTAGAGCACATATCTATTCCACATGACCTATATTGTCATGAACCAGCCTAAGTCAACCCTGAACCGGTCACCCAGGCCAGCCCGCGACAAGTCCCGAGAGGCATTCCCGATCCTCCTAGGATGGAGACAAGCACCAAGGTCATAAATAGAGTACACAAGGGAATTATTTCACCCATATATAAACAATCAAAAAATAGCATAAATAAATGGACAGCCCAAAATACATTTATATAAAAATTGAACTGAACATTATTTTTATAAGAAAATGAAAGTACAACTAAACCAACAACTCAACTGACCAAACCCGATAACCAAATAACTCCATGTGACCTCACTGTTCACTCTCCAACAAAATGATCACATGTCACCCAAGGTGATTGAACTCATGTTGAAACCTGCACAAGGGATAAAAATAGAAGAAGACTATAGGTGTGAGTATTAAAACTCAGTAGGTTATCCTGATATTCTATTCCCAATGCACATACTTTAAAATAAAAAAACATCAATTTCAAGTTTTAAATAAAAATATAAAGGTTTGTTTTCCAAATGAGGTCCCATGCTATAAAAAAATTACTAGATAGAAACATGCATGTTTTATAAACAAGAATGCTAGTAATAATTTTCAAAGAGGTGCAACTTAAAAATGGAAATAGTTTTCAAGAGGGATACTTTAAAGAATTTACACTTTTAAATAAATCACCCAAACTGATGAATTTAACAACCAAACACTCCATATTCTGATAGTGAGTACAAATTAGCCAATGATCATAAGTCATGGGAACACCCCTAGGCACTAGTTAGTTGTGAGCCTTAGTTACCTCGTATCTCAATGAAAATAACCATAATAAATATTCGTTCTTGTGCACACGAGACACTAGTAGGGAGAATACCCATAACCTAGTGGTCCCCCAACATCATCATCATCATAGTATAGTTATTTTTTCCATATTCAAACTTTCTACGTGAAATAGGGGCCAAACCCCACAGGATCACTAGCATACTAGTACAAGTCCACCCACCTAGATACCCGGGATTCCCTTTAGTACTCAATCAAGTTATACAAATTATCAAACACACATTTCAAATAAAAATTCCATTCCCAAACCATAAACACACAAATATCCCACAAAAATTCTTCACATTTCTTTCATGAATCAATAAACCACTGAAAATTTTCATAAAACAATTTCAAGGAGTGTATTGAGGCTTTTCACATAAAACTCATTAAAAACACTCTTTTAATTATAAACACACAACAAAACCATACCCAACCATATTTTCCATCCCTAAAAAAATTTAATAAAATCATTTCATGGACCATAAAATAATCCCAATTGACACAACATGGTATATACAAGTAAAACATTCATTCTTTACTTTTAGGAAAGGCCAAACGGGCCTTTAAACATTTTTTTAAAACTAACATTTGACAAAGTTATGAATTTAAATTTTATTAAGTAGGTTTATAAAAAAAATTACAGTATAAAAACACATTCATAAATCTCTTAAAACACTTAGGTTACATATTCAAAACATAACCATTTTCATAAGAATGTGAAACGGGCCATTTTCCAGCAACTCGGGCCAAAACATGTTGTAAACCAAAAACCATTTGTTTGTAAAACCAAATAAAAATTGGAAATCCATAAAAGGATCCAAAAATAATTTTTTTACATGCTTCCAATGTATTTATAAATCCAAAAAAAACCATTTTAAGTTGCACTACACACATAAAAGACAATTGGGCATTTTACCGAACACATGGCATGCACTCTTTAACAAAACAACTTATGTTAAGCAAATAAAGGGATAAAATATCATTTTCATGACATAAAGTTATTAAATATACTTAAAAACATTCAAAATACCATAAACCAAGTGTGAAATCCCATGGAATTATTTATCAAATAAGAGGAGTTCACATTTATACCAAAACAACTATATTTTTAACAAAATAAGTAATAAAACATAATTTGCACACAAAACCTTTAAAACCAAGGCTTCACAGTAGAAAATATCATATAAATAAGGTTATAACAGAGTGATAATGATGAAACTTAAATGATAAAGGCTTGTGCAAGGGATATCCTACCTCAAATCCTTGGCGTAATGGAAACGCACACCCAAAATCACCATCTGAGGGTTTAAAAACCCTAAACCTATGAAAACCAGCCCCAAACAAACAAAAATACCATAAAAAATAATGGGATAACAGAAACCTGGGTCTATAGTGACTAGGAAAGATTATAAAACCAAGAAATAATGAAATGAGGAAGAAGAGGGAGGATAAAGGAGAAGGAATCTCACCTTTTAAACTAGAAAACTCTTCGTATTCCATTAGATATGCACCCTTAGAGAAAAGGGAATGGATTAAAACTTCTTGGATAGGCTCCTAAGTTTTGTAAGAACCAGGGAAAGAATATTTATGGGGAAAATAGTAAGAATTGAATTATTTATGTATGAAACAATTTACCTTCTCAATTCTGGACGATTTGAGGAAACCTGAGAACTTTTGCCCAAATATGTTATTCAAATGAGCTCCAAAGAGGTAAAATAGATAATAGTGGTGATTATAGGGATTTTGGATTATAGTGGGAGGTGGAATCACTGAAAATATTAAAAATTAAAAATATATAAAAGAAACAATTTTTTTAACTAGAAATGGGCCCACGGGCTGGCCTAATACCTAAATAAGTAACCCAAATTAACCATGATTATGAATTATTAATGGGTCAAAAAGGATATGGTTGTTTGAATATGTTAGTGTAGGAAAATTAGGAAGTGGAATGAATGAAAAATGTTTAAAAATGAATATGTTATAAAAGAAACAAATTTGGTTTTTAAATCTGGAAATGGGCTCACGGTTGGCCCAAATCATGAAATAACCACCCTTTCTCCAAAAAATACTAAACAAGCAATGGGGAACCCAAATTAGGGTGATTAAACATATATGGAAGTTCAAAACTCAAAATTAATCTCACCTGACACCCAAGAAAAGGATAGGAATTTTCAATGAACTATATCAAATCCATGACATGAAAAGAAAAAAAACGGGTGTGACATGTATGAGGTTACCTATCCCTATCATTTCTCAGAACTGCATAACACATGGTATATGTTGCATGAACTTACACTTCTTAGAGAATCCTACCCTATATGGCCTGAAATGTTGGCATGATAATTGGAACTATGAAGCTCCTAAACTAAAAAATGGGTCCCTACCCATGATTCTATCATAAATTGATGACATACCCTCTCCTATTCATGATCTAGATCTATGTATGAGATTTCATAATAGAGTTACTTGTCCATTAACTTATGTTTAAAATTATTTTCCCTTATAAATGATTCTAATATTCATAGGATTCCTTTAATTATAACTATGTGCAGCTTGATTCTTTCCCTCATAGGATATATAGGTATGTACAAATCACTTATCTTGTATCTGATTGCAAATTCCTTTCCATATTAATTCCTTTTCCATCTTAGGTTTTGTATGTTTTCTAATTTCAGATATTTATGCCCCAAGATGAGATTACTCCTTTTGTAAACACAATTACTAGAAATGATTATTCATCTTGTAAATCCAAATCTTATTCATCTTGGAAAATCCTCTCATGTGGATTAATGAAAAATCTGATTAGATATCCAAGCATGTGAAAAGTAACCTATTTTAACCTTATAATTGAATTAATTTCATTCCAAATGAACCCAACTCTGAGGGGGTATTTTTTTTCATCATTAAAAGTGTGCCATGTACTTTATCATGAGATATTTGAGAAGTATTAAAGCCCATGAAAAACACATAATTTATATTTTCATGAAGTGATTTGAGAATGTTATTGGGGAATTTTTAATGATCCCATGAAAAAATAATCTATTTTTGTATAATGGTTTTTGAGAATATGTTAGTTGGTTTGTAAGTGAAAACATTAAGATTAATGGATTGTTTTATGTGATAAGTTTATCATACATATTACTTATATTTTATTATAAGTATTTTTAGTAGTTTTTATTAAAAAAATAGGCCAATAAATACTATCTAGCTAGCCATATCAACCCAGTACATGTGGGAGTTACATAAACAATGTTAGGTATCTAGCACAACTAGATAGACATTATGGTAGGGGTGTGTGCATGCACATTCACATGCACAGAAGGAACCACATTGTGGGTCAATAGTGCGAAGGACGTGTAAAAGTATGGTGGCTCTAGAAGAAGCTTGGATTGGACCCAAATACTCTCAATTGAGTATCATAAGAAGTGGGTTTGATTATTAATTATATTTCATCCATTTTTATGTTCGATGTGGGATGGATACTACACACGGTACTATTTCCACATTTAAAATGTTACATATATAACTTGAATCATCTAGTTAATCCAATCCATATTTTCTAATCATTATATTGAACCTCCTAACAAGGGTTTTCTATAGCACTCAAAATCCATTGATCTATCCATCTCCACTAGAAAAGCCAATGGAATGAGTCTTGATTAGCATTCGAACCTCCATACATGCAATATACATCTTACATGCATAGGTTTTTCTGAGTAATGAGTTGTTTCTATAATAAAAATATAAAGCACATGAATCCCATGAAGAAATGTAATCTTGATATCTTAACTAAATCACATGATGGACTTTGGGGAGTATTTCCATGATAGAGGATATTCGTGGTCACTGTTTAATATACATTGCTCCCCGATCGAGTGATGGGTGTGAAAATACAATTGATGGAGAACCACTTTACACTCATTGTGTATCATGTGATTATTGAGGATCTGTGATTGTAAATGGAGGTGATACATGATCACATGACATCTTTGGGGTTTCATGACTCTCCCATGACATGTAAATCAATCATGCAATCGATCAAGTGATATGTGATGGCCCAACGTAACTGATATCCCTCCACCACCTCAAGATTATACATGTATCTTTTTCTCCTTGAAAGGAGGAGGAAATATCAGGGGGTATTTTCCTATATAAACAATTTCCTTCTCCTTGAAAATATATAGAGACATATATAAGAGAGGAGGGGACTGGGAAAATAAGAGTGACAAAGATGGAGGAGAGCAAGGACGCTGCTTTTAGAGAACTTCTCTAAGTAATCATTTAAGATTTCATCACCTGACTAATTGTCCCTCGCACGATCATGTGAAAATTTATTCATCACATGATAACCTCATGAACCCCTTTACATGAGGGTGTTCCTTGAGACCATATGTTAATGTTCTCATACTCTTGTATTTTCAGGCACGGAACCCCAATATTATGATGCCTCCATGTGGCCTAGTCATATTCCCTTAGACATGTGCCCCATGCCTTGCAGCCAACTATTAGTGTACCCTCAATCATACTTCCTTGACATGAAACTAATACAATCAAGTGGGGATAATTCATATGGCCATTAAGGTCATGTTCTCTCTATCATGTACCCTTGAAAATGTTCCCTCTTCATACGATAATTATTTGTGCGGCCCTACCATATGACCCTAGGTCATGTAGTGGCTTTACATGACTATACTCATGTAGTCCCCATTGTGCACCTTAATGCAACCCTGTATTATAGTTAATAATACATGTAGATTGATTATGAAAACTCTTGATCATGTGCCCCTGAACATGTTCTCTTGATGAGCCCCTTTCCTTACAGCCAGCTATCCAAGTAATGGGGTTTATTTTCCCTTTGTTATACAAACCCCATCCATAAACCCTCTATCATGTGGTGTTCATTATGTAAACCCCATCCATTCACCCTTGAACATGAACCATCCATGAAGGAGGTCTTATAATCCTATCCATGTTGAAACTACACATGTGGATCAGTCATTTATCCCTTTAACATGAAACTTTAGTTTAGAAATCAGTTGCATGCACCCACTTATGAGTGTATGACCACCTTGAGGTCACACATTCGCATGACCCCTACTTGGTTATGTGATCACCTAACATTTGTGGAGATTTTTGTGGGTGGGTTATCTCATTACATTACCTCAAAAGGAATCCATTTCATGCTCCTATAAGGCCTCTATTTCATACAAACATATTCAATAGACCTTGTATGGTCATCTTTCTTCATCCATCAGTGGACAAGGAATGAGTACATGTCACAGGCATCCACTTGGTCTAAGACCATAATTATTCTAGTTCATTAGTTCAAATTATCCTATGATTATATCATATTTCCTTGTTTATTAGTGAATAAGGAACAAGTCTATACATGAGCATCCTCCTAGGATAAATACTTGACCATGCCCTCAAGAACCTTAATTTGAGATGCCTCTTTTCATCTTTATCTTGAGTCCAAACTTAGATGCACATCTTGGATTAATCCTAACTAGTCATTCCCCTGGGTGTAATCCCTGACTATTCTTTGGGAATCCTCCTAGGTGTAAGCCCAAACTATTATTTAATATACCTCAAGTTGATATATTCCTCTTGGTTATCCTATATGGGCATCCACCTAAGTGTAAGTCCCTAAATATTCCAAAATTTTCTAACTCATTGAGCCATAATACCTATGATTATAATCATCATTTTTCACCCACTATCATGTGAGGAACATATGAACTATGAAGAATTTGATTCCCATTATAATCAGGATTCATAGGATGCCTTTTTAAGGCCTAAGTTCCATATTCAATATATGTCCATCAGTGCTTCTATGAGGCCTTATCCTCCGTAAAGACCATAAAATTTTCAGGATACTATTGTCAAATACCCCCCCCCCCCCCCACATATAGCCTTCACATTATAATAATTCTTATGAAATCATATGTATTTTTTCATGGATATATATCCTCCATGGGACTCATAACCATATTCCCTTAGGGTGGCCTCAGTTTGTAAACCACACAGCCTCATGAAATGTGTTTGATCTTTTTTTATCTCTTGTTTCTCACACTGATCATGACTCACATGGGCTTATAGATCTATAATGATCATATCATTAACATAATAAAAATTCCTACAATATGGGCCTCCCCCTTAGTTTTAAGTCCTGACTATATCTTCCTTTCCTTGAAAGGGTCATACTCCTAATAAAACATCTCAGGGTAGCCTCGTATACATAATTCCCACTCGAACCTTTGATGTTTCACCTTTTATGAAAAAGGTGACATTAACACTAAACTATATGGAATATAATCCCTATTCTTGATAGGTATATAGGACACCTCATTGATGTATTAATTACACCTTTAACTGAACTACATGGGATCTAATTCTTGTTCTTTTCAGGATATGTAGGACACCTCTGTGAGGTTTGATCCCAATTCGGAAACACTAATTTCCTCCCTGTATGGTTATAAACTCCAAAGATCCAAAATGTGGCTATAAACCCAAGAATAATAAATTAATAATAGAATATTGGATAACCTATAATGCACATGGTTTTTCACATGGTTTTTATCAAATCATTGGTATAGGTGTAACTAGTCCCATACTAGGATTTGGGAAGGATTAGTGAACATATCTTAAATATATAAGAGAGTCTTGTATTAGGCGATATTTCCACCCAAAAGGGTGTGATGATCCTAACCTCCCATCCTCTCGACCAATGAGAGTTCCTAAGCATCATCAGTATGAGATTCCAATAATTGTCTTCCTTTGGAAAGTAGTCTCATAGCTTGTTATGGATATGGGAGTCATTGGGAGTTTCTTTCAGAAATAAAATAATGATTATGAAACCATATTCAACCTCTAACAATAAATCATTGGGTCTAAAATCACATTTTTTAGGAAATTCTCCCAACCTAGAAACCCTTTTTTTCTCAGCTATTATTTGGTGAAAACTCTTCATACATACACCGTATTTACTCTTCTATATTTTAATTTCCTAAGGAAGCATAGATTTTCTATTTTCATCAAAATTTATCTTATTTGGAATATGACTTTTCACTTTATATAGAAATTCATATTCTCTTTTTTTCTTCTAGATCCATTTTCTTAGACAATTCCAACTGGGATGGATAAATAGTTATTCATTCCTTAAATAAATGTTTATCCTTTTTGTGTGTGTTTACTTCTTCTTTGTAGAACTAATATTGGTACGTTAAGTCACTGGTGAATTCCCTTTATTTTTCAACACCTCATATTGTCTAGAAAGACATGTCATGCACTTCCTAGTTGTATGTCCATGAATTTTTCACCTTCCATACAAATCTTGAACAACCTTCAAGTTTCTATTCTTTGGTAACTTCTCCGACTCTTCCTCTAGGATTCCTTCTACTTAACCAATCCTCTTATTCCTTTTTGGTATTGACTCTCCTTTTTATTTTGGATTTATTTATTTTATATTAAACTCCATGACATGTTTATAATGGTCCACTATGTGACCTTTTCTACTATAGTAAAAGCATCTCCACTTTGATTTGACATCCTTTTTAGTTTTCTTCTTAGGTCTACTTTTCTTCACTTTATTACACCCCAAGTAAAAATTATATTTCTTTTTATTAAACTTATAATTTTGTATTATTATTTTATCATCAGCATAAGAATTGTTCTAGGTTGATTTTTACTGGTGCGCATCATCAAAATGATCACTTTTTTTCAATTATCATAGAAATTATCAAGATATTTAAATATATTCTTTGTAGACAGGTTTATATTTTTTGTGATTTTTGTTTCTACAAAGAAGGACTTATCTTGATTTATATTTACTCCCCCTTAATCCAATACTTCTATGAACTTTATATATTAAAAAATTATACCAACGTTCAATGTCACTATTTACAAATCTCTCAAATCATCAACAGTGACCATGTTAGAGTCAGTGTCTTATAAAAAACTATTTTATACTTTAGATTATCAGTATATTCATCATCTTGAATATTAATAAATATATTATCACATGTTAATTTTTATTCTATGTAACTTTAATATGATAATTTACTAGAGTATCTATCACATTTATAATTAAATATAAATTCCCCACTATGATGAGAACCTTGAAGTGCTATGATAATATTCTTAAATTTATGTTTGATGATTAGAATAAAATTATTTAATAGGACACATTGTATGTTAAATATCATGTGAAAGTACTCATAAGCATATGAGACTTCATGTCATGAATTTATCACTTAGAAATATCTAAGATCATAGATTATGAGGGAAGACCCTCCAGTAGGAAATCTTCATGTTTACATGTCATTAGATATTCTTGTCTGTAAATATGTGTAGTGGTCCTTAGACTTTAATATTATTATTAATATATATCATGACTCATGTAATTTTATGTACTAACCAAAATCATAATTTCATATGTTTTT
This sequence comes from Viscum album, assembly GCA_963277665.1. Lineage (NCBI taxonomy): Eukaryota > Viridiplantae > Streptophyta > Magnoliopsida > Santalales > Viscaceae > Viscum > Viscum album. The sequence continues at coordinate 1,119,253,636 of OY728125.1, read as the reverse complement.
GGGAAGTATGCTATGTTGTGCGTGTTATGAATGGTATGTTATTAATGAACAAGTTAAGGAATTATCTATCTCTTCCATATTTATGGAAGTTGATACCTAGACCCTTTGATTGAAATGGAGTTTTCAAACTAAAATATATGTCCATGTTATAATGATGGGTTCATATTAGGAAGTCAAAGAAAGTAATATCGGTTATATAGGCTGATGAAATGAATATAATACCTTCTTGTTTAGATATCATATTAAAGTAATTGAATTAAAAAATGTGAATTTGTATGTATTTTTTATTATTATGACATTAACTTATCCCTCTATTGGTTACTTTACATTTTTCTAGACACTGTAATTGGAATTTAAGTAAGACCTCCTATTACCATTGAGGAAGATTCCCGAAAGGCCACTCACTTAGTGTATCTTATGATCTCAATTAAATGCTATTTGTATTTAATTTTTGTAATACTAATCACATTTATTCAATCACTATTTGTATATGAGTTAAATATTTAAATAAATATTTATTCACTATACTGTCAAATAGAATTTTTGTTTATCTGCTAATTTAATTTCATAGTAATAAATAATATTTATTATTAAATTAATTTTTATTTAGTTATATCAATATTAAAATAAATGTTTATTTACAAGAACATTAATGTTATATTTATTTATTTATCAAATGAATAATATTTTTTGATTGAGGTACATTAAATTTGGAGAAAGAAATGCAGACCATATTAACGAGGCCAGTGAAAATGATTTATTAAGATATCATTTAAATAAATATTGATATTTTTTAAAGAAATTGTATTTATTTTAACCATGAGTTATACACATTTCTAGAAAAATAATGATAAAAATATCATTATTATTATTATATGTGGGGTTATATAGGGATTAAAAGAATGTTAAGGGCCTATGTGAAATTATTAATTCTCTAACATAACTCTATAAATACCCATTTATATCATTTTCTAGGGTTAGATTAAATTTGTGCATAATGATTTCCTCTTTATAGAATTCTCTTTGTAAATAACTTATCCAATGTTTTCTCTCAGGATCAAGAGAATCGCTTCTGCCTCCCTCCCTCTCAAGAACATAAGAAAAATAATCAATCCTCCAAGCTTGAAGGATTGTGTATCAATCAAAGAAAATGATGCAGCATGATCGGTACCACCACTATAGCACCTGGACTACCATTGGAGATGCTTTGAGATAAAAGAATCATATATGGATTACTGTTAGAGGGATTTTATATTTAGATCCTCATAGTGTAATAATAGTAAAACCTAAATTACATTCAAACAATCAACATCTTCTTCAATGAAATTTATCAAAACCAAGATAATTCTTATTTTTAAATTAATTATAAATTTAATGTGAAAAAAATTATCTTGGTTCTGGAAATATTTTTCAATTTTCAATAGATAAATTCATTGTCCATGTCATTTATTATCATGTGCATTATATATTATTCATTTAGTCTAACAATATCTGAGTTAGACTTATCCCCAATAAGTGTTTCCACTATATCTAGAACCTTCAAGTGGTGTTAGAGTAGTCATTTTCAAATTTATAATTATTTATTAATCATTGATCAATTTATGCATTTTTATTAGTTTTTAATTTCAGTTTTTTTCCTTTAATCCAAAAGTTGAGATATATTTTCCATTCCCCTTATTATAACCAAGAACATATGAAGAACGCATAGAGATTCCATTCAAAGGTGGCATATGGTTTAAATTCTACATATCATGTAACCCCACACAATGTGGTGGTTATGTGATCAACAGACATAGTGTGTGATTAATACACCACATGTGTAATTAATTAATACACATGCATGTGTAATTAATTAATACACATTCATGTGTATTTAATAATCATGTGGTGTGTAATTAATTAACACATGTGATGTATAATTAATTAATACGCATGCAATGTGTAATTAATTAATACAAATATGGTGTATAATCAATACACATGCAGTGTAAAATTAATTAATACACACATGTTGTATAATTGATAAACATGTGGTTTTGTACCTATGTATATGGAGTACACACCAAGTCAGGTTGTACAAAATTAAAATTAATTTATGTGGAAAGAAGATCAATTACTCCATTAAAAACACATTAACACATGTTTGCGTGTCGTTAATTAATAGTACAAACCATGTGATAGGTTTTTAAGAATATTAAATTCTAAATTAATTTTAATGTTAAAATCTGAAATAAATTCCATGTATGGTCATCATTACATATTGTGTATCACATGTGCATTAAAATTATTACATGACATGTAAATTACATGTGTCTATGTGTCATTAATAGATAGTACATTTCATGTAATTATGTAACATGTTAGATATGCTACATGTCATGTGAGTTCACTATAATTAGTGAGGACTATGTCATATAGTTTGAATAGGTACTCTTCATGATGCCTCTAAGTACATGATGTATACTTAAATAATTTTAAATAAATCTAATTTATTTAATTTTTTAAAAATTTCAATGTATGGGAATATCAGAGACTATTTAGATAGACATTAATATAAATGAATTAATTAATTAATTAATATGATTAATTATTTTGAGCATGTTTTATATTAATTAATAATGAATGAAAGTAATTTTAATTTATTAAATGCATATTCGTTGCATGTGTGGATGGCTATGAGCATTACCACCCTATGTATATGTTATATTTCTTTTAATTTAAGTGTTGCATAAGTTTTTTCAATTATTATTATTAAATTAAAATGGCGGTCTACATGTCATCCCCTCCTCTTATTATGTACAAACCTACATGTTTATGGTTTCTTTTATGCATGCCCTATAAACATTCTATTGGTTCCCCTCACCTAAGTGTGAGTAAATCATATATAAGGATAGATCTCTTGAGCAAGCGGAGGAGGTTCAAGATGGATATGAGGTGAAATTTACCCAATTGATGCATGGGATAAGGTGGAATATTGCAACTTGATCCATGATGGGCTCAAAGAGTTTTTCCCCTTAAGATCAGTGTTTTTTTATTATCCACTTAATAAACAAACCAATAGATAAAGCTCATGATCATACCAAATATCGATTCAATGTTATGCATGTTTATTTAATTTATTTTATGTATTCTCTATCACATTCAAATAAATAAATGAATTAAATAACAAGCATTCTCATATTGAATAAAATAAAAGGATTATGTTTAAATATTTTATCAACATGTATTTAATCACTTAAGTTAAATAAACTCAATCTTAATAAGAAATGTAAAGTATAAAATAAGGAATTTTATTCATAATAAAAAAAATCCATCAAGGAAATATTAAGATATTTACACCTTCTATAACTATATTAAGGATTCAACCATAAAACTAAGTGTTAGTATGGCCCTAAACAAAACACTTACTTTTATCAGGAACTTCTTAAGAGAATATTGGGTTAACTTGACCAAGTTAACATCAAGAGAAGTATCCCTTTATATACTTGATGTATCTAGGAGGAAATTGTTAAGGAAATCCAAGTCAGGGTTTAGGGATTGGGGATCCAACTAAATGAATCTAGGAGTTTCAAGACCACAGTTGTCAAGATTGCATGCCTAAATAACTTTGATTAATTTATTAGGACCTCTCTTGTGTTATGAGAAATGAAATATGGATCTTATCCACTAGAATTTTCATACAACAGGGCATTCTGAGTACAATGGTGAGGGATGTTGGGACTTGATAAAATAGGGAGAGAGTTGGTAAAATTATTAAAAAATATTTCATATCACATATTTTAGTAATCAAATAATGTAATAAATATATGCCTTTTTATTTTTATAGAAAATTAAAAAATTCATTAACCTCAATATACTTGTGAAAAAATAATAGAGCAACAAAATATCCTCTCTGGAAGTAACTTCCAAGAGTGGTACAGGACCTTATGCATTTTATTATTCTAATAATGAAAGATTTACATACCAAAGGCCCCAATTCCTAATATTCATACTAAAAAGATGAGTGATTAGGAGCTCTATGTCTATGAAAAAAAATGGATAATGTGTTAGATATCTAATTTTGGTGTTATCATACATGGCTAGTGAACTTTATAAGTCACATGAAACTTTGTATGCATACATTATGATCACTTATCTATGTGATATTTATCAGAAGAGGTCCACACGGGAGTGATATGAGATTTACAAGGAATTATTAATGTGAAATATTAGAGAGGTTGCATAGGATTTTATTTATATAGTCAATATGATTAGATACATTTAGAAACTCATGGTTCTTGTGTTTAAGCTACTTGAACAATTTTTCACAAATCTCATACTTTCATTACTCCCATAGAGCTTCTCTAATTTTATTATAAATTTTAATATGGATAATATAGATAAGTATATCCCATTTCATTGTACACTCATCCACTAGGTTGATAAGGACATGAAGTAAGAAAATACTTTTGTTATTATGGTGAATAAGAGGAAGGTAAAGGAGAAAGTCATAAAGACTAACACCAAGTTTAAGGCCTCTTTGTAACACTCGTCTATGAAGAGGAATATGAAGGGGAAAGTAAAGGACTAGGATATCATCTATTTTACATGTGGCAAGAAGGGCCACCAGAATAATAATCACACCATAAAAAAGAATTAAAGGGAAGATTCAAGTGCATAAATTGTCTAGTGTATCCTATATATTTCTAAAAATTGGGTATTAGATATATACTTTAGTGTTACATCTGTATCCAATTATAAGAACCAAGTAGATTCAAAAGAGTTACACTAGGTATGGTGGATCTACAAGTTTCTAATGGGGCTAAGCTCGCTGAAATTTCTTTTGGGGATTTCCACATCACATTACCGACTTGAATGATATTGGTTTTAAAGAACTCTAATTATATTACTTCTATTAAAAAGGACATTATTTTTTCTAGTATTAATGTAGGTAGTTTTATTTTCCAATTTGGAAATAAAATTTTATTATTTCATAAAGATAGAATATTTTATAGCATGTAATATATAAATAATAGTCTTTATGTGTTATCTTGCACAAACCAAGTAATGGAAATAAATAAAAATTAGGATTATGTGGCTCATATCACACCCAACTATTGAATCACCAGTTGGGTGATATAAATGAAAAGCTCTTGAAAAAATTATTTCAAGATGGATATTCAGATTATTTTGAACTAAAACCACTTGTTGTATGTTAGTCTTATTATCCCAGGTATGCTTGGTATGTAAACTACAAGAGGGGAGTGAATTTTATTTTAAAAATATAGATATAATTTTTCATCCACTTCAAGATTAAAACTACCAAAAATATAAATTTTTGGTAAAGCCACAAAAAATATCATAGTAAAAACTATATGCAGGGAAGAAATAAAAAATAATGGAATTTTATTAACTTTTAAAAAAATTAAATGCACGGTGGAAATATAAATTAATACACAAAGTAATAAACACATAGGAAATAAATGAAACATAGAGTATTGGATAACAAACCAACTAATCCTTAATGGATATTATAAGCTAAAATTTTAACCTAGAGTATATGGAGGATTATAAACCGAATCCAAGAAATCCTCAACTTTAAACCTATTAAAAAGGTCTGTCTTATAATCTGTAGGAAACCCTCAACTAAAAATCATCAAAATTTATTAGTTCCCTCACCTAGGACACTATATCTTCTAAACCTAGAAGTCCTCGATCACACTAATTGGAAATAGATTTATCTTCCATATAGAAGTCCTTGATCAAATTGATCAGAAACATGGTTATATATTCCTTAAAAATACCACAACTATAAAGAATTTGAAACATAATTATTATAATGGAAATTAAAATAACTTTACAATTAAGTCATCAAAAATTAAATCTTAGTGGAAACACTCATAAAGAAAGATTATAATGACTGAAATCCCTCGTGGAAATAAATATTTCAACACTTCAACATGATAAAAAACTTTTACAAAGGTTGTAACAAAACTTTATATTTATCCTCAAAGTTATAATATTATTTATAAATAATTCTTTAATGTATGGATTCTATATTCTTTAAGATCAATTATAAAAACATCAAAATCTTCTCCATCACCTTTCAATGAACTCGATGTAACTCCATATCTTCTGTCGAATTCAATTATAAAATTTTGAAGTGATCATAAATCTGGTGATTGTAATCATTAATAAAAATATATCTCTTTATATTTTCACACTAAAATACTTTGGAATTAAGTTTTCTATATTTTCTTCATGTTCACCAAAAAACAATTAAACAAAAACTTCAACTTAAAATGGATGATATCATGAGTGTAATGTGATTTTAAAAAACTAAAGACAAAGTGATTCCATAACTCAATAATCTATACCTTTTTAAAAATCACAAACATGAATGAAAAAGTTTAAAAAAAACTACCCCTTTAGTAAAAAAAGTAATTTTAATTTTTTCACAAACTTATAATTAAATCAACTTTTCTCAAACCCCTCCCTTTATGAAACTCTATCTCACTCCCTAAATAAAATTATTCAATTTTCCAAAATCACTCCCCATTTGTGAAACTATTAAATACTTTTTATCAAAGTTATCCCCCTTTATTATTTTAAAAAATAAAAATAAAACAAGAATCATTGGAGTGGTAAATAATAGATTTTTAAAATAAAAAAATCCTAATAAAAAAATCTATTAATTTTAAAGAAGAAATATCATTATAAAAGTGTAAAGTCTTTGAGAAACTTATCCCCCTTAGTATTTTGATATGAGGTCCTAGGATAAGAAGCAAACACATTTCTCTCTATGCATTGGTAATTAAAAACATGATTAATGCAATGGAAAATTAAACATTCATGTAATAGATATTAAAAAGTATAAATGTAATGAAAACTAGAAAATCTAACAAATGGTATTTTTTATCATATAGAATTATTTTCCCAAAATAGTTAAAGTTAAGTTTACCGCATTATAAATGTTTTGAAATTAAATATTTTTTATAGATTTTAGTAATTAAATTATCAAAACTTTTTTATCTTCTCTTAAGACTCTCTATTGTTGTTTCCAAGGTTCCTAGCTTCAAATTATTATTTTCATTGACTTCTCTTAAATTTTAAATCTCTATTTATTTTAATTTTATCTTTCACTTAGCTTCCCATAACTTCTGCTCAATCTTTTTGACTCTTTTATTTTTATGACCAACAGAGATAAACATTTTACCCAATTCCTTTCTCTTATTTTTATTCGGATCCATCATATAATTAATATCTTTGTATAGAATCTTTTTGTACTTAAAAAATTATTGAAGCTTTAAAAATGACCTTTAAAAACTTCTTTTTAGATAACTTGATCATAATTTAATTCTTCATGTTGATCAAGAACTTTTCATAAGATCTAAGAAGTCAGAACTTGTATGATTGTCACAAACCAACCTAAGCCACCCCTAATTCAAGCATTTGAGCCAGGTTATGACATACTCAAGGTGCATCCCTGATCACCCCATACTAGAAACTAGTTCTAGTTAATCACATAAAAACTTATAGAAAATATTTTATTCAATAATAAAATAAAACATAAAACATCCACCTAGGAAGTCTGAACTGACTGATCCATGCATCAGAGATCCATGTGTAGAAAAATAAATAGATGCTGAAAATAATATAATCTAAACAAAACATATTCTTTATACATCCATAATGAACTCTAAACATAAATATAATAGAAGTGGAACAAATATAGTATTCAAAGTCTAGAGGCTGACATAGAGGATATATCCATGATATAAAATAAATCTTAAAATACCTAACACAACATTTATGTGACCTCCAAGGTCACCACACATCCTTAAAACCAACTCACTCCCTAAGCAATTCAAAAACTAAACATAAATCTGTAAAAAAAAACTGGGTTTTATTAATGCTAAGTGGCATAAGTAGGGTGTGAGAATAAAATCCCAGTAGGCAATCACCAGAGAGTCCATGATTTTCATTTACCAAAACAAACCATAAATTCTAGTTTGAAATATAGGTAGAAAATAGGTTTTTATCTTTAAAAAAACATGATCTCTACCAAAAAAGGTGTTTAAATATCAAACATTCTTTAAATAAACTTTTAAAAAAATTATTTAAATTCCAAACTCACCAATTTTTAAATCCTTATTTAAAACATCCTTTAAACCCATGAAATAAAGAATTAAAAAGAAACCAAAATTAAACATTTACTGAATAAATGAATCGAATAAAAAAAGTACAAATATAACATAAAAGAGTAAAAAGAAGAACATATCATGAGATAAAAATAATAAAGTTGGGTGGTAATAAAACTAAGTGCAGTAATCATGAAATAATAAAAGATAGATAATCATGGGAAATTTCTAAACATCATGTGAGGTGATCCGAGATGTACTTAGGTGGAACCATCTATCATCCTATAAATGAAGTTCCTAGTTTATAATCAATAATATACTCTAACTTAGCCTCACTAGTGGAACTCTCCTATGGTCTATAACACTATAAAGAATATATTTCGTCTAATCATGACTAAATAGTAGTCGCATCTTAATCCCTTGCTAATATGCTTGAGATCTCCATGAGTAATAGAAATAGGTGATAAGGAAACATCAATCATATATCAATCACAGATAAATTAGCATCTCCTCATCCAACCACCTTACACCCACTAATGAAAATCCCCTCTTTAGAACCCATAATAATAACATAGATCACATAATTCATTAATCTTAGAAATACCAAACTAATAAGGGCTCCCATAAAGGGTATAACACATTTATAGGAAATACTTTAAAGGTGCCAATCAGGCCTCTAGATTTAAACTTTTATCCCCTTTTCTAAATTCCTTTGAATAAATTTTTCCAAACCAACATCACTTGAGAGCCACTTTTAAAGTTCCAAATGGGCCTTTAAGTTTCAATTTTGAAAACTCTTATTTAAAATTTTATTTTAAAAACCACTTTGAGAACTAAATATTTCCTTGAAACTCCCTTTATATTTATAGAAGACCAATATTTAAATCAAAATACCACCCATGTGGAATACATATCAATAATCCCAAGTCACAAGTTAAAATCATAAGGTTCAACAAGATAAATCCACCAAAAATATTAAGAAATAGATATTCAATCCACATAATATCTCAAACCCTTGATTTAAATCACATGGAAACATAATAGGGTTTAAGGAATCAAATAAATAACTAAACACCCCAGGGAAAAAAATTGGAAATTATTCAAACACGTATCATATGTACTTATATTTTAAAAAAAATCTTGAGTTAATAAGATTTATATAAACTCATTTAATATTTCTAAAACAATGATAGTTTCAAGGGAAACAAATTATGAAATCTTGAGCTTACCTAGTTTTCTTAGGAAATAAAAAGGCACGAAACCACCTACCTTAAACCACGTGCGAATGTGATGAAACTCTTGAATACGGTAATATAATGACCCAATACATGATCCACACACCCTAAAATTAATAATAAAAACACATTTCATCAAACCCTCACCCTAGGGTTTGTCCAAGAGGATACCCTTTTTCCACAGCGGCTAGGGTTTCCCCTTTTCTTCCTCCCCCTTCCCCCTCTGGCCTGGATTTTCTCAGCTTCTTCTAGTTTCAGTTCGGCACAGGCGTGATATGGATTCAGAGTGGCGCATCTGGATTTCAGGGTTTCTCCAGCTCCAGTTTCCGATGTCGATGGATTTGTGGTGCTATGAAGAGCGTCTCGGCCCTTGACGACTTTTGTCTGATGTCCGACGTCTCGACTGGCACTGGTGTTCGGCCCAGCGTCCTATCCATCGATGATGTCTTGGCGTGGCTTTTGGCACCTCTACGAGCGGATCTGATGACTTTCCAGGGGATCGCTGCGTCAATTTCCAGTTCTTCAAAGGGGGAGGAATTACATCTCTCTACTTTGTTATTTGCATGGTTTTAGCTTGGAAGCTTTGGATTTGTTTGTTTGTCTGTGATTATGGATTTTTTGGATTCCTGTTTTGACATCGCTGGTCCTTCTCTGCAACACTGATTTCACACTTACTTTCGGGCCTCTACGGGTGGTGGTGAGGTGTCTTGTGGAGTGCGAAGAGATTCGACCAGGATAGTCATTGATGGTGGTGCAAATTTCTCGTGATTGGTGGTGATGCAGCTGGATTGACCGTATGGATCAGGCTTAGAGGAGGATTCAGAGCATGTGTTTCATCTTTGCAGGGTTTTTTGGATTTGGTTGTTTGAGAGGGTATCGCGTCAGCCGTCGAATCGGGCCTGTGCTTTGACACAAGACACTTGCTTGTTGAACTGTCTTGCAAAGGTGGAGGGATTCATCATGATCATACGCTAGGGTGGGGCTGATCTATGTTGTTATCTATATTGTTATCGTGTGATTTCCTATGTCCATGAAGTCTGGGTTCCCCCCTTATTCCCTTAAAAGGGGGATTATCTTATCTTATAATAAAAAAATTTGAAGGCCTTCGGGCCATTGGATGGAAGGGAGAAAAAAAGAAAAAAAGGATAATATAGGAGAAAATATGGATTACCTAAAATAAATCCACTCAAAATAATGACAGAAGGGATCCAAATATAATAGGAAAGAGAATAAATTTCCAATAACACGCTCAAGAGGTCTTTCACATGAGTGGGGCATGTGGTAGACCCATTTTGGTCATAAAAATCTAAGGGTAAAAAAGGAATTTTATATTTTTAAATACCTAGATAGGTTTCATAGTTTGGCCACATGGTTTACCAAATCATTTGCTAACTATGTGACCCTCAATGGAAACACTTGGGAAATCCATGGTTTATCCACACTATTATAAAAAAATTTCACCGACCATCAAAAACGGCTCTGCAAAAAACTCCAGGTCACTCGCATTCTTATCGCATTGTTTTCTCACTAACCATGTGCAAGTCATATGCCAGCACCCCTATGCACAAAAGGACTCGCATGATTTCAATTGGATTTCACATAATTTAGATCCAACCATGCACTACCAATTTATACAAATTTTTCATGAATAAAAGTGAACTTTAAGGACCCCTACGTAAGGGTAATCATATGATTTCCCCTAAACTGTGCACACTAACTGTGTGACATAATAAAAACTATCCAAAAATCAAAATTTGAACCTGACGCTCAATGGAAAGAGTAAAAATTAATAAATAATTAAAATTAAAAGGAAAATAAAGGTCGGGTGTAAAATTATCCCCAATATAAAACTTTCTACCATTATAAAGTAACTGAATTCAAAGAGAAGACTCAAAGAAGAAGCTCAAGCATAAGAGAGGATCAAAACATAACACGATCTCCAAATTCACCAAATTCAACCAAAACTATCACATAAAAATCTATCTCTAATTATAAACCCACCCTAACCACATGAAGAGAATATTAATAAATGGAGACCCAAGGTGGTTCTACACACCATTTAAGAAATTATTATGGTAGATCAATAAGATAAAAGTAAGTCACCTTAATAAATTTCCTAAGAACAACCCAAACCTCTAACCTAAATGACTCATACTGAAATACTTAGCCATGAAAAATCCATGATTCCTAAAAAATGAGTACTTAATATCCAAATTAGTTCAAGATATAAAGTATCTCAAAAGAGAACATGACCTAAGAAGCACTTAAAAAATTCCAATATAAGGACTATCAAGCCACTCATCGATACCCTCTGACCAAGAATGACAAGAAAGGATTCATAAACCATATGCATGCCTCGTCAATAAAAACATGGTTTATAAACTTGGGTTAGAGAACAATTAAGGGTACCCTATGATCGCATAACTAAAACACTAATCATGGTAATCCTAAAAAATTTCAAATTAACACCAGTCGGTGTGTAATCTCGACTGGTTCATCATGAATCCTAGTTACTTGAATCACACCCCCAAGGTTTCTCTCATTCCCAATGAGTCTGAAAAAAAAATATCACCACACTCGTATTTATATAAAAACCTTAGAAGACCCATCTACGTCAACAAGGAACAATAAAAACCTCTAATTGACACATTCTATACAAAAAAACCGAGGGGAAATATAATGACCCAGAATTTTATTAATGGAATTTCCATTATTTTATAAATTCGTAATATCTAATAATCTAGTACTATATAAATCACATTAACACATGATATAAGCAACAACATTTTACTATATTAATTTTAAAAATAAATTTATAAAATAAAAATGGACATAAGAATTGAAAGTATTATAATATGATAAAAAATAGAAAATAAGAAAACTATAATAAAAAAATTTGGATCTTTTTGATCCTCCAGAATAACCATAATTGTGAACAATATTGTATGAGTGAGACAAAATAACAGTAATGAAATATTAATTTTCAAAATTAAAACATATTTAACCTTGAGATAAAATAGAATTGAATTAATAATGAATGAAATATGAGGTATTTATAGAAATTAGGAAACCCATATGACCATTGCAAATCTGACCATTGGAATAGTAATCATACTGTTGGAATAGTAATTTGATTTTTAAGAATAGTAATTTGATAGTTAAAATAGTATCCCCATATATGGAAGTGTAAGATAATATTTAGGTATCTTATTAAATGAAAATATAACATATTTATATCTTGATACAAGTAAATAAATGTTTTAAAAATGATAAAATAAGTGTTTGTATTTTTGTAAAATATATATATTTTATTTAGATTTTTATAAAAAAATATAAAGTATTTAAATATAATTTATTTTCATAAAAAATTAAAAAATAATATTAATTTTCATTATAATAATAATTTAATTTTATGTGACCATAAATAATTTTTCAAAGGGTCGGAAAAATGATCATAATATTAAAATTGCTATTTTTCAAATAAATAAGGTTTTATTTAAAAAAATAAATTTATCATATTTAAAAAATTATTTTCATAAAATGGATTTCATTTTTGGAATCTACACATCAAAAAATATTTAGGGTGAATTTTTAGTATTTTTCTAAAATAATTGAATTTTTGTGAATAGTGAAATATGACAAAATACAATATTTAACATTATAATTTAAATATATGATTAATTTTATAATGAGTGATGTAAGTAGACATTGTTTCAAACCAAAATGCATTATTTACTATATCTAATCACTAGATTCATCATTATTGGTAGTCTTGAGCCAAAATAATAAACTAATGGATATAATATTCAAAACAATTCCTTATCCTCCCTTTATAAATACCACTCTTTCTACTCACACATTTTAACTTACTTAACATACCAAGTCTCTACAAAATTCTCTCCCAATATCTCACCCATATCCCTATAATACATTTTATTATCAAAATACCAATCCAAGGTGCCTTAAGGGGAAGACTAAGAGGAGACATCCAAAGGAGAATGTAATACCCTCAACTAAGCCTTTTAAATTTTCTTCCTCATACTCCAATAAAATTCCATACAACATGACATAATGACTCAAATATAATAAATATATTATAATTTTATTTTGTTAATTTAATATCTATCATCTATCCTCTTATATTATCTTCTCATTCTAAAAACAAAAACATTATTCATAATATGGATGGTTCACCACCTTCATAAACAACATTCTTCATTTTTATTCACATCCTTAAATAATGGTAATAGAAATAATATTATGGTTTAATATGATTATAATAACTATATTATAACTTGTTTTATGTTCTATAATTAATTAATTAAATAAAATGAATCTATTTTATGATGGTTATTAAAATTGCCTAAAGATCGAACCGCATAACAATAATGTTTATACTAAATGAATGGTCCCTATATAGAAACACATATAGATATTTGAGACCATTTAAATTTATGAAATTAAATGAATATAATTTTATTTCATTTCTATATTTTCATTCCCATATGAAAATAACTTCAATAATTATTCACAAATTAATCTGAACTTACAACCATGAAACGAACAACCTTGGGACAGTAGAAACTGAAATGATATCTCAATTAAATGAATCTAAACTTACATAAAATAATGATAATGAATCAAATATATTAAAATATGGTTTAAAAAGTATATTTAATAAATATAATTTGATTATTCAGGACATTAAGTGCAAGTGAAGAATGATTCTAGACCTAAGGTTGGGATCTCTCTGAACCACCCTATTTTTTTGTTATGATTTATCTCTCTTCCTCATTTTATCTATCTATTATTCTTATTTAATTATTATATATTCTATATATATGTCTCTTAAATATATACCTAGTTTAATTTTCTTTTACTTTATGGGGATATACATGTTTTAAAGGTTTCCTTCTCGAATTCTTTCGCAGAGTTGATTAAAGGTGACTACTCTGTTTCCTTACCTCATTTCAAGTAACACTCAATGAAATGTTTTTAACCATATATAGTTTATAAAAAAACTCATTTTATTATTTAAAACCATATTATTTAATTTTTGTTTTTATGTAAATTATTATTCCCTTACCCACTTTAATGATTCTTTACCCTTTTTCCTAAAACCCCACTTAAAAGGAATATTTCCAAAATTATTTCTCCACTCCTTTTTATGTATTAAATTACCCTGGACTTAATTTTCATGTCCTATGCATATTTATTTATCTAAAAACATCAAATAATTATTTAATCCCTTATTTCAGGGAATTCATTATGATATGCCATTTGGCTATGTTATAAGGCATGATTATGTAACTCATTTCTTTCCATGGGTAATTCTTATGTTTATACCTCATGTTTGATTTCCTGTTGTGTAATACATATTCATATACATGTTATGATGGGTGAGATTAGATAATTATCCAATTTATTGGGTAATTTTTATGTCTCATGAGATGATGTGTATGGTATCATAGAGTAAACCTAATCCATGACGGGACTTTGTCCACCATGTGATGTTGTCATGGTGGTTATACATGACTTGTGCTTATGTCATGTTTTATATTATCAATACATCTATATTTTAATGATATTATGAATCCTCATTATTTATTTCATTACCTATATAGTTATTCATGATCCTTGTATTTTATGATATCATATTGTGCCATTTAACTCATATGTTATGCTTCATTATCATTATTATTCCCTTACTAGGATTTATGGACCACCCCTTTTCTTTATGTATTCCCCAGTTTATCTTATAAATTTTTAGGAGATCAAAGGGATTTAGGATCTAGTTATGGATATAAAAAAAATATTTTTTATTTTAATTTTATTTTGATGTTTTATGTACCTAGTATTCTAAATACACTTGGCCTCTCAATCCTTGGGTTGTGTTTATTTAATATTTATGTTAAAAATCACATAATGGTATTTGTAAGAGGATTGGGTCACTATAGGAAACCTATGGAACTACACCCAATAAGGAACAAATTAAAACTCAATCAACTAAAAACCCACAAAATATGATCTTCTAGACTCAACAACACTTGAGACCTTTTTGGGAGGCATACTCCAAATAATAGAGAGAATACAAGACTCAATCAATGAAATTAAAAGAAATAATCACCATCATTAAAACCATATATTAATTCATGATAAAAATTCAAATAAAATAATCAAAAATACCACTCAATAAAATTAAAATACTAAAAATGTAAAAAAGTTTCCTTTTATAACTATTTCAAACCCATAAACATAAATTTTTAAATCATAAATCCCAATTTCAAAAACCATTTTGAACCCCACATATTCATCATTGAAAACATTTCTAAATCCATAAACACTAACTTCATTTTCACTTATTTATAAACCCACTTTAATAGTTCCAAACTCTTCTTCTTTGTCTAAAATCTAGTTTTTCAACACAAAAGACCAACTTAACCCATCTACAAAACATTTACCAATCAAAAAACCCCCTTTTACATATTCAAAACTAACTTACACCATTAAAACCCATGTTATTTTAAAAAAAACTATTTTAAAATTCATATCCTTTTTAGAATCATGAAACTTTAATTAAAAACCATTACAACTCTAAACATTATTTATCAAAACACCCACCTACTTTCAAAAACTAAGTTCACTATAACTTATTCTGGAATATAAGAAAATACTATTACACTTTAAAATTATCTTTATCAACCATTAACCAAAATCTAGTCAATCATAATCACACAACATAAGATTAACTTAAATGGAATTAGTGACCATGCATGACTTGGCTGCATGGTTTGGTGGATCATGTTCCAATCGTACAAATTTCACTGAGAGTTACACAAAACCATGTAAGTGGACTCCACCTAGTTTACTACACTATATGAGATCACTTTGTACCCCCATTTTAACCCCAATTTTCATCTTAAATCCAATAAACCCATTTAAAAATCCATTCAATATCAATACAATTCATAATACTATTGATCCATATTAATATATACCAAGAATAAATAAATAAAACTTAAAAATTCAAGATGCACAACCCAAAACCCATGGAAACTCAAGGTTATGGATGTAAAAGAGCTTGTTAGACTCTTCCCACACCTACCACTCAAGTCCCAACAATCCTATATCCAATCTACCAGACCCACCCAAATAACAGAGGGATCTCTAAGAACCTAGGTCTTTGAAAATCCTAGGATATAATACCATTTTATCATGAACAACATGTACCAACCCTAATTCAGGCACCTGAGCTAGCCTAAGACATTTCTGAGGTGCATCCACGATCACTCTAGGATGGAAACTAGTTCTAGGTAATCAGATATGAACTTTTGGGAATTATTTCACCCAATAATAAAATAAAACACATAACATCCACCCAAAAATATTGCATTACTTATCCATGCATTAGATATCCATGTGTATAAAATTATTAAAAAACCAAAAATAATAATAATAAAATGAAACATAACTCTCCTAAATCCACAATGAACTCAAAATAGAAACATAATAGTAGTGAAACATAGACAACATTAAAATTAAGGTGTATAACATGACTGATACATCCATGATAAAAAATAAATCACAAAATACTTGATGTAATCTCTATGTGACCTCCAAGGTCACCATCTATCCTCAAAACTAACTCACTGCCAGAGCGATTCCAAAGATGAACTTGAACTATAAAAATAAACTCAAGTCAACCAATGCCTAGTGGCATAAGTAGGGTGTGATCATAACATCCCAATAAGTAATCACCATAGATTCTATAAATTTTTTTTCCAAAAAAAACTATAAATTCTAGGTTGAAATACAATTAGAAAATAGGTTTCTATCTTTTAAAAACAAACCATGAAATTTTCTATAAAACATATTCTAAGGCTAAAACATGCATTAAAAAAATTAAAACCTTTATTTAAATTAAAAACTCACCTATTTGGAAATGCTAGTTTAAAACACCATTTAAACCCATGAAAGAAATAATTCAAAAATACCAAAAGGAAACATCAATTGAATAAATTAATCAAATCAACAAAGCATAAAAGTAATGTAAAAGTGGAACTAGAAGAACATATCAGGAGAGAATAATAATAAAGTGGGGTGGTAATGAAACTAAGTGTAGTAAATTAGAAACATTAAAATATATATTGTCATATAAAATTACTAAACATCCCATGAGGTGATCCTATATGTACTAAGGTGGATCCATTTTCTAACCTATCGATGAAGTTCCTTGTTTATAACCAACTGGCTACTCTAACCTAGCCTCACTAGTGTAACTCCTCTATAGAATTCAATACCATAATAGATCTAGTCAGTCTAATCATGACTAGATAGTATCCACATCTTAATCCCTCACTAATATTCCTAGGATCCCTATGATTAATAGTAATATGAGGTGAGGTAACGACGATCAAATATTAATAAAAAATAAAGTAACATCTCTGCATCCCGCCTCCTTAAACCCATTAATGAAGACCCCCTCTTTACAACACATAATAATAACATAGATCACATAATTACTCAAGATTACACATACCAAAGTAATAGTGTCTTCCATTAAGGGTGTAGCATGTTTATAGAAAACACTTGTAAGATACCAATTCAGCCTATTAATTTAAACTAGTAACCCCTTTTACAAATTCCTTTGAAGAACCTATTTCCAAACCAACATCACTTGAGAACTTATTTTAAAGTGAAAAAAGGGCCTTCACGTGTCATTTTTAAAAAAAATTATTTTAAATTCCATTTTAAAAACCACTTTGAAAACTAAAGATTTACTCAAAACCCCCTTTAACTTTATAAAAAACTAATATTTAAATCAAAATACTATACCCATTTGGAATACATATAAATAAGCTCAATTCACAAGTTAAAAGCATAAGATTCAATGAGATAAATCCACTAACATCCATAAGAAATGGAAATTAAAGCCACAAAATATCTCAAACCCTTGATTTAAATCACATGAAAACATAACAAGGTCCAAGGAATCACCAAACTCCCTAAGAAAACTATTTTGAAAATTTTTCAAACACTTAGTATATGTACTTATACTTAAAAAACTAATCTTGATTTCATACAATTTATATAAACTTATTTTATATTTATAAAAAAATCCAATTGAAGCAGACTTTAAAATCTCAAGCATACCTAGTTTTCATAAGGAATACAAAGGCATGAAACCACCTAACTCAAATCATGTGCAGATACAATGAAACTCTCAAATACTTGAAGAGAATGACCTAAGGCATAATACACACACCCTAACATCAATAATCACAACACATGTCATCAAACCCTCACCTTGAGGTTTGGCCAAGAGGATACCAAGGTAAGAGGAATATAGAAAATAAGAAAATAATGAAAATAGAGGAGAAAAGAGGGATTACCTAGAAAAAATTCACTGAAAATCATGAAGGAGGAACTTAAAATCCAAGGATATGGAGGAGGAATCACTAATAACACCCCCAAGAGGTGTGTTGCATGAGTGGGGGATTATTTGGGTTTTAAAATTTGAAGGGAAAAAGGTTATTTTACATTTTTAAACACCTATTTAGGTTGCATGGTTTGTTTACATAGTTTACTAAATAGTGTGCCAACCGTGTGCCCCTCACTGGACACACCTGGTCACATGCATAGTTTTTTCATATGGTTATAAAAACCTTGTTAAAACCATGAAAATTATCTTTTATAAAAACAAAAAGTCACTAGAACTCTTATCGCATGGTTTCTACTAAATATGCACAAGCCATGAACCAACACTACTATACACAAAAGGAATCTAATGGTTTACGCTATCATTCTCATAATTTGGATCCAACTATGCAATACACATGAAAAAAAACATTAATGAAGAAAAATGAACTAGAAGGACTCTTACATAAAGGTAATCACGTGGTTTTCCCTAAATTGTGTGCACTAACTGTGTGACAGAAGGAGAAACTGTCTAAAACTCAAAATTTGAATCTGAAACACTGGAAACTCAAAGTCCAGAGTAAAAATTAATAAAAATTAAAATAATAAAGAAAACAAAGTTTGGGGTGTGATGATGATATTTTAATTCATGTTATTCATCTTAGATTCATGCTTCAGAAGGATGGAAATGATGTTTCACATCCTTTACAACGGACTAATGATAATTTTTAGATGTATTTAATTTCTTTCACTTCTTGAGCTAAGTTTTGAAGAAATTTTTCTTATATATTTTGATTCTTATTCATAATAATTTCTTAGTTGGTTTTATTTTTCCAAAATAGAAATATTCACAACATTGATTGGTTTGAAAGACTATCTTTCCTCGCACTTTTAAACCTTATATTCTTTATTGTTTGTAACTTCTAGTGACATTTCCTCTCCAACACCAGGATAGTCAAGTTTTGAATCCTTTTTAACTTTTTATGAGATGGTAGTTACATCTTCTAATGGACTATATAATTTTTAAGACAATGAAAAATATCCTAAAATGACTTTTTGACACTATAGCACTAGAAACTTCATGTTATAAAGAAGATTTATAATGAGATTCAGTCATTAATTCAATTTCTCTATGTGTTAAAGTTTCTATAGTTGATGTAGTTATAAATCCATCTAATAAAGATGGAATAACATCTGATGGTTTTTATTTTAATTTTTCAATGGATGATTTTGACAAATTCAACGTTTTCATAAATGGTAATTAAAAAATAGATACCTTTTCCATCCTATTTACTTATAGAGAGATAAAATTTTCATCAGTTAAGATCCTTTTTTGTATAGGGAGAAGATAAAAAACTATAATTTATAGTTCCTTTCTCTTTTTCTCTAATTATTTCTTCTTTTTATTTATAAATTTCTATTGATTTGAAACTTATAAACTTTAATCAATAAACTTCCCTTATAACTGAACATAAACTAGCTTCATTTTGGTGATATTTTCTAAGTTAAGAGGATTATTTGTATCTCACTTTGAAATACTAAGATCATAAATTCCTTCCTTTATCAATAACTTAATAAAAACATTTTTCAGAATTCTTGTGTAGGGTAGAATATTTAGCTTTACCTTACTAGAACAAATTTATTCAATGTAATCCCATATAAACTTAACCATGTTAAACTTTCTCATATTTTAGATAAAATTTAAGAGATAAATATCATGAATATTTATTATATCTTTATCACCTTTTATTGGATTAATAAATTATTAAACCCACTAAAACGCTATTCTGCCTTCAGGGTATAAATGATTCATTTTGTGAACTCTTTCCTTTATTATAAAAAGGATATATTTCTATTTATCCTTAATTAAAAATCCTAAGATATCGGGAATATTGTGAGAGAAAAAACAGAGACTAACCCTCTAGAGTTAACTTTATAGGGTCCACTAACACTTTCATAGAAAAGGAAAATTCAACTCTAAAAACTGAAAATTTTAATTTTTTAACTCTACCAGCCTCAAAAAAAATAGTTTTTTTATAAAACTATAAAAAAATCATGAATAAAAGAGTTCATAATATTCAATTATTAAAACAATATCCCCCTAAACTTGAAAATAAAAAACTTCCTTCAGCAGTGATTTGTGTTAGTCATACAAAAAAACAATCAATTAACCTTTCTATAATGATTTATCTTGTTGTGATTTCTCTAGAAGGTGCCATATATGAAATAAAAAAGAAAAATAAAGAATCTAAAATAAATGACTAAAAACTTTCATCACTTCACAATGAATATATAAAAAGGACTTCAGGACCACATGGGTATTTATAGGATATCTCAGTAGCCACTGATCTAAAAACTGTCAAACTAATCCAACGGTCCACAAAAAATCATGCCAAATAAAATAATTCTAGAACCTAAAAAAGATTTTATTTATATAAATTAAAGTTCAAATTTTAAATTTTAAATTCATACCGGTTTTGAAAATAGAACCTTTTGACGAAATGAATGAAAAAGTAAATCTATCAAAAAATAAAACTAGAACATATAGAGTAACAAATTTACTTAAATGTGACTTAAAAATGATAATATTATACATGAATAAACTTTACAAAAGTTATTTACCATATTAATGAATTGATCTTCTTATTTTGAATATGGTTCTAGAAAGTTAGTTTTTAGAAATTACTTATCATATTTTAATATTAATTAGGAATATAATGACTATAATATATTAAAATTTTATCTAAATAAAGAAAAACTCCCCCTAAACAAGTGAGTTTAACAAATAATGAAAATATTTTACAAATATAAACTTACAAATAAATCAATTAAAAAAATTAAGCTTTGGTAAACTTAAAAAATATAGTTACCTGGTACCAATGATAAGTATTCAGCTACCGATGTACAATGACTTTATGTGTTTAGAAATTATTTCTTCAAAAAATAGGCTTTATTCATTCTAGAATTATTTTCAAATATAACTTCTTAAAACCAAACTCGTTTGGTTTTTTTTTTGAGAAATATGGAAGCTGGACCTCTTATTAAAATAAAGTAAAAGATAGTGGCCGAGAAGAGTACAGGAAAACAAGGAAAACCCCAAAGCAGTAACTACTTACCAATCTTTTTCAGTAGTCATTCACTTAGCCTCCTTTCTTCTTTCTGAAGGGTGTTCTAGTTAACCCTTCCACGACCGCACCCCTGGCCTCTCGATCGCCCCCTACTTGAAGGAAGAGATTGAATCCTTTTTAAAAGCATCTCTACATCAGTGCTTTCAGAATTAGAATTTTCCTCTTGTCTTTCCTCACATTTGTCAGGAGAAGTGTCTCTTGTCATAGGAATCACCATTCCCTCAATGTTAATTGCTTCATCTAGGTCCACAATCTCCTGGTTCTTTTTCTCATTAGGAGAGATTATAGTTGAATCTTGCAACTTAATTTCAGCTATATTCTACTTAGATAAATAGGTAGTGTTACCAGCAATCGAATGCTCAACCAACACTAGAGTGGAAACTATGGATTTTTTCTTATTTTAGAAAACCAGCTAAAATCCTTCACTATCCACAACAGGATTTGAATATTTAGAAAAGATAGTAGAGTCATATTATGAGATATTTTTACCAAAGAAACCATCCTTTCCTGTGAGAGTTGGTGATCCACCTCTAACTTGACTCCTTCTTCATTAACTTTATTAGCCATTAAGTCATTGTCTTTAGAAGGAAAACAAGATTTAGTATGCTATAATATTTCACCTTTGTCTGTATTACAAGTATCAGCGATGTGAACATTCACCTCTTCGTAAAAGATAGCAGCCTAAGATTTCATCTTGTTTTTAGAGGTGGAGGCATTTAGATGGTCTCCCATTTTAGAAAAAGCACTCTACGCCTCTGTCTTCTATTCAATGCCTAGTTTATCATCACTTTTACAAGGCACATGATGCTGAAACTAAGGAAGAACATCATTTTTCTGAGCAGGAGTTTTTCTCTTTTTGAGACACTTACTCACTTCATGGCCACACAAAGCACAGAAGCTGTAAACTATAGAGCACCTATAGGTAGATGATTCATGGACAATAACTTTTCATTCCTCATATAATTTGGAAAATTTTTCATAAATTATCTTCAACTCAATAATATCATCATCATTTGCAAGAATTACCTTGTCAACTAGAGTGGACCCTAGTTCGACCTAAACCAAGAATCTAGAAAAGTGCCCAAAATGAGTTACTTCAATTTCTTTGTTAATCTTGATCGGGATACCAATGGATAGGGAAATATCATACAAGATTTTAGGATACCATATAATTCAGTTTAAACCATAAACACGTACCCAGATTTGAGTAGTGGAGTTACCAACCTCAAAGGGATTTAATTTTTTATCCCATTTACGCAAATGAATAATCCTAGGTTTGAGCACTATTGAACCGAAACCCCAGGCTTGGAATTTCAATTTTTCTGAAGGGAAGAGCATATGGAAATATCCCTATCCTAGCGATACACACTTACAAGATGAAAAAACCCCAAATTGATGAAATCTTCACCTTGAGATCGTCCATTTTTAGAGGTTGAGTGCCTTTAGGTAGAAATAAGTGAGCAATAATTGAGAACTCACCCATTTTAAGTTGCTCTGATACTGTGTTAGGATCAGATTTAATATACGCAATGCTCCCTTTTCATGGAATGGAAGGATGAATTACTCCTTTGAAGATTGAAAAATAACGATTAATTGAAGAATCCTCATCCAGAAAACCATAGCTATGGATCGCTGGAATAGTTTGAGGCACCTTAAGATCCGAAAATTCAATAGAAAAACTTCACCCATCATCACATTGTAATCTAGTATTTTTAGGCGCATTAGTAGAAACCCTTGCGGTTCAACCCGCAATATCAACAGAAAGACTTTTCCCATATTCACATTGAGGTCTAAGTCTCTCGGATGCATCATCCGAAACCAACTTCGAAGCTGAAGAAACTCACTTCCCATATTCAACTCTCGCTCATTGAGGATCACTCCTCATAGGTGAAGAACGCTTAGACGAACCCACAACATCCACTGGGACCTCACACTACTCTTCCCAAGTCCCATCCGAGGAGCTTGAAACCCTTGAGGTTCGTCCCAAAATTTCAACATGTATACTTCTTCTATCATCATGCTGAGATCCAAGGCTCTCAGACACATCACGTGAAGGTGATGCTGAGATCGCTCACCCCCCATCTCCAACTTCTATTTGCTAAGAACCATTCCTCACAGGTGAAATGTACTCATACAAAACCACAGCAACTGCCGGGACCTCGTGCTGCTCAGCCCTAGTCCCATTAGAGGGGCTCAACACCAAATAATGGCCAACGAAGTGAGGCACCATCGTGGAGTGAAACCCTAGATTGAATCACCATGTGGGAGACCGATCTAAACCCTAGTTTGTAGCGCCATCCCTTATCAAGATCACCCAAACTTTTTTGGTTATTTGGTTCTTGTAAGCATAAAGTTTTGTTGAGATAACGGTATGGGTTATTACAAATGATTGAGTTTTATTAATAGATTGATTTTTCTTGCAATGACCTCCTCTCTAACACATAGAGTAGAAAGGTGCTCGAATAGTCACAAAGTAATTTGATTAGTATATAGATATTCAGGTATATTTACTTCCAAGTATGGAAGTATAAATTTTCTAACTCAACTAAATTTATATATTTTCAAAATATTTTCATCCTATAATAAATTTTGTCAATAACTTCTTCAAACTTTCAATTTCTAAATTTAAGTTTATAATATTATTTTTATCATCAATAAACTTAACTTTCCTCTATAAATATATTTACTAATGATTTCCTGACTTAGGATGATATTTTGGTGATTTAACAACAATTTTTCCTTTTATTTCAGATGTTTTATTTGAGATATTCTCTCTAGTATTATCCAAAAAAAAATTTATTCTCATTATTCACTTTTTCCAAATCTTATTCCATTTAATTAATAGAAGAAATTTTACATTTAACTCATAAGTGAGTCTACTAACTTCACCTTTATCTTTTGAGTATTTATAATTCTTAGTGTTCAACTTATAATTTAACTTTAAAACAGCATTTTTAGATTTACTTAGCTCAGTTTTATTTTTAGCTACTTCAACATTGATTCTAATATAGTTTTTGTATATCTTTCTGGATGATTACTCAACTTCAGTAATATAATCTTGTAATTATTCTCAAATTTTGACTTTATTACCATTATCAAAATAAGAAAAACTTTCATTATCACTTTTCTCTTCAAAGGATAAATTTTTTAGATCATTGTAGAAAGAATATTGTAATAAACTCTTAGCACTATTTATTTTTCCCATGAATTACTTCACATTTTCTAGAATTGTTATATTTATATAGAATATAGTAATATTATTATTATCAACACTTTCATCTTATGAGTTATTAGAATAAGTTTCACCTCCACTTATGCTCCATGTATCTAAATCTTTTATGATTTTATTTTCCTTCCTCTTGAATGATTTATTATAATCCTTTTAATCTCTTCTCTTAAACTCTGAAAAATCTGGTTGTATATGATTTAGTTTTATTAATTCCTATCAAATAGGTTCTGATAAATATTTTTTATATATTTTTTATCTTTTATATTTTATGAAATATCTATTGAAATTTTCACTTTCAAACATTTTTCTTTCCATGTAGGAAAATCCATCCTTGGTTATTTTTTGGACAAATATCATCTATAAATTTTTTAACATTGATTGATTATCAAATAAAAATAAATATTTTAATTACATTTTAATTTTATTAAATGTTAATTTTTTATCTTATTTTCTTAATTTAGTGGATTTTAATTTTGAACATCTGTTCTTATCATTTGTGCACTTCATGCCTAATGTACACCAATTTAGGCACAATGATTCATCTGATTTTAAGGATTGTAATTATCCATATTTAAATTTTATATTTTGGAAACTGTATCTACACTTAAATATGAACATTTTTCATTCCAGGATAAATGGAATATTCATAAAGGATGATGGAGATATTTGGAGATGAATGGAAGCAATTCTAGAGAAGGCAGATTGGACACCAGCCCACTGATGTGAATATGGGGCCCAACATACAGGACCAATGAATCCCAAATTTTATGGGATTATATAAGAAATATATAGGAACAAATAATTATTTAGGATCAAGTACTAATTCGGCCTCAATTGTGGTTATTTAGGCGGCCCAAGTTGAAGATAAAATTCTGGGCCAGATTCTGCGGCCCAGAAAAACATCCCACCATTTTACACATATCTCGTTAACCATAAATTATTTTGGGCTTAAACTTTACATAATATTAGATGACATCTAGAGATTAATTTTTGTCTTCTATGGCCCACTCTAATTCGGTCATATAGAAGGACTTACAGGCGCATCTGTTTGGTGGAAGCAAGTTGGCTGCCACCTCGGGTCAAGGGTGGAAAAGTCTTCACTCCCTTACTTTCCACCACCCTAGGCCTACCATACTCAAGTCGGATCTTTTGTACTATTGGAGGCTCGACCCAAGGATCCAAAAATGCCTATTTAAGTCAGTGGTGGTGGTGTATTTTATCATATTTGATCTTTTTTTTCATCTTAATGTTATGCTTACAATTTAATGTTGTAATCGCTTTCCCTCAATTGTAAGTTCCTTGAATTACCTTAGCTTCTTTATAAAAGTTCTTCATATTCTCTTTTTATATTCTTCTTATTATCACTTTTATACCATTTCCTCAAGTTGTGAACTTGTTCATACCAAAACTTGTGATATTATCACACAACGGTGGAGTGATTGTTATTTCATTGTTTTTTTTATGTCTCCAATTCCTCCCTTATGAGTCTACTTCCCACTTCCATTGAAACCATATCATCAATGGAGGGATAACCCACTTATGGGTTGATCAAAGGGAGTATCAAGGGTATGTATTAGATTTTATTTATCACTACCTTAATCACTAATCACTTCTTTAAAATGATCTTTTTATTTGATGATTTTAAAACTTCTTCATCCTTATTGAATTTTAAGGTCACGCACTTCAAGTGCTAATATGAACCTTTACCTTGGAGTGCTCAAAGATTTGATCCTTAAAGTGTATAGGTGATTAGTATTAGGGTGTGTGTGTAACAACCCGAGACAACCATGTTTTGTTTTGACAAGTTTGTTTTCCAATATCACCCGTTAAGTAAACCAACAAACAACTAATAATAATAAAAATATGCACCAAATGGATGAAAATTTCTTTTATTTAAATAATCAACATTTTGGCTAAAACATCCTATGACCAAACAAGAAGGTAAAATAACCGAAAATTCCAACCAAGAACCCGATTACAATGACGGGAAGACCGCTTAAAACTACTAAAAGCCCGAGAATGCGGTAGGGGTTTCGAGCATCCATCATAAGGAACATAAGGATTGCTGAAGCCACCGCGACCGTGCTCAGCACCAAGGGGATCACACGAACCATCTTTGCTTCTCTTTTAGTAACTTGGGGTAAGGGACACCCGAGACCAAACCCTTTTTTATAAGCACCTTAATATGACCGTTGAACCCCAAACGGCTATAAATTCGACCGTTGGGTCTTCTTATCATGTTTTATTTTGACCGTTGGAATAAAATCGAAATGATAAATGTGTATTTTTTCTTTAATATTTTAAAGTTTCATCAATGTTAATCTAGTTAATTTATCTTTAGTTTTCCCAAAATGATAATTCTATTTTATGTTTCTAAATGGCGAAAATTAATAGTATTGTTTTTCCTCCATTATACTTATTAATTTGAACAATGAAACATTTATTTTCTAATTATATTAAACCTAATGGATTTTTATGAGGTATATATATTACAACAAATTAGATACATTATTACTTTAATAACTCGACCTTTATTAACTATTTTGGAAACTATATTAAATTATGGTTTTAATTACAAATCTCGCGTCTTTAAGTTTACACAAATTCTTTTAAGCAGCCAATTTCTTTTTCTCTCCATAAAAGAGTGTATCTGAATGTTTTCATCAAATTATAAATTAAGGTAATTATTATATTCAGAAAATGAAAAATAAATAAATAAATAAATAAATAAACAAATAAATATATATAATGTTGAATAAACCAATATTTTCTTTAATCGATTAAATGAACTTCTGGTTTTTCCAAAAATAATAATAAAAGATCAATAATTATGGTTTAAAAATAATATACTTAATATAATAAGGCCAATAAAAATTATTGGTATTTTAAAATAGAATATATATATATATATATATACATATACATATGTTTATATAATAAGATGTTTTGATTAAATCAATTGACAAATGACTTTTATTAAAATAATGAAATTTAATTTAATAATTGAGTGTAATAATGTTGTATTAAATTAATAATAATATTATTAATAAAACGATTTTATTTTTTAAAGAAAAACCTGTAGAAAACCGCGTTTTAAATCGTGGCGAACCCCAGGCCTTCTGATCCGGCCTCCCCTGATCTTGGCCGTTGATTCTTTTTAATGCCGCGTCAGCTTTGAGTCGCTCGATCTCCCTCTTGTAATCCCTACCGTCCTTTTTTTTTTTGCGTTTTCCTCCTCCGCTTCTTCTTCTCCCCTGCGTCCGCCTCCTCTTCTTCTCTTCGTCGCTGAACCAGTAGACTAGGGTTCCGTTTTTATCCTCTAGGCCGATGGAGTAGGCCCGGCTGTTCCCTCTTTTCCACAGCCGACACCGACCCCTCGCCTCGGCCGAAGTCCTCTTCTTCCTCGTTTTTTTTTAAACTCCCTGCTGCACCGAAGGCCGAAGGATCGGCTCCCATTATCTCTTCGGCTCCTGGACCTTGGTTGCTGCCTCTCCTCTCTTCCTCCTCATCGAACAGGTAAGGGTGATGTTTTGAAGTTTGGTTGTGGTTCATGTTTGAGTTTCGTTTTTTTTATATTCACATATATATATATATATATGTTATGTATATATATATATACATCCTATGGTTATGCACTTGATTTCACTTGCTGCATCGTCTCCGCTCCTCCTCTCCGTACGGTAAGGGTCGTGTTGCCTTTTTTTTCTAAGTTTTGTAAATACTGGGTTATATATATTTACATATATATATGTACGTATATACATGTTATATGTATATACGTACACCTTCTGCATTTGATCATTCGTTTTCTTTTGCCTTTTAATTCCTCCTCTCCAGGCAAGGAATGAAGAAGGTTTATTTTTGGTTGTTTTATCTTAAGCTTAAGTTTATATAAGTGTGTATTTATATATATACAAGTTATATATATATATATTTGGGTGTGTGTGTGAAACTATTACAAACCCAGGCTTTAAATCTCCCTCTCGGCTTAGGGAATCGGTTGGGAGCTAGGGGGAAGAACCTCTTCATCGTTTCTTACCTTTTTATAAGTTTTATTTAGTTATATACACTTGTTGTATAAAAACATACAAGACCATATAAACCTGTTTTACCTAGTCCTAGAACTGATCTTGACAACCTCTTTGTGAAACCATAAAATTTGGGGTAAAGGTCCGAAGGTTCTGTTTTAATTTTGGGTGCGGGTTCTTACTTTTCACACCTTATGTTTATATATATGTGTGTGTATATATATATATGTATAAGATGATAAATGTACATATACAACCGTTTCTCTATGTTTATACCCCTGATATTCTTTTTTTTCCTATAAAAAAAGAGATTTTGAGTAATCAAATAAATAGGTAAAATTATGCAAGTAAATGATGTATATTGTTGATGTATATACATATACGTATGTGTATATACATTAATATGAACTTAGTGTACATGTTTGCAATTATTACAATAAAGCATGATGAAGTTTATGGGTTGGTTGGATTTCAAAATCATTCTTGAAACTGAGAATTATCATTTATCGCTGCTTTGGATAATCAGGATTTTTCTTAAAATGGATAGTATGGACTTCTTGAACTTTTATAAATGCATACATGTATTAGTAGGTATGTACTCATGTCTATTTAAAGTGATAATGGAAGAGTTTACACAAATATACATGATTTCCCAAGATGGACTTGATTATGCACATTGTAACCTCAACTGCCTGTATTAAACGCCTAAGATATCCATTTATCATTACATGTGTAATTTATGAGTGACCATGCTTTAATTGGGTATTTTGAAGTATGGAATGTTAAGTGTTATGTTTACTTTCTTAACACCCATGTTTTCGAATGTTAACTTTTTATGTGCACGAAGCTTTAGTATGCATGTCATAATGTTTTCAATGATAGAACTATTTTCATGTTATAAATACGTATGTGAAAATGGGGTTTAATTATGAATGTATGGAACCCTATGAATGCATGACCATGTCAAGATATGTGAGGGATGTATAGGACTTACATGTGACGGGTGCGCCCGGAATTATATAGCGCAACAAGAATGATGTGACGGGTGCGCCCGGAATTATACAGCGCTCCAATGCATTGGGTAAAGCAGGAGTCTCATGAGACGAACATGTGCGACGGTCTTGGCAGTTAGCCTTGACTTGTGCTAAGGAAACGGGGTGGGCAGTGAGCCTTGACCCGTTAAGTATGTTATACGGTCATGATGAAAAGTCTTGACAAAGTCCAGGATTATACATTCCCTATGCATGTAATGATAAATGTTTACCAGGGGTTAGTTCAACTAACAGGAAAACCCCTAGTCGAAAGCCCCCATGATCATGAAAACGTACTTTATGTGTCAAGAACTGTTTTTCATATGGTAAACTGTTAGATGATCTGCATTTTACTCATGAACCATGATATGCATGTTTCCCTGCTTAGCCATAGAATTCTTTTAGAATTATAGTAACCTTGTTTTAACATTATGCATTGGTTATTCTTTCTATATTGTTCACTCTGACCATGTATACATTAAATCTCATTTCAAGTACGTGCTTCTTTGTGCAAGTGGTTATCAAAGAAAGATGGATTTCATGTTTTTAAGAAATGATAATGTTTTGTTTTAGCAAAGTATTTTTATTCTTTTCAAAAGGACTTATTTAAGAAAGTATTTTCTTAAAATGTTTTTAAAACCCCTTATTGGGCATTTTTGCTCACCCTACGTTTTGGTTAAAAAATTTCAGGCATGGTTGATACCTATGAAGTTATTCGAAAGCAGCTGGTTTCCCAGAATCCTGAGCCTCGCGATCTTCTATTGTAATGAGACATGATATTTAACTTGTAATGATGTAATGTTATGTATATCATGTCTCATTAAGCACCCCGTTTTTGGGGGTCGCTACAGTTGGTATCAGAGGGAGGTTCAGGAAACTCTAGAAAACCAGGTGATAAAAATATATTGCTAAGACTAACTAAGTAAAAATGTCATAAGTTTCAGATGGCTGATGTACCTACCGACCTTTTGTCACTTCCCACTGAGGCTCTAGAGAACATTATATCTCTAGCTAGTTGCGAGAACTTTCTAAACTATGCCCAAATACACATGACGTGTAAGCACTTGCACGATGTGTCAAACTCATCTAGGGTGCTTAGTCTCCACCGGGGAATGGGTATGGATTATCTCCTAATGATGATGACCCAATTTCCCTCCTATGCACGTCGGGGAAGGTATCACAAAGGACTCTTCTGAGTGTTTACTACTGGTGAGGAATTTGGCACAATGCTTGATAACCCTTTTCAAGAAGCTGCTGCTGCTGGAGACCTCCGAGCGGCTTATCTGTGCCAGGTCCTGCACTATGGCTTCTGGGGCCAGTTAATGGACTTCGGAGTGTTGGAAAATGAGTCCACACATGTGTCTCTTAGGCAAGAAGTGTACACCGATGTTTCCCAACTCCACACCCCTCACGCTAAACTCAGGAGGCGTTATAAATGTTCCCATGAGTTTAGTCATGTATGTTCATCCTGTGTGTGGTTTGAAGAGTTAGGAATTTTTGCCACTCTTTGTGGCGTACGTCTTGTAAACTCAGACTTTGCCGTGTAAACTTTTTCATAAATGGAAGTTTCTTGTTTCCTTTCATGTCTCCACCTTATCTATGTTGTTAAGAGTTTCCCTTCGATGTTTGTTTTCAGATGGCTGGTCAAACAAACTTCTCATCCCTACCTGATGAGCTAGTAGAAGTCATCTTGATCAAGGCAAGCATGGTGGATTACCCATCATTTCTCCACCTGTGAGGGTCCTGCCAGCGTTTTCTCAATCTAGCAAACGGTCCAGAGATTCTTCGGCTATGTCAAGAGAATGATCGCGTCTTTCACCTCATCGCTGCTGCTCAACTCCCCTGCTATAGGCGAAGGGGAATGTACTTTGAGGGCCTATTCCAGTGTTTCACTCTGGCACAAAACTTTACTGCCAGAGCGTGCTTTATCATGGCCACCCAGGATGGCCAGCTCAGTGCAGCCTACATGTTCCAAGTCCTGAATCTCAGTCTCCTCAACCGCATCATCCCTCTTGACTACCTCGAGCAGGATGTGGCCAGAAGAGTCATCAAGGAGTTTATCTACTCGGATGTTTCCGAGCTTTTCATCGCACGATCCTCCCTTTGGAAGCCCGTGTGCAGTACACACGAACAGGAGTTCAAGGAGCACTGTTCGAGGTGCATCTGGACTAGGGAAACGGAAGAGTTGTCTACCAACTTTGGTGTCCCGTTAACCGAGCCAGACCCGCTGTTTTGGTAGAGTTATACGTATGGGGTTTCTTTTTTTCTCTTTTTATGATAGAATTGCGAGGGCGCAATTCTTTGAAGGGGGAAGTAATGTAACAACCCGAGACAACCATGTTTTGTTTTGACAAGTTTGTTTTCCAATATCACCCGTTAAGTAAACCAACAAACAACTAATAATAATAAAAATATGCACCAAATGGATGAAAATTTCTTTTATTTAAATAAGCAACATTTTGGCTACAACATCCTCTGACCAAACAAGAAGGTAAACTAACCGAAAATTCCAACCAAGAACCCGATTACAATGACGGGAAGACCTCTTAAAACTACTAAAAGCCCGAGAATGCAGTAGGGGTTTCGAGCATCCATCATAAGGAACATAAGGATTGCTGAAGCCACCGCGACCGTGCTCAGCACCAAGGGGATCACATGAACCATCTTTGCTTCTCGTTCAGTCACTTGGGGTAAGGGACACCTGAGACCAAACCCTTTTTTATAAGCACCTTAATATGACCGTTGAACCCCAAATGGCTATAAATTCGACCGTTGGGTCTTCTTATCATGTTTTATTTTGACCGTTGGAATAAAATCGGAATGATAAATGTGTATTTTTGCTTTAATATTTTAAAGTGTCATCAATGTTAATCTAGTTAATTTATCTTTAGTTTTCCCAAAATGATAATTCTATTTTATGTTTTTAAACGGCGAAAATTAATAGTAGTGTTTTTCCTCCATTATACTTATTAATTTGAACAATGAAACATTTATTTTCTAATTATATTAAACCTAATAGATTTTTATGAGTTATATATATTACAACAAATTAGATACATTATTACTTTAATAACTCGACCTTTATTAACTATTTTGGAAACTATATTAAATTATGGTTTTAATTACAAATCTCGCGTCTTTAAGTTTACACAAATTCTTTTAAGCAACCAATTTCTTTTTCTCTCCTTAAAAGAGTGTATCCGAATGTTTTCATCAAATTATAAATTAAGGTAATTATTATATTCATCAAAGGAAAAATAAATAAATAAATAAACAAATAAATATATATAATGTTGAATAAACCAATATTTTCTTTAATCGATTAAATGAACTTCTGGTTTTTCCAAATATAATAATAAAAGATCAATAATTATGGTTTAAAAATAATATACTTAATATAATAAGGCCAATAAAAATTATTGTTATTTTAAAACAGAATATATATATATATATATATACATATGTTTATATAATAAGATGTTTTGATTAAATCAATTGACAAATGACTTTTATTAAAATAATGAAAGTTAATTTAATAATTGAGTGTAATAATGTTGTATTAAATTAATAATATTATTATTAATAAAATGATTTTATTTTTTAAAGAAAAACCTATAGAAAACCGCGTTTTAAACCGCGGAGAACCCCAGGCCGTCCGATCCGGACTCCCCTGATCTTGGTCGTTGATTCTTTTTAATGTCGCGTCAGCTTTGAGCCACTCGATCTCCCTCTTGTAATCCCTTCCGTCCTTTTTTTCTTGTTTTCCCCCTCTGCTTCTTCTTCTCCCCCGCGTTCGCCTCCTCTTATTCTCTTCGTCGCTGAACCAGTAGACTAGGGTGCCGTTTTTCTCCTCTAGGCCGGTGGAGTAGGCCCATCTGTTCCCTCTTTTCCACAGCCGACACTGACCCCTCGCCTCAGCCGAAGTCCTCTTCTTCCTCGTTTTTTTTTAAAACTCCCTGCTGCACCGAAGGCCGAAGGATCGGCTCCCCATATCTCTTCGGCTCCTGGACCTTGGTTGTTGCCTCTCCTCTCCTCCTCCTCGTCGAACAGGTAAGGGTGATGTTTTGAAGTTTGGTTGTGGTTCATGTTTGAGTTTCGTTTTTTTTATATTCACATATATATATATATATATATATATATGTTATGTATATATATATATACATCCTGTGGTTATGCACTTGATTTCACTTGCTGCATCGTCTCTGCTCCTCCTCTCCGTACGGTAAGGGTCGTGTTGCCTTTTTTTTCTATGTTTTGTAAATACCGGGTTATATATATTTACATATATATATGTACGTATATACATGTTATATGTATATATGTACACCTTCTGCATTTGATCATTCGTTTTCTTTTGCCTTTTAATTCCTCCTCTCCAGGCAAGGAATGAAGAAGGTTTATTTTTGGTTGTTTTATCTTAAGCTTAAGTTTATATAAGTGTGTATTTATATATATACAAGTTATATATATATATATTTTCAGGTGTGTGTGTGAAACTATTACAAACCCAGGCTTTAAATATCCCTCTCAGCTTAGGGAATCGATTGGGAGCTAGGGGGAAGAACCTCTTCATCGTTTCTTACCTTTTTATAAGTTTTATTTAGTTATATACACTTGTTGTATAAAAACATACAAGACCATATAAACCTATTTTACTTAGTCCTAGAACTGATCTTGATAACCTCTTTGTGAAACCATAAAATTTGGGGTAAAGGTCCGAAGGTTCTGTTTTAATTTTGGGTGCGGGTTCTTACTTTTCACACCTTATGTTTATATATGTGTGTATATATATATATACACATATGTATAAGATGATAAATGTACGTATACAACCGTTCCTCTATGTTTATACCCCTGATATTCTTTTTTTTGCCTATAAAAAAGAGATTTTGAGTAATCAAATAAATAGGTAAAATTATGCAAGTAAATGATGTATATTGTTGATGTATATACATATACGTATGTGTATATACATTAATATGAACTTAGTGTCCATGTTTGCAATTATTACAATAAAGCATGATGAAGTTTATGGGTTGGTTGGATTTCAAAATCATTCTTGAAACTGAGAATTATCATTTATCGCTGCTTTGGATAATCAGGATTTTTTTTAAAATGGATAGTATGGACTTCTTGAACTTTTATAAATGCATACATGTATTAGTAGGTATGTACTCATGTCTATTTAAAGTGATAATGGAAGAGTTTACACAAATATACATGATTTCCCAAGATGGACTTGATTATGCACATTGTAACCTCAACTGCCTGTATTAAACGCCTAAGATATCCATTTATCATCACATGTGTAATTTATGAGTGATCATGCTTTAATTGGGTATTTTGAAGTATGGAATGTTAAGTGTTATGTTTACTTTCTTAACACCCATGTTTTCGAATGTTAACTTTTTATGTGCACGAAGCTTTAGCATGCATGTCATAATGTTTTCAATGATAGAACTATTTTCATGTTATAAATACGTATGTGAAAATGGGGTTTAATTATGAATGTATGGAACCCTATGAATTCATGACCATATCAAGATATGTGAGGGATGTATAGGAATTACATGTGACGGGTGTGCCCGGGATTATATAGCGCAACAAGAATGATTTGACGGGTGCGCCCGGAATTATACAGCGCTCCAATGCATTGGGTAAAGCAGGAGCCTCATGAGACGAACATGTGCGACGGTCTTGGCAGTTAGCCTTGACTTGTGCTAAGGAAACGGGGTGGGCAGTGAGCCTTGACCCGTTAAGTATGTTATACGGTCATGATGAAAAGTCTTGACAAAGTCCAGGATTATACATTCCCTCTGCATGTAATGATAAAGGTTAACCAGGGGTTAGTTCAACTAACAGGAAAACCCCTAGTCGAAATCCCCCATGATCATGAAAACGTACTTTATGTGTCAAGAAATTTTTTTCATATGGTAAACTGTTAGATGATCTGCATTTTACTCATGAACCATGATATGCATGTTTCTCTGCTTAGCCATAGAATTCTTTTAGAATTATAGTAACCTTGTTTTAACATTATGCATTGGTTATTCTTTCTATATTGTGCACTCTAACCATGTTTACATTAAAGCTCATTTCAAGTACGTGCTTCTTTGTGCAAGTGGTTATCAAAGAAAGATGGATTTCATGTTTTTAAGAAACGATAATGTTTTGTTTTAGCAAAGTATTTTTATTCTTTTCAAAAGGACTTATTTAAGAAAGGATTTTCTTAAAATGTTTTTAAAACCCCTTACTGGGCATTTTTGCTCACCCTACGTTTTGGTTAAAATTTTTCAGGCATGGTTGATACCTATGAAGTTATTCGAAAGCAGCGGGTTTCCCAGAATCCTGAGCCTCGCGATATTCTGTTGTAATGAGACATGATATTTAACTTGTAATGATGTAATGTTATGTATATCATGTCTCATTAAGCACCCCGTTTTTGGGGGTCGCTAAAGTGTGGTCATTAAACCAGTGAGTGATGATTTTTTTTGATCTTCTTAAATGAACTCATCTCAAATATAAGAAATTGAAATTGTTGAAAAGGGAATGTGTCCAATCCACCCCAAGTGATAACCTAGGATAAACTCATACTTTAAAATTGAATTAACTTCAGTGTATTAGAGTTTACTTAAACCCATATAAAATCAACCTAATTTGGCCACTTCATAGCCAAAAATAGTCCATATAATGTACGTGTCTATAGGTTTCTTCTTAGGTATCTGAGGATTCGACAACCCAAGCTAAACTACAAGGACCGTTCTACCTTCATCTCTTGGTTAAATTTGAGCGAGAATCATTGCTCCTCAAAGTAATTCCTTCATAATTTAAAGATCTAGAAGTTGATACAAATGTGACTCTATTTTTTTTCTTCTCTTTGTTTTAATCTCTTTTTAAATGAATCTCATTTTTCATTAAATTTTGTATGAGATCACCTAAATTAAACTTAGTAATATTCTTTGTATCATCAATAGCAATTATTTTTAATTATCACTCCTTATATAGGATGTCATTAACTTTCTCCATAAGTTTTTCATCTAAAAAATATTTTTATCCAATTGATTTTAATCTATTAATGATTTTCATCAATCTTTGATCCATTTAAGAAACACTCTCAGCAAATAGATAATTAAAAGTTTTATAATCCACTATAAGTATAACTCTTTTAGTCTCCAGCACTCTCAATTTTCCAAAGTGTGTAACTTCCAATTTTTTCTAGATTCCATTGGTTTTTTCAACAATACAAAACTTGAATATATATAATTTTCTCTTTATATCACATAAAAACGTATTCCTCACTTAGAAATTCAATTAAAATTAATTTCATTCTTCTTGAGAAAAAACTAAAACTTATTTCTATAGAATCTTGTAAGTATCAGTCAACATAAGAAAATTTTCAACTCTAGTGTTAATAAAAAAGGTCTCCATACAATCTATCTAGTATTCATAATCATTACCATCAAAAATATGAATTTTATTAGTATTTTAATTATCAATAATTATAACTAGAAATTATACCATCATAAAATAAACAAAATAGATTTTCACCATAACACATTAGTGTAAGTAAACTAAGAACTACATTCTAAAATAACAAATGGGAATAATGAGAATGTAGTCAGGATCAGTCTCAAATTTAAATATAGTCACTACTACCAAATGTTATCCCAAATATTCTAGGAAGGTAAACCATAAGAGGGGGTGAATTTTTGTTTAAAAATCTAACAATAAGAGCAAAACTACCAGAACTATGAAGTTCTGATAAATCCATAAAAATATCCAAGTAAAAACTATAAGCATGATGGAAATTAAATTTGTTGTAATTTTATCAAATTTAAAAAAAATGTAAATGAATATTGGAAATATAAATGATTACACAAATTACTAATCATGGTATAATAAATGAAACATTGAGTATTGGATAACAAACCAACTAATCCTTATAAACCACACTTTTAACCCAACACAACAAGAAATTTCACGCAAAAGAGACTCAGCCCAGTTGGTGAGGACTCAGCAAGTGCATCCAGGAGACCCGAGTTAAAAACCAGGCAGAGACATAATTTCTGGATTAATGTAGTAGGCACTGTAGCAGGAACTATAGAAGACATTGTAGTAGGTATTATAATAGGCATTATTTGATACTGTAGTAGCTAGAAATATTCATTTTTTTGGGATTTCGGGCCACCAGTTTGGGCCTTGGGTCCTTTAAGGCCTTCGGGCCACCCAAGGCCTTTGTGCTAATAAGGCTTTCGGGCCACCTCAAGGCATTCAGGCCACCTGAAATTGTGCTTAAAATGACTAGACAGACTCTACAAGGAGCAGAATCCATATGGGGATTCAGAGCAGGCGTATTCACCAGAGTAGAAGTTAAATGGATTTTTCAGAAAGAGAGGGTATGGTATTGCCATCAGTACCAGCATCTACATGAATGGGAAGCCTATCTGAACAATCCATGCAAATGTGAAGAGCTGATATCATGATGAAGAAGCTGGGGAGGAGCAGTTCCAAGTATAGTCTGTATATTTCCTAAGACCTACGGGACATGTAATCTCTAAGACTTCAGGCCTTGTAAGGGTTCCCCCTCATCCCTTGAAAGGGGGGTTATCAAAAATCAATAAAAAATAAGGCCTTCAGAACATTCAGGGGGAACTAGAAATTTTACCTATATCCATGGTTAAACTAGGTTGTGGTACCTATTGGCATGGCTATAGGTCAAAGCTATATCCACATTTTCAAAGGCTATTTCCATGGTTTTCCACTATGGATATATCCCACCACTGTGGAATAGTATATATACATGGTTTGAAGGGGTATTTCCAGAATTTTCCACCATGGTAATAGAGTCTATATCCATGGTTCTAAAAACCATTGCTATAGAAATTTAACATAAAATGACACTGGTAGGAAACGAACCCTACGCCTTCTCTACATGTACTCTGGCACTTAACTACTATGATGTCAACTTTTATTGGTATATATATATATATATATTATAATATTTATATATTTTTAAAAACCATGGTTATAAAAGTGAAGTTGTGGCTATATCCACTACATGGGGAGCCTATAGCCATAATTTTATAAAACTGTGGCTATAGCCAATCCATGGTGTCCCTATAGCCATTTTTCTTTAAAACTGTGACTATAGGTATGGGATATAGCCATAGTTCCTTAAAAACATCACTATAGGTATGGGTTATAGCCATAGTTCTTTAAAACTGTGGCTATAGGTATAATCTATATCCACGGTTTTTTCAAACCAGAGCTATAGCTTTTCCCATGGAAACTTTTATTTTCCCTGGAAATATATAGCCACAGTTTTAGAGAACCATGGATATAGACCCTACCTATAGCAATATTTTTAGAGAATCATGGCTATATCCAATAAATAATGATATATAGCCATGGTTTTTCAAAAATCGTGGCTATAGGTGGGGTCTATAGCCACAGTTTTTTGAAAAATCGTGGCTATAGAGCTGTTTTCTAGTAGCGAAAAGTGTATAGAGAATCATAAACCTAATAGAAGATATCCACATCTGAAAACTTATTGAAAAGGTAAATCTTCCAATCCCTAGGAATACCTTAACTAAAACTCATTAGAATGTATCAGTGTCCTCACCCCAGAAACTCTATCTCCCAAACCATAAATCCCTCAATCACATTGATCAACAGAAACTATGTCTTCCTTATAGAATCCCTCAATTAACTCGATCAGAAACATAGCTCAATATTCCTCAAAGAATCCATTGATCATGAAGGATCATAAACATAAATATTATAATTTAAATTCTAATAACTTTATAATAAAATCATCACAAATGAATACTTATTAGAAACACTCATAAAGAAATACTACAATGATCAAAAGCTCTCATAGCAACAAGTAGTTTCAATACTTAAATGTGATAAAAATTTTCATAATGCTTGTAACATAACACTCTTCTAATCCTTTAATTTATGGTCCTATTTATAGATAATTCTTCAATGGTTGGATTCTGCATTCTTCAAGATCATTGTAACAGCAACATAATCTTCTTTATCACCTTTTGATGAACTCAGTGTAACTCTACATATTATGATGAAGTTAGTTATACACCTCTATAGTGATATTAAATTTTATGATAGTAATATATAATAAAAAAATAGTTCGTTGTGTTTTTTTACTAAAATCCTTTGGAATTAAGTTTACTAAATTTTCATCCTGCTTACAAAAAACACTTAAAAAAACATCAAGTTAAAATGGATTATATCATGAGTGTAATGTGATTTTCAAAAATAAATACAAAATGAGAATATGACTCAAAAATTCTTGTTTATAATGAAAAATGACCAAATATTAATTTATTATAAAGAATAAAAGGACCATAGAGCTTCTTAAGTTGGTTTATACTGATGTGTATGGATCATTTCTTACAGAAGTAATGGGTGGATGCTCATACTTCATAACTTTAATGATGAAATTTAGTAGATATAGATATGTCTAATTAATGGGGTTTAATTTTTATTCCTTTTATAAATTCAAGTAATATAATAATGAAGTTGAGAACCATCTTAGTAAAAAGATAAAAAAATACTCAGATCATAGAAGTGAATATCTTAACCAAGA
Organism: Viscum album; assembly: GCA_963277665.1. Lineage (NCBI taxonomy): Eukaryota > Viridiplantae > Streptophyta > Magnoliopsida > Santalales > Viscaceae > Viscum > Viscum album. The sequence continues at coordinate 1,119,212,839 of OY728125.1, read as the reverse complement.
GTTCATTGATTATTTACAGGAGTTTTGGATTCTATTCCAACTGTAACAACCTAGGTAATGTTAATATAAATAATTTTTATATCTTATTAATATCTATTAATTAGATTTTATAGATTTATATTCATTATAATAATATTATGTAATTTTTTAGTCAAAGTAAAAGGATTTATTTTTAACCAAATTGGGATTTCATGCATTATAGAATTTTATTTAAAAAATATTTCCAAATTAAAAAATTTTAATTTTAAAAAATTATCTTCATTTTTTAATTCAAAATTTCAAAATTATCATAGGATAAACTTTTTTTAATTTTCTGAAAAGTTTGATTTTTCGATGAATATTAAAAAATACTGATTTTTATTGAAAACTCTCTTTTCTTTTCATGGTATTTAAAAAGATACATCCTATTTTTTATTAGTTTTAAAATTAAATTAGTTCCTTTTTATCAAAAATAATCTAATTAATTTTATTATAATCAACATTATACTTTAATTTGGTATAAAAACATTTTTATACTTAAAGGGGCATTTTTATGAAAAACTATTTTTCATCGCGTTTTAAGGGTTTGATTTTAAATTAAATACTACAAATTATTTGAATTGAATTTAATAAAATGTATTAAATAGTTTTTAAATAGTATAATTAATATTATTTAAAAATTTAAACTTAGTTTTTTTTCATAATGAATAGTAAAATAGTAAAAATATGTTACCGCAGTTCAGGTTAAAATAGGTTTAATGAGTGTTAAAATAAAGAGATAAGGTTTAAAATGACCTAAAAACTTGTCTAAAATATATTATATGTCCATATTTAGACCCTATACCAAATAATATTCATAAATTTATCATTTTGGATCCATTTGGAATGAGTAATACAAAAATATATTTTGATCCTTTTAAAAATTTCAAGTGTGTCCTCTCCCACACTTATAAAAGGAAACCCCCTCTACTATCCTATCAACACCTAAGGAGACATTTATTTAATCCAATAACTACCCAAATCACTTAATTTTATCCCTCCTCATGTCCTATATTTCCTTTTTTATCATAAAAACAACCTATGAAGGATTTATGTATAAACCTAAGGAGGTTGTCCGAAGAAGAGGTATTGTTCTTAATCAAGCATTTTTGTTTTATTTTGTTTTTATACCTCATTAAAATCTTCTAAAACCATGATAAAATAATAACACAAGTATATTACATATACTGATATTTTTTTATGTTAATTTAATAACCTATATCCATCTTCTTCTTCCATAAATGGGAAATAAAACCATCATTCATGTGTACGGAAGACTACCGCCTTACGAACCGATGTAATTTGTTTTCCATTACCACATTTAATGGATGGTTATAATTATGGATTTAATGTATATATATAATATTCATACAATTTTTATCATTATATAAATATAACATATCATCTATTTTCTTATCATTCCATCTATTGAAAAATTATAACATTTTTTTTGTGTATGTGTGGATTACCACCTCCATGAAGCGATATGATTCGTTTTTCATGAAAATGTCACCTAGATGTTATATATAAGTTTATTTAAAGGTATAATATTATATTTATGATATAATAATAATTATTTAATGATAATATGATACTTACCTTCTTTTACTCGTGCTCTCTAAAAAATGAAAATGTTACTCATACGTACATACGACCTACTATCTCAATAATTATAATGTAATTTATTTGTCATATCCATATTTCATAGCTGATTTTAAAAGTATAATTAATGTATAAAAATTATAATTATTTCATTATTATTATTCTTTATATGATTTAATAATGACCTCTTTGACCATAGTCAACTTACCAAAGTCATTTTGGACATATGAGCTAAATATCGTCAATACATCTGAAGTGAACTTAATTGATTAAGTAATTGTATATAACATGGTAATAGATAAAATAAAAGGAATAATAAAATTTAAAAAGTTTATTAAGAAATAATTAACATAATTTTATTATTCATGAAGATAAATAATTCATGTGACAATTCAGACTCTGGGTAAGGGATGCTTTACTTTAAAACCCTTGTTTTAAATGTTTTAAATATTTAATTTATAAATAATTTTCTTCCTTGTCCATATTATTAAAATTATTTTATGAATGTATTTATATATACATAAATTAATTATAAATTCAATTTTATGTCTCCTTTTAATTTCTCACAAATTTTTCCAAAAATAGATCTTTTTATATATTTTATATGAAACGTGTCAAATTTATTTACAAATAGAAAAAATAAATATTCTATTTTAATGTATATGGAGTCTAAAACTTTTCCCACCACTAAAACCATTATTTTATATTTTTATTCATTTACAATATTCCATGTTCTTCAAATAAAACCCCTTCTTTCCTTTTTTACAAGTTTTTTCAAAAGGGTTTTAAATGGAATAGATATTTCAATATATAAAAAAAATTTCTTGTGGGTACAAAGAATATTTTATGCATTTAATGATGGAAATTAAAGACTTCAAGTTTTAAGATTATTTTATGGTTCTTGGTAATTTATTATGATGATGGGTGATCTAAATATATCTCATGATGATGGGTGAGACCAATATAGCTCATAATGATGGGTGATCTCGATATAGGTCTCCAATTAATTGGGTAAATATATGAAGTTAATAAGTTAGGTTTCTCCTAAGATATTATTTGAATTTACTATGTAGGTTATTCCATTTGTAAGAGTGATTTTAAGAGTGGTATGAAAATTATATCCCAATTTTACAACATGATTTATCTATGATTTTTATGAGATTTAATATAAATCTTATGATTTCACAAAGTATGCTAATAATCATAAGTTTAAAGGGAAGTTTATGCTACTTCTTAAGGGTGAAATGTATAACTTTGAGAAAAAGTTTTCATGAGTTTTTCATGATTTCAAATAAACCTTTGTGATTTTTATTTTTCCTTTAATATTTATTATGAAAATTGTTATGAAAATATTTGATTAGTAAAGTTAATTTATTAGGTAAGAAAATGTTTATTTTGAGCCCAAAGTTTATTTTGAAAAGGCAAAAAAATTATGAGTATTCATGGACTAACTAGTTTCTTTCTTTCTTTTTATATGTCCCTTACTGGACTTTTTGTGATCATCTTACACTTTAAAATTTTTTTATAGGGTTTTAAGTATGAGTAGGGACAAGGATGTGGTCAAGATGAAAATTTTGAAGATGTGTCATTAAAACAAAACTTTTTATATCTTAAAAAAATATTATGGAAAAAATAGATACTGAGTGGAAGTTTCCACCTTGTGATGTAATATTTATTATGTAAGGGTAATGGAATAATTCTCTGAAACTCTAAATCATAAAGATCCTCAAAATTTAATAGAGTGAATTATTGACATTAAACTCAAGATTATGTAATTTATATGGTTGGATCCTTGTAGTTGGTATTAAAGGAAAGGTTTAGATAATTTTAGAGGTTAGGATAATGGAATTAAATACCCTTAAGAGATTAAAATTTTTGGTTATCATGTTATAGAATTTTAATATTACCATGTTGATTCATTTAAACTATGTTTATTCCAAATGGTTTTTCACAGTGTAAATAGGGAAGATAAAATAAGAAGGTGACAAGAGGAAAATGTCCTTCCAAATCAACAACCTGGAATGGTTGGAATTGGAACTGAGTAGTTTTTTATTGAGATGGATCAGTTGAAATGGTATATAAATGGTTGTGGTGTCCGTGATAGAGAGAAACCAGATCTACCACAGAGGAACATGTCTATAGTGGAGCATTTTATGAGAAAACACCCTCTAGAATTTAGTAGATCTTCTAACTCAGTGATAGCTAAGGGATGTATTAAAGCTCTGTAAAATATATTTTAAGTCGTGGATTGTTTGGATCATTAAAAATCGACTCTTTTTTATTTATCATTTTGAATTTGACTCCGATTAATGGTGTTTAATGGTCAATAATACTAGATAAATATAAGAGATTGAAGATATAGAATGGTATACATTTAAAAATATTTTCCTTGAGAAGTATTTTCTTAAGTTTGTTCGACTTAAGATAGAAAATTAATTCATTTAATTGATTCAGAATGAGGAATATTCGATGTAAATGTTTGAAGAAAACTTTTTCTAATTGGAAATGTACTCACCAAATTATATTCAGGATCTTACTAGTAAAATTAATCAGTTTTACTTAGGATTAAATCCAAGATTCCAAAGAGAATTATCCTCTCATGAATTTAAAAGTTATTAGAAAATTTTTCATTATGATGAGAAGATATAAATGGAGTTTTTTTATGACCATGTATTCAAATAAAAAATGAGAAAAAGAGATTTAGGTGGCAGGTAAATGGGAATAATACATCAAATAAATCTAAAGGTAATAAAATCAAGTTTTCTATTTGTGATTGGTGTGGTAAAAAATACCCTAAGGAATTTCTTATGCAATATGAAAAGTGATTCTAATGTGGTAAGTTTGGGAATATATCTTTTTATTGAAAATAAAAGGATCTTGGTAGTGGTAAGATAAATTTTGATAAACAAGTAGTATATTGTTTAAATGTAATGAGATGAGTCATTATATTGATGTGTATCCGAAAAAGAGCACAAATGATGGGAAGCGGAAATACTATAAGCCAAAGTGTGTGGTGAAATATTTTTCAACTAATTTGGTATATTATGGGACATTTAATGAAGTGGTAATAGGTACAGTACTTGTTTATTCAAATTATTCTAATGTCTTGTTTGATTTGGGCTCTACACATTCTTTCATTTCTGAGAATTTTCCTTGTAAAAAAATCACCTTAAGAAATAAAGTCGATAATTTTGGTAAAAAAAACTTGGGGTTGTATTAAGGAAACAATAATATATAAAGATATTACTATTATATTTTTTAGAAGATTTTTCCTTACAAACCTTATTTTCTTACTCATTGTATAATTTGATGTTATTTTGGGTATTGATTGGATTTCATTTTATCATGCTAAGATAGATTGTAGATCCAAAGATATTATTTTTTGAAATGAATTTTAATTTTTATATAAGAATCAATTAATACATTTGATAATATATCAAGAAGCTAATAAAATGTTAAAATTTGGAAATGAAAGTTATTTTTCTTATATTTTTGAAATTAAGGGAACTATTTAGATTAATGATGTTTTAGTAGTAAAAAAAATATCTGGATGTTTTTTCTAATGAGTTTCCTAGTATTATAATTGATCAAAAGTTTATTTTACTATTGACTTAGTGTCTGGTGTTAATCCATTTTCGAATCCCCCATATTGAATGGCTCAAGTAGAACTTATGGAATTGAAAAAGTAGTTGTAGTAGTTTCTTGATAAAGGTTTCATTCATTATAGAACATCACGATGGGGTGCTCCTATTTTATTTTTTAAAAATAAATATAGTTACATGAATATTTTTATTGATTATAAATCATTAAATAACATCACTATTAAAAAATTATTTATTACCTCATATCTATGACTTGTTTGATCGACTCCATGGAGGTCAGTATTTTTCTGAAGTTGATCTCAAGTATAGGTACCATCAGCTGAAGTTGAAGGAGGATGACATATTTAAGATAGTCTTTCATACTAGATATAGTTATTATGAGTTTTTGGTTATTCCATTTGGGTTTATGAATGATTAAAATGTATTCATAGATCTTATAAATAGAGTTTTCCATTAATATTTGTATAAGTTTATGGTTGTGTTTATTAACGATATTTTGGTTTATTTAAAAAGTTATGAGGATTATGAAAAACATTAAATAAATATTCTACAAAACCTAAAGAAAAAAATTATATGGAAAATTTAGTAAATGTGATTTTTGGTTACAACAGATTTAATTCCTTGGCCATATCATAAATAAAGATGGCATAAATATTGATCCCACTAAAACTATAGTTTTTTATGAATAGCCAATACGTATATATGTTACTAAGATTCGTAGTTTTCTTGGATTATAATGATCTTACTAGTGTTTTATTGAAAACTATGCATGGTTATATATCTCACTAACTAAGTTAACATGAAAAGAAGTTAGGTTCATCTGGATAAAGTAATGTGATGAATTTTTCTAGTGATTGAAAATAAGATTAGTAAATGATCTAGTTTTGGCCCTACCATACTGAAATGGTGACTTTATTATCTACAATGATAATTCATTGAAGGTAATGGGTTGTGTTTTCATACAAAATGATTAGGTAATTGTTTATAATTCATGCCAATTAAAACCTCATGAGCAAAAGTATCCTACACATGAACTTGAACTGATGGCTATAATGTTTGATTTAAAATTTTAGAGATATCATTATATGGAGAAAAGTACGAAATTTATACTGATCATAAAAGTTTGAAGTATAAATTCACTTAGAAATATTTGAACACAAAACATATGAGATGGATATAATTTATAAAGGATTATGACTGTAGAATTATTTACTATCCAAGAAAGGAAAACAAAGTAGTTGATGCTTTGAGTCAGAAATATAATACTACTTTAACCATGCTACATTAGGAACATGATTTTTTGGTTAATGATTTAATAAATATTGGATAAGAAATTGTGAATATAGGAACTCCCTTTATTTTTTTTCAATTATTAGTACAATTATATTTGTTATATAGAATTAACCAAACTTATAAGGAGGATCTTGTTTCATAAAAAAAGTAAAATATGTCAAGAAGGGTAAGTTTACAAATTTTATTATTGATGAATAAGGTGTTATAAGATTTGTAAAGAGGTTTTGTGTATCAAGTGATTCCAAATTAAAGAAAGAATTGCATATTGATGCTCATAGTTTCCCATTTTTTATTCATCCTGATAGCATAAAAATGTATGGATACCTTTAGGAACATTTCTATTAGGAAGTAATAAAGAAATATATTATTGATTTTACTATGAAATATTTGAATTCTCAATAGGTTAAAGCTAAATAACAATTACGAAAGCAGATGCTTCAACCTTTACCAGTTATAAAATATAAATGGGAGAATATATCCATGGATATCATGGTGGGATCACTAAATAAATATTGAGGTAATAATGTGGTTTGGGTAATTATAGATTGATTAACTAAATCTACTCATTTTATTCCCAATGAAGATAATATGTCTTTGGATAAACATTCTTGACATTATGTTAAAGATATAATTATATTACATGAATTCCCTCTCTCTATTTAACATAACCATGATCCCAGGTTTACCTATAATTTTTTAAGTCTTAAGAAGTCATTGGGTGCTGAATTAAATTTTAGTACGGATTTTCATCCTCAGTCTAATGGACAATTAGAGAGAATAATTCAAACTTTGGAGAATATTATTTGATATTATTCAATAGATTATCAGGGAAATAGAGATCAATTTCTGACTTTGGTTGAGTTTTCTTATAATCACAGTTTTTATTCTAGTATACAAATAGCACCTTTTGAATCATTATATGACTGACTGAAAATTAAATTTTTATTTCAAAAGCACTTTTGATGAAAAAATGGGAAACTTGAATGACATCAAAGATATAAAACACAATCATGCCTCCATGGTCTAAGAGTTCAAGGCCAAAAACAACACATTCAAGACCACAAAGAAAAGACCCTACCCAACAGCAAAAAAACATTAAAACTAGCTTCTAACTTCTCATCACTGCCTGGCTATATGTCCCATGTATGAATTCATAGGCCTGGTACCAATGGAAATTCCATACCCTCTCAAATATCCAAATATGGAAAGCAACTATTGGGATAAAACTAATTCTTTTAACCTCATATGGAGCATCCCCTTTCATGATAAACGGTTTCAAGTCCCTTTAACCGTGAATTGAAGGGCCACAAAGCATCACCACCACAAAGTGAAATACAAAAAAATAGAAAAATTACAATCACATACCAATAAAACCAATTAAAACACCATAGAAGACCATCCTGGCTGAACCCCGCTGAGTTCCATGTGACTCCCACCACCATCGTAGTCGTAGAATCCCAGAAGATAATCCAAGGGATGTGAGGCCAAGCCATTATCACCTAGTATAGAATAAACCAACACCACACTAAGGGAACATCGTCGATGAGGGGGTTCGGGCCACTCTGAACCAGAAACACCACTCTGGGCATGGATCTTATCATATCAGAACTGTTGATGCACCCACACCGGATTTCGAAACAATCCAACCATGGGAGGAAATCAAGAGGACCAACAGGGAGAGATAGATTTGTACTAACGAAGTCTACACAAAACCATTAGAAAAATACCAACTTCAACTCCATATGAGAAAATCATGATCATCACCGAACAAAGAAACCTACAAGAAACTCATGGAATCTGAAAGACATGACCTCCCCCTCCGAGCCACTCCATATTTGTCACCGAACCACACTGGAGATATCGCCAAGTTGTGCTGATTTGATCTGAGAAGCCATAGCCATGTTGATCCATGACTTCACCGAGATCGGGAAGCCTATCCATGCTAAGCTGAGTGGAAAATCTAGATCCACACCGAGCCAAGTCATCGCCGAGAATGAGAATCTGAAGACGCCACACCGGAGCCACACGAGCAATGTCGACGCCAAGCTATGCCATCATCTAGTTAAACTAGGGGAAGCCGATTTTGAGACTGAACCATGCCAGAGGAGGTAGGGATATGATTCAAAGGATAAACCCTAGCCACCATGAGTGGAAGGGAGATTTCGCTCAGAGGCTTCATTTTGAAGCATTATATAGAAAGTGGTTTCGAACTCTATCTTGTTGGGATGAAGTAGGCAGAAGGAAATTTTTGGGACTATAATTGGTATAAGAAATGGTTGAGAAGGTGAAGATGATTCAACAACATGTGAGGAAGGATTAGAGTGGGTTGAAAGTTTATGTGGATAATCAAAGGAAAGATATTTCTTTTGAGGTAGGTGATCATTTTTTTCTTTAAGTAACTACAAGGAAAGGTATTATGAATTTTGGTAAAAAGAGAAAGTTAAATTAATAGTTCATTAGACTATATAAAATCCTAGATATAGTTATATCATTTTCCAATTGAATATAATTTCCTCTGAGTTATCTTAGGTGCATGACATATTTCATGTTTCGTTGTTAAGAAAATATGTTCCAGGTGCATCTCATGTTTTGATCCCTCAAGTAGTTTAGTTAGAAGAAATCCTTTATTATAAGGAATAACCAGTAAATATTCTTGACCATAGATAGAAATTTTTGTGGAATAAATTTATTTACCAAGTTAATTTTTAGTTGAAAAACTATAAATTTGAGTAAGCAATATGAGAATTAGAAAATTATACGAAGGAAAAATATCCCCACTTGTTTAAGTAATGAATAAAATTGTGAGGACACAATTTACAAATGGGGGGAAAATATAGAAACCTATATAATATTTGGAGAAATAATTTTCATGTATTATTAATATTCATTAAATAGATTTAATATATTTATATTCATTATAATAATATGAAGTAATTTTTCATTCAAAAAGAAAAAATTTGTTTCTAACCAAATTGGGTTTTCACGCATTATATGGTTTTATTTAAAATATTTATTTTAAAATTACAGATTTTTAAATTGAAAAAATAAGCTTTATTTTTAATTTCATCATGTCAAAATTATCTTAGAATTAATTTTTAATAATTTTCTGAAAAGTTTGATTTTTCAATGAATAATGAAAAATAATTATTTGTATTGAAATTTGTCTTTGTTTTCAAGTATTTAAAAAGTCTCATTCTATAGTGGATTAATTTTAAAATTTAATTAGTTATTTTTTATTAAAAAAAATCCAATAAATTTTATTGTAATAAATATTACACTTTAATTTCATATAAAAACATTTTTATACTTAAAAATGCATTTATCTAGAAAACCATTTTTCATTAGTTTTTGTGGGTTTAATTTTAAATTAATTTTATCAATTCTGTGAATGGAATTTTATAAAATATATTAAATATTTTTAATCATAATTATTAATATTATTTAATAAGTTCAATTTAATTTTTTTGTTATAATGAATAGTAAAAATAGTACAGATTTGTTACCATGATTAAGGTTAAAACGGGTTTATCAGGAGTTAAACTAAAGAGATAAATAATAAAATGACCTATTAACTTGTCTAAATTCTATTTTATGACAATATTTATACCTTATATCCTCTAATATTATTAAATGGTCCATTTTTAGTCCATTTTTCTTGAGAAATATATTATTATATTTTAATCTTTTTAAAAATTCCAAGTGCGTCCTCTTCCCCACTTATAAAAGGACACCCTCTCTCCTCTCCTATCCACACTTAAAGATCCTTTTGTTTTGTACAATACCTACCCAAATACATTTTTTACATCACTCCACATGTCTTAGAGTACCTTTTTTATCAAAAAAACAACCTAGAAAGGATTTAGGTATAAACCTAAAGAGGTTATTCGAAGGAGAGGTATAGTTATTAACTGAATGTTTTTGTTTTATTTATTTTTCTAACTCCTTAAAATCTTATTCAGACATGATGAAATAATAAAATCAGTATATTACATATAATTATATTTTTATTTTTATTTCATAACCTATATCTAGCTCTTTCTTCCATGAAATGAGAAATGAAACTATCGTTCATGTGTACTCAGACTACCGCCTCACGAACTGATGTAATTTATTTTTCATCATCACCTATCATGACTGGTTATAATGATGGATTTAATGTATATATATTATATTAATTAAATATTTATAATTTTTCAAAGATATTATATCATCTATTTTCTTACCATTCCATCCATTGAAAAATGATAACGTCGTTCGTGTGTGCGTGTGAATTACCACCTCCATAAAGCGATGTGATTTTTTTTCATGAACACATTGCATGGTTGGTATATATAAGTTTATTTAAAGATATAATATTATATTTATGATATAATCATCATTATTTAAAGATAAAATTATACTTACCTTATTTCCCTCATGCTCTTTGAAAAATGAAAATGTTACTCATGTGTACGTACAACCTATTGTCTCCATGATTGTAACGTAATTCATTTTTCATAAACATATTTCATGGTTGATTTTAAAAGTATAATTAATTTATAAAAATGATAATTATTTCATGGTTATTATTCTGTATATGATTTAATAATTACCTCTTTAACCATAGTCAACTTACCAAAGTCATTTTGAATATATGAGCTAAATATCATCAAAACATCTAACGTGAACTTAATTGATTAAGTAATTTTATATCACATGGTAATAAATAAAATAAAATAAATAATAAAATTTAAAATTTTATTAATTAATTAAATAGTGAACATAAGTTTATTATTCATGAATATGAATAACATATATGACGATTCGGACTCGAGGTAAGGGCCGCTTTACTTTAAGAACCTTGTTTTAAATGTTTTAAAGATTTATTTTTAAAATATTTTTATTACATGTTAATATTATTAGAATTATTTTATGTATGTATTTATATGTATATAAATGAATAATAAAGGAAAATTTTTGTCATTTTTTAATTTCTTACAAATGTTTTCAAAAGGAATCTTTTTACTTGTTTTATACAGAACGTTTTGACTTTATTTAGAAATGGAAAAAGGAATATTCTATTTTAATGTATACGATGTCAATGAATTTTCCAAAATTTATAACCATTATTTGATGTTTGGATTCCTTTAAAATATTTTATGTTCTTAAAATAAAATCCATATGTTCCTTTGTTCTAGGTATTTTCAAAAGGGTTTTAAATGGAATGGATATTTCAATATCCAGAAATGTTTTCTTATGGGTGAAAAGAATATTTTTATGAGTATGATGATGGAAGTAAAATATTTAAAATATTATGATTATTTTATGGTTCTTGGGCATTTTTTATGATGAAAGGTGATCCCTATATAGCTCATGATGATGGGTGTGAACCTGATATATCCCATGATAATGAGTGAGTCTGATATAGCTCTCTAGTACATTGGGTAAAGAGATAGAGTTAACCGATTAGATTTATCTTAATAGATTATTAGAATTTACTAGTTATATTATTATAGTGGTAAGGGTGATTCTAAGAGTGTTATTAAAATGATTTCACAAGTTACCTACATGATTTATCTAAGGTTGTTATGAGTTTTCATGATTTTTTCATGATTGAAAAGAAAAGTATATGAGTTTTATTTTACTTTTAATATTTCTTATGAAATGTTTTTTGAAAATATTTGGTCATATTTATTGGGTAATTAAATGTTTCTTTTAATCCCAATTTTTAGTTTGAAAAATGAATTTTTTTGTGAGTATTAATAAACTAACGAGTTTCTTTATTTATTTTTATATGTCCCTTACTGATATTTTTGTGCTCATACCACATTTTAAAATGTTTTTAATGGGGTTTTAAGGATTATTAGGGACAAGGATGAGGTCAAGATTAAAATTGTGAATATATTTTATGAAAATAAAACTTTTTATATCTTAAAAGTTTTGTATTGTGGAAAAAATGGATATTGAGTTGAAGTTTTAGCCTTGTGATGTAATATTTATTTATGTAAGGGTGATGACCTAATTCTCTAAAACTATAAAATTTAAAGATACTTAAATTGTAATAGAGTGAATTATTGAATTAAAACTCAAGATTATATAATGTTTATATTTGGTTCCTTATACCAACTCACTCCTCCTTATACACCATAATAAAATGGTGTAAGTAAAAATAGGAACTACACCTTATTGTACATGGTTATATTAATGATGAGTCATGTAAGTCTTATATTTTCCTTTTAAGGATATGAATTACATACAATATTGTACACATGAAACCAAGTTCTAATTAAATTGGTAAGTGGTATTCTATAAGAACTTTTTTTTGGAAGGAAATTTGTGTTGTCGAACTTACATGCATGGGGTTGTAAAGATTTTGTTATTGCCTATTCAGGTGAAAAATTTACACACCAAGGCACAAAGTGTATTCTTATAGGATTCCCCAAAGAAATAAGGGGTTATTTTATATATGAACCATTATATAAAAATGTTATAGTGTAAAGAAACACCATATTCCTTAAAAGGGGGTATCTCCAAAAGTGATAGTATGAGAGAGATAAAAGTCAATGAAGTAATTGATCAAGATAAATAGGAGTTGGAATAAGAATATATTTTTGTAGATCTATATGTAAGAGGGTGTTCTAGATACATAAGTATTGTGTAGAAGTAAAATATAGGTTATAGAACTGGAAATATATGGTTTTAGTCATTGGGGATGGTGAATCATTATTAGTTGATAATAATGATCCTGTAACCTATAAGGAAGTAGTATGTGGCATGAAATATTCTAAATATAAAGAAACCATTAATTCTAAGATGGATTCCATATACCAAAACCATTTATTAATTTTTTTAGATCCACCCATGGATATAAATCTCATTGTTTTCAAATGGTTATTCAAGAAGAAACTGTACATGGATAGATAAGTCAGTACTTATAAGGCATGACTAGTTATAAAAGGGTTTAAATGGTGTTAAGGAATAGAATATGAAAAAATATTTTCACTAGACTCTATACTGAAATCCATATGAATTATACTTTCCACAGTAGCATACCATGACTATGATATTTTCCAGATGGATGTTAAAACGGATTTCCTTAATGAGAACCTTCAAGAAGATGTATATCTGATACAACCAAAAAGATTTTTGACCCCAAAGGATGCTAATAAGGTATGAAAGTTACAGAGATTAATTTATGGATTAAAGTAAGAATCTAGGTCAAGGTATATTCACTTTGATAAAGCCATAATATAATTTTGTTTTATAAAGAATGAATATAAGACTTATGTATACAAGCTGTTTAGTGAGAGTGTGGTTTTTTTCCTAATAGATTATATTAATTACATGATACTTATTGAAAATGAGATATCAGTCTTATAGTTCATTAAGACATAGTTAAACACATGATTCTATATGAAGGACTTAGGTGAAGCGGAATACTTTATTGGGATTAAGATCTATCATGATAGATTTAAGATGTAGCTTGGACTAAGTCAAGGTAAATATATTAATAAGATATTGAAATATTCTGTATGGAACAACTCTTTTTTTGATCTTCTTTTGGGGAACACTTCTTCTCACATATTCTTATATACACATTTGATATATTGGTGTATTTATCTATTCATTCATGTTTTTTCATATTTGGATGTGTTACCTATACTAGCAAGTAAAATAGAATTAGTACATAAATCATTTTTTGGGGAAAGGGTTTCCTTTTTTCTTAGATATTATTATAGATATATCAAGAGGTGACTTCAAGATCCTTTTTTCTCAAAAGTTATTACTTTTAGAGATAAGGTTCTTATTATAAACTTTCATGGAAGCTTCTCTTCTTTTCTTAAAATCTTAGAAATTTTCAAGTTAAACCTCTTCTATATTTTTGAATTTAAATTCAAGTTCAAGAAACTTCATTTTGAGGGTAATATTCTCATCCTCAACTGATTTCAATCTACCTTCTCATTTACTTTTCATCTTTTTAATTTTATCTTCATGCTTTTTGTTACCTTTTTTCAAGGAATTATCAAGGTCCTTAATTATTTTGGCTTTGATATCTAATTGGGAATCCTTGAAACCAATGCCAGATTTGTGAATTTCTTCCCAAGCATGGAACTTATCTTCATTGACTCTACTTACTTTATCTTTCTCATAAATACTAATTGCAATGAATCTCCAACTATTGAAAAAATTTCTTTAATTATTTTTAAGGATTAACTTCCTTAATGAGATAATTTCACTTTTGAAACTATGTTACTAAATATTTTTTCATAGATTTTCTATATTTAACTAGTCATGTGTTCTCATTTAAATGAACTCAGATATATGAGTGAAAACTTCATCATGAACTTTCTTCAAGTAATCATTAACCTCATTATAGAGGTTTTCAAATGATTTAGTAAATTTATCATCTTCACTATCTAAATGTGTTTAATTAAAAGGATGATTATTTAATAACTTATCAGATGTAATACCACTTCGACTATATTCAATTAGTGGTTTCCCCTATTTCTTATTTAAAATATTCCTTATCTTATTTACCTATTTATTTTATCTGTTTTTTAGAGTTTTTTTTTGACACCTCTATATCAATACCATATGAATTAATTACTAGTTATTTTATTGAGGAATCTTAAAATATTTAGTTACGTTTATATATTTTAGAGGAAACACGGTTATCTCTGATATCAATTGAAGTGATCAGGTACACGGATGTATCACTGAGAAGGGGTAAATTATTGATAGTAATTTTCTTGATTTATTCTTTAAAACAACCTCTAAAACTATTAAATGTATCTATCCTATCATTACTTAAAGTATCACTCTTTCTTGTATGCAATAAAATAAAATAATAATAGAGTATTAAATTATTTTTACAAGGTTAGATCCCAATGTGGGTACCTACTCTTTATTATGTTTGGGTTGAGTCAAATATATATACTTCCACTGGTAAACACAAGTGAGTAGAATACAGAATATCTCCTAAAAAGAATGAACACCTATGAATATAGTGGAGGGATATCTCCCAAAAGTATTTTATCATCTCATATAGGGTCTTTATACTTTCTCTCACCATTATAGGTTATCTCCTAAAAATCCCAATAAATATCCTCACCAGTTCTTTAGATTGGATCCATCTAGTGTATAGAAGTTCTCCCAAACATCCCTTAAATAAGTCTTCATCTGCTTATGTCTTATAGTGTAGTAGTGTTTTGATATCATTATTCAAGAGTCCTCACATCCAAATCTTCATAATAGGGATCACAGGCCTTGCTCAATTTTCTCCTTCTTCCTCTTCTCTTCATCAATGAACATGCTCTCTCCTAAATGTCATCACCTTCTTATTTGTCATTGTTAACACTCTTGGATATTATATCGCAACATAATTATTAGGTTCTCAATTCCTTATCATCATCTACCCATCCTATTATTTTATGTACCTTTCATAGAATCATGAGGATGTATTTTACATATTCAAGTATAGGAATATTTCTTGATTCCTAACAGCTTAATCTCCTCATTTAAGCTGATAAATATTATCCTTCAGGCTTCTAATCTCATTTAATCCCAATAAATATCTCCATTTAAATATTCTATGCGACTCGTGATATTATTCCTTGAAACTTCAATGAAAGACATGAGAAACCTCTGTGTATGTGTGACTTCATGCACTAAACATTTGAAGTGTGGTGTCTTCTATCATGACACAACTTCATATCATTTCACAAAACAAGATTTTTTTTGTTCCTAATCCTTGGAATTCTTTATATTTTATAACTCATATCCATGATAGGGGTGCCTATAAAATTCAAAAACCAACTTTGGTTGGTATTTAATCTCTAATAGTTTATATAGCGTGTTCTTTTCCTCTATGGCCTGGCTATATCTCCATACTCAAAACTCGGTTTGGATCACAATTTTCTTATCCAAACTCCTTTTTTATTTTATTTTTTTGGATAATCTCACTTTTTATTGGGTTGAGAGGGAACCCTTACATTGATTGAAGGATCTATAATACATTCC
Organism: Viscum album; assembly: GCA_963277665.1. Taxonomy (NCBI): domain Eukaryota; kingdom Viridiplantae; phylum Streptophyta; class Magnoliopsida; order Santalales; family Viscaceae; genus Viscum; species Viscum album. The sequence goes on along the minus strand of OY728125.1, from coordinate 1,119,196,325 downwards.
CTAAGGCCCTAGAGTACATGGCCTAAAGGCCCAGAGGAATAAAGAACTAAACTGCAGTATCCCCTTCTACCATCCTATCATCTGCCAACCTGATCCCCCAACATCACATATGTATCCTATCATATATGCTCCATGATGAGGCTTTAGGTGTGATTTTAAATTCATTCTTTAATGAAATTGATCAGTCACAAATAATAGTTTCCTACCTATTGCTTTTACATTGACCAACATCACATTATTACATTCACTGATAAAAGCTACTACAGATAGCCCTAAGACCCTCAAATAGCACCACCATCGCTCTATTTAACTTTTGGGTGAAACTTTTGAAAAATCACAAAATCTAAAATTTTATTAACTATGAAAACTTACATGATATTTATAATATCTTAAATATCTCTATGTGAGTCCAAATTAATTTTCTGATTTTTAGTGGTCATAACCTATACCTAAGAAATTATGTTTCTCACGTATCTTAGTGTAGTTCTTACTTTTTCATATTTCCGCAAGGTAATGAATCATACATAATATTCAAGATAATATTACATTTTACATAAGATTTATAAAAACTTATGTATGATTGTGAAGTTTCTCAGGGAGTCTACCAAATTTCAGCATACTTTAACAAATATCTTATGCATCAACTGTCTTTTCCATTATCTAGTGTGCTTCTTCAACAAATATCTTACGCATGACAAAATATCATATGTATTTTTTGAAATTACTTATGTATCACTTGACTTTTATATTTTTTAGTGTAAATCTATAAGAAATATCTTAAATACCATATAAATATGTTACATATCTCAAGTAACCTCTGGGAATTACCAATTCTCTATTTCTAAGAAATATATTATGAAAGTGATTCCTTTAACAAATTTTAACTCCTTTGTATACAAAAACTTACATATATAGGGAACTCCCAAAACATTTCCATTTATTCAGTTCTGAGCCTAAAAATATATATTACGCATGAATCCTTACTTAATTAAATATACTTAGAATTTATTAAAACCATCTTACAGCATCTCTATAACAACCCTGATCTTTTATTACACAGTTAAACATAATTTATTACATAAAATTCACTAGATTCAACATAGAAGATTGAGAGTTCTAGTGTCTTTGGGGATTAGTATCATTACATAAAAACTTAAAACATTAAATACAACATCTTTATTGAAAACTTCCTTTACATGACCACTACATTCCCTCGTACTTAGCATTGCATGGGATAACCTGAGGACATGTATAAGAAAAGGGTGAGCTATAAAGCTCAATAAGGGAATAATCATATAATAACATGAGGAATACAATACATGTTAGACAATAGGAATATCAATAGAGAACAATATAATCATAAACATAAAGTCATGATAAATCATGATAATCATAACATGAAAATGTGGCAACAACACTTAACATGGAATTAGCATGAGCCAAGGCTCATTGCACATGGAGCATGAGTAAATCCTCATTGCACATGAAGCATAAGTAAAACCTCATTGCACTTGAATTAGCATGATTAAACACTCATTTCACATGACGTATCATGATACTCTACTTTACCCAATGCATTGGAGCGCTATAAGTGTGCGCCCTTCTTAAACATTTCATTTCATTCATAAGTGTGCCACAAGGATCATATAATATGGATTCATGAAACATAATCATTTATTACATGATAAAGGAATGTGAAATTAATACATGGAAATTTATAATCAATAAGTAAATGTGAATAAAGGTGAATACCCTTGATAGAGAAATGGGCATGGTATTCACTACACAATGACATTGGCTTAGAAAATCGGTGTAATTTCGGCAGTGTAACGGCGTGACGTAAGAATTCATAAAAATGGTTGATGAGAGAGAAAGGGGTGTATCATCATATGTATATGAAATGGATAGTAAGTGGGTTATATAGATACATTTCCCAACAATTGTAATGGAATTTAGAGTTGTGATACAAAATAATTGCTTGAATGTAAAAGAAGAGAGAGAATTTTCTTTCGGAATTTTGACATAGTAACGGGTGTACATGGGAGGAATTTAATGAGGGATAAAGGGTTCTCCCATCATTAAAACATAAAAAGGGAATTATGGGGGAGGTTAGAAACCATACCCAAATATTTATAATTGAAATTAAAAGAGCGTAACAACATTAAGAAAATTAGAAAAAGATGAGAAAGGAAGAAAACACCCTTAATTGGAAGTGTGCTTCCAAAGGCTTGAGAGAGGGTTGAGAGAGGATTCTTGGGAGATTGGAGCACCTTGGTAGGATTATAGATAGAGTAGGTCAGAGTTTGGACGAACTCCAAAGTCTTTGAGTGAGGAGGAAGTGGGATCTTGGGTGGGTTTATATAGGAAAGGTGAGAGAATTCTTTATTATTTAGGTTTGGGACACCTCACATTAAACTAATCCAAACCACAAACTAGCCCATGGTTTTTACCATGGTTTTTGGAAAAGGGAAGTTGAAAAAAATATTTTATAAGGTCAAAGTCCTAACTTCTTAAAATAATGGGGTTTCTTATGTGGAGGTGAGTCACACTCCCAAGGAAAACAATTTAAAAAGACAAGATGTTTAATAAGTCTTGAAGGGTCCATTAATGCTTTGTAAAATAAGTCAAACAAACCCAAAACCACATTATTTTAATGTTAAAACATATATTGGCCTAAAATAAAGCTTATAGTATTTTATTACATCACTATTGGGTCATTACGATGTCATAAAACACATTATATATTTAAACGGTATTTAATTTTTACCCAAAAATTTGACTGTCTCAGAAAATTATGAAAAATTAACCATTGGATAATTTAGACATCCTGATTCTAGAAATAATATTCATTTTATCTAAATAATTTTCTAAATATGTTAATTTTCACTTTTAAAATAAAAATAGACATTTATTGAAAATTCATGGGTTTTGACAAAAATGGCTTTCAAACCTTAATAAAAATTACAATTGCATTCATAAAATTATAAAATCATTTATATTTAATAAAAATTAATTTAATAATAATAATAATATTTTATTAAAATATTATTTAATTCAAAAATTCATTAATTTATCAAAATAGATTTCTTAGTTGAACATTAACTAAAAATACTATTTGTGCTTTAAAAACTATTTACAAGGTAACAATAATAAAATGAAAGTATATTAAAAAAAATAAAGTACATAACTATAGTACTAGGGTCTTGTTACATAACCCCTTATAACACCTACATAAGACAAAAGAGTAAGGTGTGTGATGGTGACAGACTCTTGGGGTGGCTCAGATAACATTGCTCGGGTGGTAATCTCTATCAAATTCTATTTCTCTCATAGTTGGTCCCGCTTGAGCTTAACATATTCAAGCTTGGCTTGGGATTGGTCAAGAGTGAAGCCCAATGATGCCACCTCCTTTCCAAGCTCTGACAAATGGCCTTCGTATGGGGCACGTCTACTGGATGAGGCCATCGCTTCCTTTGTCTGAGTAAATTGGATTTGTTAAATCCCTATATTTATACTAATAAGGTGATCACTATTCAACGGCTATATTAGAAACAGTCATAATTCTTAACATAAAACCAAAGAATGTGAAATTTTATATAAAAATTTTAAATAAAGATGCATTCAATTAGATCAAGAGGAATTTCCATTAATGAAAGTTTGGGTCGTTACAATCTTCCCCCCTTAAAAAATTTCGCCCTCGAACTTTTACTACACTAAAACAGATGTGGGTAACTTGGATTCATCATTTCCTCTGATTCCCATGTTGCTTCTTAAAACTTCTAGTTTCGCCAAAACACCTTGATGAGGGGCATTGTCTTATTTAGTAGAACTTTTTCTCTATGATCTAAGATCTTCACTGGTTTCTCCTCATAATAAAAATCATCCTCTAATTGTACCACCTCTGAAGAGAGTACATGTGAAGGGTCCGGTATGTAATTCTTTAATAGGGATACATTAAAGACATCATGTACTTTGGTCATGGTAGGTGGAAGTTCTATTCGATAGGCCACAGCCCTGACATGATCAATAATCTTGAAGGGGTCTATGTACCTAGGACTTAACTTCCCTTTCTTTCCAAACCTCATAACCTTCTTCCATGGAGATATTTCTTAGAAATACCATGTCTCCAACTTTAAAATCAAGGTCTCATTGACGGTTATCTTCATAACTCTTCTGTCGACTATGGGATGCCTTGATATGCTGCTAAATGGTTTTCACCTTCTCTACTATTTCTTTGACCATTTCTGGTCCAAGCAGCTTACGCTCACCGACCTCATCCCAACACACCAATTTTCTTCACCTTTTCCCATAAAGGGCTTCATACGGTGCCATTTGGATGCTCGAGTGTAAATTGTTATTATAAGAGAACTCGACCAGAGGAATATGTTGATTCTATCCTCCTTTAAAGTCTATTGAGAACTCTCTCAACATGTCCTCAAGTGTTTGGATGGTATGCTCGGATTGGCCATAAGTTTGAGGATAATAGGCCGTACTGAAGTTCAGTTCATTATTCAAAGCATGTTGAAGACTCTTCCAAAACTTAGAGGTGAATCTTGGATCTCAATCAGACATAATAGATAGTGGTACTCCATGCAGCCTTACCACTTCCCTGATATATATCTGTGCAATTTGATCCAATGAGAAATCCTCCTGAATAGAAATGAAGTGTGCAGCCTTTGTAAGACAATCCACAACAACCCAGATTGCATTGTTGCCTTTGGATGTCTTCGAAAGTCCAGTGACAATGTCCATGGTGATTTTCTCCCATTTCCATTCTGGTATAGGCAATGGTTGTATCATCCCCTTAGACTTCTACCTCTCTTCCTTCACTTTCTGACACACCAGGCACTTTGATGTATATTCAGTGATCTCCTTCTTCATATTATCCCACCAATAATGCTCTCAGAGATCTCGATACATCTTTGTGTTTCTTGGGTGAATAAAGAAATTAAAACTATGTGCATTATCCAAAAGTTCCTTCTTCAACTCCAGACTTGATGGAACACATAGTCTTTTCCCAAATCTCACAATTCCTTCTTCATTAACATTAAAATCTGAGGATTTCCCTTTTACAATAGCTTCGACTTTTTCCTGAATTCCCACATCATATTTTTGAGCATCTTTTAACCTTTCCAAAAGTGACGGTTGAGAAATCATTTGTGAAAGGATTAATTGTGTTCCCTTCTTTGTGATTCCTATGTCCATATTCATCAAATCTAAGAAGATTGGATCCTTTTCAATTCTCATCAATGATAGAATCATTGGGTCCTTTCTACTTAGAGCATCTGCCACCTTGTTCGCTTTCCCATGGTGGTAATGGATTGAGCAGTCATAGTATTTGATCATATCTAACTATCTTCATTGTCGCATGTTCAACTCTTTCTGTGTGAATATATACTTGAGGCTTTTGTGGTCCATATATATTTCACACTTCTCCCCAAATAGATAATGCCGCCAAATTTTCAAAGTGAATATCACTGCAGCCAACTCAAGTTCATTTGTTAGATAGTTCTGTTCATGAACTTTCAATTTCCTTGAAGCATAGGCAATGAATTTGTCATTTTACATCAACACACATCCCAAGCCCTTCTTCAAATCATCACTGAATACCACAAAAATTTCTCCACTTGTGGGTAAAGTGAGCATAGGCTCAGTGATAAGCCTTCTTTTTAACTCCTTGAATCTTTCTTCACATTCATCACTCCAAGAAAACTTTACTCCCTTCTGAGTTATCTTGGTAAGAGGGTTGGACAATCGTGATAAATTTCTCACAAATCGTCGATAATATCCAACTAACCCCAAGAAGCTACGGATATCTATGACCAATTTTGGCCTCATCCACCCCTCAATTGCATATGTTTTGGAGGGATCCACATATATCCCATTGCTTATGATGATATGGCCCAATAATGAGACCTCCTTCAACTAGAAATCACACTTGTTGTACTTTTCATAGAGCTTCTCCTTCTGCAAGGTCTCTAGTACAGTTCTTAGATGCTCCTCATGGTCCTCCTTGGTTTTGGAGTATATTAGAATATCATCTATAAAGACTACCAAATTTTTTTTGAGGTAATCTCTAAAGACTCTATTCATAAATTCCATGAAGATTTATAGAGCATTAGTGAGTTCTAAAGGAATTACTATGAATTCATAGTGCCCGTATCTTGTACAAAAAGTAGTATTGGGGATATCTTCCTTCTTCACCCTTACTTGATAATATCCCAACCGAAAATCCACCTTAGAGAAGTATTGTGCTCCATGCATCTGATCGAATAAGTCATCAATTCATGGGAGAGGATACTTGTTCTTTATCGTGATTTTGTTAAGCTCACGATAATCGATGCAATGGCGCATTGACACATCTTTCTTCTTGACGAAGAGGACTAGTGCACCCCATAGTGAAGCACTTGGGCGTATAAATCCTTTATCCATATTCTTCTATAGTTGTTTCTTAAACTCCTCAAGTTCCACAATAGCCATTCTATATGGAGTCTTGGATATTGGTAATGACCTAGGTATAAGATCAATTGAGAATTCAACATCTCTTCTAAGAGGAAGACCAAGCAATTCCTCGAGAAACACTTCAGAGAATTCCCTCACAATAGGCATGTCTTCCAGGATGGTTTCCTCCTTAGAATCAATCATCTGAGCTAGATACGCATTCTTATAGGGCATTAATATCCACGCTTGAGATGATGGAGCAAAAGAAGATTCATCTTCTTCCTTGCACTTGTAATGAATCGGGGGTCAATTCTCTACATGGAGAGTGATTTCCCTCTCATGGAAATTTATGTTGGCTCTATATAAGGAAAGCCAATCCATGCTAAGAATTGTATCAAATTCCACCAGAGGGAGTATGATGAGGTTCACCGGGAAGTTAAATCCACATATTATGATAGGGGAGGAGTTATATTCATGGGATGCAATGATTGACCCATTTTCCGTACTCACCAACATCTTCACTTCCATGATTTGTGGTGGTGTTGGGATTGTTCTACCAAACGTTCGAGATATAAAAGAATGTGTAGAACTTGAATCAAAAAGTACATTCGCCATTATTGAATGAATAACTAGTGTATCTGTCACCACTTCGTTTTTGGGGTTCACTTCAGTAGTAGTGATGGAAAAAGCTCACCCTTACTGCCTTGGAGGTTGTTGGTTGCCTCCAAAAACCCTTGGATTAGGGCACTGATTTGAAATATGCCCTGGTTCTTTACAGTTGTAGCAATGAACCACACATTGAGGTTCGAACAGAGCATTCCTCTCCTATTTCATAGCTGCGGGTCTTTCTTGCCGACAGTTAACAGCTATGTGCCCTTCTCTTCCACACCTAAATCATTTCTTCGTCCCCTTCAGGCAATTTCCAGGGTGCTTCTTTCTGCACCTTTGGAAAGTGGGGTGCTGGATATTATTAGCACCGTTGGATTTATCCATCGGACCACCAGCATTGAAGTCCACCTTATGCTTCTTATCCCCTTGATACCCCTAAGATTCTCTGATCTCCATTTCAACCTTGAGGGCACATCGGACAATTTCCTCATATATGTCAAATTCACAGATCACTAGGACTTTCTAGAGGCTAGGTTTCATCCCACCAAAGAAACGGTCAAACTTACATTCGGGGGTAACGAAAAATCTGGAAGCGTATCGTGCAAGCCTTGTGAATTTCGCCTCATACACTCCAATAGATTCTTTATCTTTTTTATTGAGGGATAAGAAGTCCCTTTCCATCTTAAGCCGGAGGGTGCGTGGAAAATATTTATCAAAAACATCTTCTAGAAATCCTTCCATTCCAATGCCTCGATCTCCTCCTCAGGCTTCGTATTTTTTATCAACGTCTACCATTGATCAGCTTTACCCTCCATACAATGAGCATCCAGGAGAACCTTCTATTGTTCAGAACATTAAAGGATGGAGAACATCTTTTCAATAAATTTGATCCATTGTTCAGCTATTGAGGGATCAGATAATCCATTAAAAGTAGGAGTACTTTGTCTCATGAAGCTCTTGATAGCAACTTGTTCTTTCTTAGGGGGGTTGAACGTTCCTCTTGACCCATGTTTCTACTAAAATCTTGAGTTAACTGAGAGAGAATCATGAAAAAGTTCATGATTCCCACTCCCATCGAATTGGGCATCTCATTAGTACAATCGTCACATTGATCTTCACACCAGTTTTTAGCCCGAGTCCTCCTATTACCGGCCATTGGCTGAATAAAAGGAAAGTTAGGGGTAACACATAAAGGGTAATACAATGACAAAACTGATAACTTATAAATAACTTTTATTTCCTTAACATATGAATCGATTGGATTCAGTCTATATTATCCATGATCTACTTTCTAACATATATTCTTAGGGTATGTTTTTTGTCCCTTAATAATGGTTCATACTAAGATTGTGAATTTACCAAAGCATATCCCTCAGGAGTGTCGTAACCAAGAGTGCAACAAGGCTCGTTGTCATGCACCAGTTCTCATTCGAGTCTAGCTCAAAGCGGTGTTTTTGGGTTTTACCCCTAGGATACATCTGTTCCAGAGCCGCCTCTACCTGCTCGTATCCAGACATGGATGTATTTTCTTGATAAACCACTTAATCAATACTCACTAAAACTTAGGGATGTTTTTATTATACTTAGTATTGTCTCTAAGTCTTTACAAGGGTTTTCTAATCCTAATCAAAAAAATAACTAAACCTATCCTATGATACCAACTATAACAACCCTGATCTTTTATTACACAGTTAAACATAATTTATTACATAAACATCACTTGACACAACATAGAAGATCAAGATGTCTAGTGTCTTTGGGGATTAGTATCATTACATAACAACTTAAAACTTGAAATACAACATATTAATTGAAAACTTCCTTTACATGACCACTACATTCCCTCGTACTTAGAATTGTATGGGATAACCTGAGGACATGCATAAGAAAAGGGTGAGCTGTAAAGCCCAGTAAGGGAATAATCATGGAATAACATGAGGAATAAAATGCATGTTAGACAATAGGCATATCAATAGAGAATAATAAAATCCTAAACATAAATTCATGATAAAGCATGATAATCATAACATGGAAATGTGGAAACAACACTTAACATGGAATTAGCATTAGCCAAGGCTCATTGCACATGGAGCATGAGTAAATACTCATTGCACATGAAGCACAAGTAAAACCTCATTGCACTTGAATTATCATGAGTAAACACCCATTGCATATGATTTATTATGATACTCTACTTTACCTAATGCATTGGAGCACTATAAGTGTGCGCCCTTCTTAAACATTTCATTTCATGCATAAGTGTGCCACAAGGATCATATAATATGGATTCATGAAACATAATAATTTATTCCACGATAAAGGAATGTGAAATTAATACATGGAACTTTATAATCAATAAGTAAATGTGCATAAAGTTGAATACCCTTGATAGAGAAATGGGCATGGTATTCACTACACAATGACATTGGCTTAGAAAATCGGTGCAATTTCGGCAGGGTAACGGCGTGATGTAAGAATTCATAAAAATGGTTGATGAGAGAGAAAGTGGAGTCTTGTCATATTTATATGAAATAGACATTAGGGGGTCATATAGATACATGTCCCAACAATTGTAATGAAATTTAGAGTCATGATACAAAATAATTGCTTGAATGTAAAAGAAGAGAGAGAATTTTCTTTCGGAATTTCAGCATAGTAACGGGTGTACATGGGAGGCATTTAATGAGAGATAAAGGGGTCTACCATCATTCAAACATAAATAGGGAAGTATGGGGGAGGTTTGAAACCAAACCCCAACATTTATAATTGAAATTAAAAGGTCATAACAACATTAAGAAAATTGGACAAAGATGAGAAAGGAAGAAAAAACCCTTACTTGGAAGTGTGCTTCCAAAGGCTTGAGAGAGGCTTGAGAGAGGCTTCTTGGAAGCTTGGGGTAGCTTGGGAGGATTATAGAGAGAGTAGGGCAGAGTTTGTACGAACTACAAATGCTTTGAGTGAGGAGGAAATGGGATCTTGGGTGGGTTTATATAGGAAAGGTGAGGGAATTCTTTATTATTTAGGTTTGGGACACCTCAAATTAAAATAATCCAAACCACAAACCAGCCCATGGTTTTTGCCCGTGGTTTTTGGAAAAGGGAAGTGGAAAACAATATTTTATAAGGCCAAATTCCAAACTTCTTAAAATAATGGGGTTGTTTATGTGGAGGTGAGTCACACTCCCAAGGAAAACAATTTAAAAAGACAAGATGTTTAATAAGTCTTGAAGGGTCCATTAATGCTTTGTAAAATAAGTCAAACAAACCCAAAACAAAATTATTTTAATGGTAAAACATATATTGTCCAAACATAAATCTTATAGTATTTTATTACATCACTATTTGGTCATTATGATGTCATAAAACACATTATATATTTAAACGGTATTTAATTTTTACCCAAAAATTTGACTGTCTCAGAAAATTATGAAAAATTCACCGTTGGATAATTTTGAAGTCCTAAATCCAGAAATAATATTCATTTTATCTAAATAATTTTCTAAATATGTTAATTTTCACTTTTAAAATAAAAACTAACATTTATCGAAAATTCATGGGTTTTGACAAAAATGGATTTCAAACCTTAATAAAAATTACAATTGCATTCATAAAATTATACGATCATTTATATTTAATAAAAATTAATTTAATAATAATAATATTTTATTAAAATATTATTTAATTCAAAAATCCATTAATTCATCAAAATAGATTTCTTAGTTGAATATTAACTAAAAATACTATTTGTGCTTTAAAAACTATTTACAAGGTAACAATAGTAAAATGAAAGTATATTAAAAAAATAATGTACATAACCATAGTACTAGGGTCTTGTTACATAACCCCTTATAACACCCGCATAAGACCAAAGAGTAAGGTGTGCGATGGTGACAGACTCTTGGGGTGGCTTGGATAACATTGCTCAGGTGATAATCTCTATCAACTTCCATTTCTCTCATAGGTGGTCCCGCTCAAGATTAACATATTCAAGCTCGGCTTGGGCTTGGTCAAGAGCAAAGCCCAATGATGCCACCTCCTTTCTGAGCTCTGAAAAATGGGCTTCCTATGGGGCATGTCTACTAGATGAGGTTGTCGCTTCCTTTGTCTGATTAAATTGGATTTGTTACAGCCCTATATTTATACTAATCAGGTGATCACTATTCAACGGCTATATTAGCAATGGTAAAAATTCTTAACATAAAACCAAAGAAGATGACATTTTATATAAACATTTTACATAAATATTAATTCAATTAGATCAAGAGGAATTTACATTAATGAAATTTTGGGTTGTTACAATATCCAATCACTTTAATACATATTAAATGATTTTAAATCACTTTGGAAATAAATTGAATATTTCCATACTTATTTAGCTTCAATTACATATCATTAAATCAATTAAATACTCTATTTAGAGTATTTTCATGTATTTCACCACCTTATAAATTCTAACTTCAACTCATCCCTCTCAATTATTCATCCAAGTGATATTCTCCATGTACTGCAATAGAATTTATATTCACTAACTCTTGGATGGTTTCTTTAAAAATTTAATTTAAACATGTTGTAGATAATTCTTTTATCATTTAACATCATTTTTCATTAATTTTTATAAGGATTGGGTCTATAATCATCGGAATCATGGTCCACTCACTTGAATCTTTTATCACTAAAAACTTCAAGCAGAATCAACAACTCCTTCTTCCTTACCAGTCTTTACAATGGCGGAATCTTCTATAATCATTGGTCTCTTCCTCCATCACCCAAGACACCAAGACATAAATTCATATTGATTACCTCATTAATAATAAATACATTCAATGAAATATATTGAGTTCTTCAAAAGTAATCCAAAAAATATAAATAAAAACCTCATTAAGATATCTCTTTTATAAGGGAGGGGTTCTTAACATCCTCATGGTTGGGGTGGAGGAGCCTCTCATCATAGTATGGTACTCAATCTTGATATGTCCTACTTGTTTTGTCAATTTATGGTTTTTTTGTTAATGGTTTAGGGCCTTAGGGATCTACCTTAATGTGTTAAAAAAGTAACGATAATTAATAATAAATAATTCATATTTAATAATTAATAAATGAAAATTAATAATTTTATTAATAATCAATAATATAACTAATAATGTAATTAATATTTAAAAATATTATTAATAATGCAATTAATTATTATTATTAATTAATAATTAATAACTTAGATTTATTAATTAATAGTTAATAATTACAATATAATTTATTAATTAATAGTTAATAATTACAATATAATTTATTATTTATTATATTATTAATTATTATTTTTCAATTGATAGTGATTTTTTTCTAATTATTAATTATCATCATTTATAAATTATATTACTAGTTAATTTATTAATTATTAATTATATTTTTACTTATTAATTAATTAATTAATATTAATTATTAATTATATTGATAATTATATAATCAATTATAAACTATATTATTGAATTTCAATTGATTATTATTGAATGTGGATTATTTGTTATTAACTATCATTAATTACAAATTATACTGTTAATTATATCATTGATTATTAGTGATATTATTAATTATCGATTATATTATTAAGTATTAATTGTTAATTGTTAATTATTGATTTTCATTAATTGTTAATTATAATAAAAAAATTCACAACCCCCTTCCCCCCAAAGAGTACCCCTCCTGGGTTGGAAATGGGAGGAGGATGGTGACTGCCCGAGTACCGCCTCCAGTGGGCCCCGGGTTGGCAACTAGCACCAAGGGTGTAATAAACATACAAATGGGAGGCATTAACCTCTAAGATAACATAAAGAAGAGAGAGGTAATATAAATACACCAATCAGCACCTGCTCAGACATATAAAAAAAAGAAACTCAAATACATACATGCAATGTCATACAGTACTAAAAGCAACTAAAAGTGCCAAAAAGGTCAAGACGGAAGAGACCACGAATCCCAAAAATATCCTACAAAACCAAGATCTAGTAATATTCATCCTGATTTCCAACATGCTTTGGATAACTTGAAAATAGTTTTTATATATGTAGGGTGACCATACCAATATTCTCAATAGGATCCTCCTTGGAGCCTCCCATGTAAAATAAAAGAAAGCACGCTAAAGCATAGTAAACAATAGTTAAACTAACTCATCACCTAAATGGGTATACTAAGTTTCAAGCCTCACCATGGATAACTCTCACTAAGTATTACATATAAGATATCATATAATAAAATAATGAAATATCAAGGGAACCCCACTCATGTTTCCCCACTGGTTTCCTACTCTTCCCCAACATCACACATTCCGAGTCGTCTCTCTCCAAAATAAGTCAGCTTGAAGACACCTGGGCAAGCCATCACAACATGAACCAATTGCATCAAATAATCCCATATCACGTCTCTATATAGTAACCAAGTAGTTTTTGGGAGCCACTATATCCCATATGATATGTATCATACATCGGGTATTATACCTCAAGCCATTACAACCCACACACCAAGTAGGTACCTCAACCTATCATAGTTTGTATGGGTCATACCTATAATAATCCTTTGGATACTATATCTAGAGATACATGTTTTTCATATCCCTCTACACACATATATGGGAAAACTAACCACTTTTCATACCAGTACATATAACTACCAAGAGAAAAGAGCGAGACCAGAGGGGGTAGTCAGCCATCCATCCTCTCATTGAGATGTTCAGGAAAACACCCTCCCAAAGTCCATTGGGTGTATGTCACCCTAGCTGACATAGTGGGGTAGCGTATAAAATCAAAGAATATAAAATATTTAATATAGCACACATCCACACTATGGGAATAACCGAGTAGTAGACTCAAATGTAACTAACGTCACTCAGACCCCCAATTGCCACTATTAAGACCAGATACACAAGCATTTAAAAGAACTGCATTAATGACATATTTAATTTTTATAATTTCATTTTATTAATTAATTTATTATACATTAAATTAACCATTAAAATTATTTCAAGATGTATTCATTGATCATCAAAGTAAATTTCATGCCCTCCATGGATAATCCAAACCGAGTCCATGATTTCTCAAGATTAACATCTTTTCAGCATTTGTATTCCATCATCACCAACCTCATGGTCTAAGAATTATTTATTCATTATTGGAATCATTCCATAATCCAAGTACTCTGGGAAAACCATATTAATCTCCCACCAAGAGGAAACATGCAACAAAGCACATCTAACTGCCTTAAGTAGTGGGGAAAGAAATGCAGATAAAATAAGAAACCCGGTCATTAGCCATTAAATAGATTCATCCAAGAAAACATTCAGCTTTATCACATCAATAGCTAATCCCAGCTTCAACCCATTCCATCATCTTTGGTATAATCCTCAACACCCACATGCATATCCTGATGCATCTCTCCATTACAAGCATCAACTGCGACCACATCATCTGGGCCTCCCTACCCACATCATATCAGCCATCCTAGGCTCAACCATCCCAGGCTCATATCACATCTGGGCCTCCCTATCCCATATCATGTCACATAGTGAATCTCACATCTAGAGCACATCACAAAAACAGTAAGAAACAAACAATTATAGCCAACAAGGTAATCTAGGCCCTAAAACAAGACATCTAAACTTCACACATAAATGATCTCTCGTGGATCCAAACTCAAGGCACTTAGCCTTCTCAAGCAGATGGTCAACTCGAGCCTAAGCTATTGTCTTTATCACACAGCTGATTCTTATTCTATCTTGAATTAACCAATTCATTATTCATAGGTTCCAACTATGAGAAACCTAAATAATCAAGCTATAATAAGTTATCAAAAGTTAAACATACACTTTGTATTTAAACCAGTCTCATCAAATTCTGAGAAGAATTTTTCTCAATTAACATGCCTTTTTTATTTCAACATTATCAATAAGAATTATCATGATTCAAATTATTTAGAAATTCCATTATCATGGAAGAACACATTTAATTAAGCATGCACATTACATCAATTTGAATTATCATAAAATTATAAGAAACACCATATTAAAACATGTCTCTTATTTAATTCTTAATCCAATTAATCAATTAATTCTGTATTTAAATTATTTAACAATTTCCATAAATAAAACATATTAATCCATAGCATAACAATACATTCTAACAACCATAAAATAGATAAAAAACTATCTGGCAAATCAAGAGGAAAATTGTTATCACGGTAGAAAGAAACAACATGTGATTTCTATAACCAATTTTTTATTAATCTGGTTAAATAATTATTAAGTTGATTCCATTTCAATACAAATTTAAAACCCATGATAACTTTATTATTTCATGTAAATAAATAGTATAAGCAACGAATCCCCTACCTGGAATAAAGATGCTCCATGTGACTCACTACACCAAAAAAAAGGGGTACGTGCAAGATAAAATCAATGTTAAATGAAACATGAGCCAGTGACAGTAGTATTTCATGACTCAAAGGGAAATATTAAAAACCTATATTCTCAATAGAATGAAACCAGAAATGGATGAAGTAACAGACCTTCGTTTTTTAGTTAACAGATGAGATGATCGGATTTTCAAGATCTTAAAATATTTAATTCCAACTGTTATAGATCTCATTAAAATCTATGTGCAAGGAAGAGTTTACAACCTTATAAATCTCATAAAATCAAGGATATAATTATCCTTAACAATTTATCCTTTAAAGGCCCTTGATTTGCACTATTGGAAGACCCAAATGGTCATTTTACAAACTGGTGAAAATATCCAAGTGGTCAATTCCATGTAGTCGAATTCCCCATGTGGCCGAAAACCCCATGTAGTTGATCTATCCATGTACCTATTTTCATGTATCCATTTCACATAATTGATCACTCTCATAGCTAATCCAACCATGTAACTGATTCACATATCT
This sequence comes from Viscum album, assembly GCA_963277665.1. Classification (NCBI taxonomy): domain Eukaryota; kingdom Viridiplantae; phylum Streptophyta; class Magnoliopsida; order Santalales; family Viscaceae; genus Viscum; species Viscum album. The sequence goes on along the minus strand of OY728125.1, from coordinate 1,119,180,354 downwards.
GAACTGACCATGTATCCAATTCACGTAGCTGATCCATGTAGTTGATCACTCACATAGCTGATTCACATAGTTGATCACTCGTGTAGATGATCCAACTATGTAGCTAATTTTTCACGTATTAGATCTAGCCATGTATCCAATTCACATAGCTGATCCATCCACATATCCAATTCACATAACCAATCCATGTAGTCGATCACTCACGTAGCTGATTCACATAGTTGATTTCTCATGTAGTTAATCCATCTATGTAGATGATTCGTGTAGTTAATCCAGCCACATAGTCAATGAATATAGGTAGATAATTTTACTAGATGTGAATTAGGATCTCACCCAAGTCTTGAACTGAACATTAATGACATGAAACCCTTACACATCATGAATCCTCCCTGGTTCTAGATTTTATCATCCAAACACCTCTAGACCCACTTTAGGCCTCCTCTGAGCACCATGGGATTTGGAAACATGAAAAGGGTCATAATACATAGATTGAGGCCCTTAAATTATATACCTATCAAAACATTATTGTCCTCGAGAATCCAAAACCAAACCCATAGAGAAAATGAAAAGGGGTTGTCTGAATAGTCACCCTGTGAGATACCTCTCAGGGATCTTTCCATCACAGGGTCTCAACCACCTCATTTAAGGAAAAGTGTAAAACCAAAAAATAGAAGAAAAATTTCACTCCTAAACACTATACTAGGAGAGATACCTCTCAAATGAGATAAAGGTTACCAACAAGTAACAAGAGGTTACCATCTCATAACCTAGAAAGGTCAACATCCACAAAATGAATAACATTACAAGAGAAGTTAAAAACATCAAATGACTCAGTGTATTGAGTGTGCATCTACGAATCTTATCCCTGGGTACTATCATCCTTGCCACTATGCCACCACAATACATTAACCAAGGGAATAGCATGCTTGTGCAACATCTTCTCTTAGCGGTCCTAGATCTCCACAGGTCGCTCCTCAAAGGTCGCATCATCGTCAACGTCTATCTCTCCCTAATTGATGACATGAGAGACGTCATGAAGATAATGATGAAGCTACGACATGTGAAAAACATCATGTATTTTTCTCATCTATAAGGGAAGCTTTATCTGATATTCCATGGATCCAATATGAGCCAACATCTCAAAAGGCCCAACAAACCAGGGATAAAATTTACTCCCATGGCCAAACCTTTGTTTCCCATGATGAGGAGTCACCTTCAAGAACACGTGATCTCTAACATAAAACTATATAGGTCTTATCCTATGATCCGTATAGGATTTATAATGATCATGTGTTGCCTTCATCCTATCATGAATTACTTGTACCATCTATGTAATATTTTGTACCAGTTCCAGCCTGAGAATTACTACCTCTCCGACCCCGGTCCAGTACAACAGATAATGGAAAGGTCATTCATACAAATATTCAAATAGAACCATAAAAATGGTGTATTGAAAACTATTATTGTAATAAAACTCTATTAAGGGTAGGTTCCTCATCCACGAACCTCCAAAATCCAGGACACAAGAGCGCAACTTGTCTTCAAGAGTCTAGATGGTCTGCTCATTCTGGTTGTCCATCTGTGGAATAAAAGTATCCATAAGGCATAATTATGATATAGAATGAGTTTGGAGACCTATCCACACTCTAGAAGTAAAATGAGGATCTTGATCAGAGATGATCATCCTCGAGACTCTTTGGAGTCTCACCACCTCCTCTAGATACTGCCTCAATAAAACCTCTAATGAGCTTGACTACCAAATCACTATAAAGTGGGATAATTTCTTCAAACGATCCACTATCACCCATATAACATCATAGCCTCTCTAAGTTAGAGGTAAACTAGTAAATAATTCCATCGAGATATCCTATCACTTCTATTGGGGAATATCTAATGGTTGAAGAAAACCATCGCGAACACAGTGCTCATCCTTCACCTTATGGCAAACCAAACTTCGATAAACAAACTCTACAATTGCATGCTTCAACCCAGGACAACAAAAATGACCTCTAAAAGCTCGGTATATATTTTTCACACTAGAATATACTGATAGAGGTGATATATGGAATTCATGAAGAACCATCTCACACATCGCTAAAGAAACAAAAATAATTCCATGAAACAACACCCAATGTTGTATATCCTCATACCAACCATCAAGGGCATCACCAAAAATAACTTGATCCTTCCATACCTCCACCTCAGAATGCCCTAACTATGAATCCTCCACCTATTTCACCAAATGAGACTTCACAATCATCTTTAAAAGACAACCTTTGCCTTCAACCTCTCCCATATCTAGATGCATCACTGAGATTTCTTCCAACACTCTCCAGGAATCTCCGGATTCACACATAGCATCACTACATGACTTCCTTCTCAGTGCACCAGCTAAAAAAATTCCCTTTATTATCATATATAAAATCTTAAAGTCGTAATCCTACAATAATTTCATCCATCAGCAATGGAAAAATTTCAAGTCATGTTGGGAAAAGACATACCTCAGGCTCTTATGGTTGGTAAAAACCACAAAACGCTCATTGATGAGGTAATGTCACCACAACTTTAAAGAAAACACAACTAACACCAACTCAAGGTCCTGGATGGAATAGTTAGGAACATGGGGTTGTAACTATTGATACCCATAAGAAATAACTAATTTATTCTACATCATAACACAGCCCTATACAAGACATGAATCACCATACCTCCAATGGCACGCAGATGCTCTGTATGATCCTCCTCCCATGTAGAGTACATCAGGATATCATTGATAAAACCCACTATAAACTTATCCAAGAACACTCTAAACACTTTTTTCATCAACCCATGAACACAAATGGATAATTTATCACCCTGAACAGCATCAAAAATAACTCATGATGCCCATGACGACAATGTAAAGTAGTCTTCTGAATATCCTCATCCTTCACCTGCATCTGATGATATCCTGACCACAAATCAATTTTTGAGAACCATCTTTCTCCCTTCAGCTGATCGAATAAACCATCAATCCATAGAATATGATAGAGGTTCTTCACTATCACTTGGTTCAAGAGATGATAACCGATACAAAGTTGCAAAATTCCATCAGCCTTTTTCATGAACAAAACTGGTGCACCCCAAAGTGACACACTCGGCCAAGAAAAACCTTACTGCAATAAATCATCGAGTTGTACTCACAAATATCAAAAATCATAAGGCTCCATCCTATATGGATACATATATATAGGATACATTCCATGTTATAGCTTTATCCCAAACTCAATCTCTCATCGAGGGGGTAATGCTACAACCTCCTCTAGAAAGACATCAGGATACTCTTCTAAAACCTTAGGAAACACTAACTTCCAAACTTCCAATGAACTCAACATCTTCTCTTCCATTAAGGAATACATGGACATAACATTCATTTGACCCATCTGAGGGTCTCACTCTCCAAAAAACACTATTCTCACCCCATAAGCATTATAGAACAAAACCTACCTCCTGAAGAAATCCATGATAGCTTGCATTGAATACAACCAATACATGTCTAGGATGATGTTATATGGGTATATCCATAAACATGGGAAATATATCCAAGAGAATTTTTTTCCCAGCACTAGATCATAGTCTCTATATACTTTATACAAATTAGCTCAACCTCCAACTAGCGTAGTTAATTCCAAGGAAACTAGAAGCCTATTTACTTGAAGTCCCAAAGCATGGATAATGGTAGGTGATATAAATAAGTGTGTCACTAATGAATCAAACAAAGCATGAAACCATGTATAAAATAAGAAAAGTGTACCTAGAACAATGGTTGGCTCACCTGATACTGGTAATGTTAAAGCATGAAGCTAACCATAACCTTCTCCACAGCCTCACTGGCCCTACTAATGAACACCTCCACAGTCGTACTTTACTCTCTAAGGATGAGAAGCATCTTGGGTTTGTACTCTGTCTACCCCATATCCTCTCTACTAATTAGAATACCCTGTTACTACTTCCTTGGATAAAACTGGTTCAATGGAGAAACTTGAAGTGGAACACCTAGTGCATGAAAACTCCTTAGAAAGTTCGGTAACTCTCACCACTGATGACCTCAGTCTCCATAAGAAAAATGCGCATTTGATCCCTTTGCATAAGAATAGGAGCCTCTTCCCCTAGAGAAACAAGATGTTGAGGGATGGGACCTACCCCTAGCTGACTAAAAGATCTCCTGTCTAGGAAACTGGGAACCTTAGACCACAACTCTATTTTGTGAGGAATCATGAATACTCTCCTCTCATGATAATCTGAATCTGTTAAGAATCGTCTCGATAACCTCTTCTCTCAATAGCACCTCAATATATGTATTCATCATTAATGGGGTGACCTAGAATTGGATATCTGAATGAAAATCCTCCTCAAAATGTCTCCCCATTAGCCTCGTCAACTAGAAATAGATCTCAAGCATATCACAGAAGGGTCCTGAAACATATCCTAAACTCTCGCACACTATAAATCCCCTATTAAAGGGTAAGAAGATCCTAGCAACTGACTTCCTTTTTTATTAAAGAAAGAAACTATACTTGGAACTGGTATCAAAACTTCTCCCACAGGACTGTCGACTCCTCACAATCCCTGAGGAACAAGAACCACCACTACCCCGCTGCTCCATGCAGTATCATCACAGCCAACAAAACCTAGTGCCCCTTTTGATCACATATCAAACTAAAATCTATCTCAACCTCCTCTAATCAGTCTTATATGACTGAGTATGAAATGGAGCCCTTGTATCGTGCTCCCTCTACCCCACTGGTTTGTTGCTCTGCCCCAACATCACATGTTCTGATTCGTCTCTATCCAAAATAAGCTAACCTGAAGTCACCTAGGAAAGGCATCACAACATGCACCTCATACATCACATAATCACATCATCCCATATCACATCTCTATATAGTAACCAAGTAGTTTCTGGGAGCCACCACATCCTATATGACATGTATCATACATCAGGTATTATACCTCAAGTCATCACAACCCACACACCAAGAAAGTACCTCAATTCATCACATCCTATACAAATCATACCAATAATAATACTTTGGATACTATATTTGGAGATACATGTTTATGAAATAACCACAATCCATCACAGCCCTCTACACACATATATGGGAAAATTAACTATTGTTTATACTAGCATATATAACTACCAAGAGAAAAGAGTGGGGCTAAATGGGGTAGTCAACCATCCATCCTCCCACTGGGATATTGGGGAAAACACCTTCCTAGAGTCCATTGGGTGTTCATTTCCCTAACTGACATGGGTAGGGAAACTTATGAAATCATATAATTTAAAAGATGTAATATAGTTCACAACCATGCTATGGTAATAACCTAGTCTTAGAATCAACTGCAACTAACATCACTCAAACTCCCGGTTGGAACTACGAAGACCATATATCCTATAAGCATAAAAGCATTTAAAATAACTACATTAATTACATCTTTCCTTTTTATCATTTACTTTTTTTAATTAATTTATTAACCATTAACATTATTTCAATATACACTCATTGATCATTAGAGTATGTTCTATGCTCTCCGGTCATAATCCAAACCGAGTTCATGGTTTCTCAAGATTAACATCTTTTCAGCATTTTTATTCCATCATTACCAACCCCATGAGTTAAGAATTATTTATTCATTATTAGAATCATTCTATAATCCATTTACTCTAGGAAAACCATCCTAATCTGCCACCAAGAGGAAACATATAACCAATCGCATCCATTTTCCTCAAGCAGTGAGGAAAGGAATGTTGATAAAACAAGAAATTTGACCACCGATCATTAAATAGATTCATTAAAGAGAGAATCCATCTTTTTTACATCAATAGGTAAGCCTAATTTCAACTTATTCCGTCATCTCTGATGTCATCCTCAACACCCACATACTGATCCTGATGAATCTCGCCATCACAAACATCAACTCTTGTCATATAATTCGGGCCTCCCTACCCTCATCACACCAACCATCTCACGATCAGTCATCCTAGTTTCATATAAAATTTAGGTTTCCCCACCCCATATAATGTCTCATAGTGAAGATCACATACATAGCACATCACAAAAGTATCAAGAAACAAACAATTATAGCCAATAGGAAAACATAGTCCCTAAAACAAGGAATTCATCCTTCACACATAAATGAGCTCTCATGGGTCCAAACTCAAGGCACTTTTTCTTCTCAAGTAGATGAGAAACTTAAGCCTTAACAATCTTATTTATCACACAACTGGTTCTTATTCCATCTTGAATTAACCGATTCATTATTCACAGGTTCCAACTACAAGAAACCTAAGGTATCAAGATATAACAAGCTATCAAAAGTTAAACATGCTCTTAGCATTTAAATCAATCTCATAAAACTGTGAGATGAACCATTCTCAATTAACTTGTCATTTTTATTTCAACATTCTCAACAAGAATTATCATGATTAACATTCTTTAACAATCCCATTATCATGGAACACATTTAATTAAGCATGTGCATTGCATCAATTTGAATTACTATCAAATTATAAGAAACACCATATTGAAACATGCCTCTTCTTTAATTCTTAAGACAATTCATCAAATAATTCAGAATTTAAGTTCTTCATAAATTTCCATAAAAACATGTTAATCCATAACATAAAAGGACATGCTAATAATCATAACATAGATAGCACACTATTTATCAAATCAAGAGACAAATTGTTATCATGGTAGAAAGAAACAACATGCGATCGCTACAACCAATTCTTTATTAATCTGGTTCAATAATTATTAGGTTAATTCCATTTTCATCCAAAGGGTTAAACCATGGTAATTTTTCAATTGCACATAAATAAATAAGAGAAGCAACGAATCCCCTACCTGATCTCTAAGCGACTTACTGCACCAAAAACAGGGGACAAGATGGAATCGTCGTTAGAGGAAACACAAGCCAATGGGTACAGGATTCCATGACTCCAATTGAAATATTTGGAACCTCTAGTCTTGATAGAATACAACCTATAAGGGATGAAGGAAAGGACCTTTTCTTTCGAGTTAACAGATGGGATGATCAGATTTTCCAGATTGCAAAAGATTTAATTTCAACTATTTCAGATCTCATTAAACTACACATGCAAGGACACATTTATATCCTTGACCAACTCAAAAAATCAAGGATATAATTTTCCTTAACAATTCAGCCTTTGAAGTCCCTTAATTCACATCGCCGGAATACCTGCATGGATGTTTTAAGAAACTAGTGGAAATATCTATATGGTTGATTCCATGTAGCTGAATTCCCCACATAGTTAAAATCCCCATGTAGCTAATCCACCCATGTACCCATTTTCACTTAGTCAATAGTTCATGAATCTGATCCATCCATGTAACGGATTGCTCACGTAACTGATTCACGTAGTTTGTTGAGACTAGGTTGCATTTGTTGTCAATAAGTCAATATGTGTTGGTATATGTAGTAAATATGTTTGGAGAATTGTTATGAATTCATAGCATTGGATTTCATGATTGAGAAATTCTCCATGTTGCAAAATGTTTATTGATCTTCTCTTCAAATGAATTCAAGAAAAGTGTCGATGGTGAAGGAACATTGTCTAAAATAAGTGGAAGACCGTGAAAATGTTTATTTGCATGAAGTGAAGAAGAAGAATTAAAGAATATTTCCATGAAAATATATATATATAAGAAGAAACAAACTCTGATGATTGTTTGAAGGGATATTAAAAGTGCACATTGTTACTACAAAATATGGCCATGCAAAAAGGAATTTATTTATGCATGGGGGTTTAATTTGAATGCCATGCAATATAATTTGCATGAAGATGATTGAGATAAAGGAGTTGAGAATGGATTTCATTGTAGTTAATAAGGCTTGGAATTTCATTGATATGATACTTAGAATTTCTCTTTATGGTGTCTTACTTAATAAGTGAGGCCAGCCCACATAGAAGCCTAGACCACTCAACCAAGGGTGCACGTGGGACCCGAAGGTCAACCACGGCCAAGGGGAGCAGCCCTGGACAAGACCATGGGCATAAGAATGCCCACAGGATAGTAATCCTGTGCGTAGGCGTGCATGGATTGGGCGAGTAGCCCACAGTGCATCGGAGAGGAGGCAGCGACACTATGGAGGGTGGCATGGCGACATGGGGTCGAAAATTCTGGCCGCTTAGTAGAGGCCCTTTATTGTTATACCGCAGCCATGACACATTTTTAGTTCGATGTGGGATGGTGGTTCATGGGTACTACTCACCCATCGATTAAAAAAATAGAAATAACGACCAACGTCTTATCTTTTCGATCATTTGAATATGAGCCACTCGATTAATGCAGGAAATCGCATATTTCCTCTCTGCATGTGAGCCTACATGATTGAACCCTTCATGAACAAAGGTGTTGTAGAACGACGAACCATAAAGCTCCTGGTCGCCATGTGAGTTCAATGAGGTTTGTCGAGAGTTAGAAAATGTGGAAAAGGATGATTTTCCACAAATAATAAAATTATTTAAGATGATGCCTTTCAAGATGAATGATTTGTGAGGATCTGTTAGCAGCGATTATTTGTAGAGGAAGATGTTACGCGATGACACTAGTTTGCGGATGAAAAATAATCCTGTGAACGATCGTAAATGGAATGCTTTATGGGTGGTGATGCTTCGCGGTGAAGCTCCTTTGAGGATGAGATGCTTTGCGGGTGAAGTACTTTGTAGATAGCCATGCAGATGAGTAAATTGATTTTACAGTTGATGCAACTAAGTTCAAGGACGATCCAGATGGTTTGGGGTAGGAGTATGCGGACTGCCAATTCATAGGAGTGCTATGCAGATTCATGATACGTGGATTAATAGTTCATGGATGTTTCATGCAGAGAAGCCATGTAGTATAGAGAAAGATCCTATGCTAATCCTCATAGCAAATGGAATGCAATGCGGGGATGGACAACCATGCACGATGAATCTTTGAGTATTATGTGAAGCACCTTTGTGGATGATGGGTTATTGTGAAGAGGAGATGGTTTGAGAACAATACCTATGCAGTCATGATACGGATAAATATTTGATTTTGTAGTTTATAGCCATGATATGTGTGAGAATTATAGCATGCAGAGAGCATGCTATTTGAGTTAGCATCTATGCAGTATGCGACCATGCAGAGAAGTGTTATATTGCTCTAGTTGAGTTCTGCAAAGCACATTGTGCTTTTAGCGAAGTAGAAAATTCCATGAATAGAAGTGTTATGTAGATGGAATTACATTCCAATTACACTTCATTATAATTACATAAAGACAGTTTTGCATACTTGAAAAAGAACCAACTTGTTTTTTGAAGCATCGGTGTGTGAAGGATCAAGAAAATTGACCAACATTATCCAATAAATTATATATGTTGTGATATTATCATTTTATGTGTACAGGATCAATTCAGCGTACTGTTTGAAGTTTAAAAAGTGGAGAAGAAAATGGGAAGTCCATGCAATACACATAATTACATGACGTATTTGAGTTGAGATTCAGAAGACAGATTATTCTAAGTTGTGCAAGTCTCTATCTTGCATAAAATCATATTGAAGAAATTGTGTGCATAACTTTCACACATTGTTTGAGGTCCAGACTTCATATGAAGAAGGAATAATCATTGCCCGAGTAATAATTTGAGAAAGATCTATAAAGATCGGAAATTGAATAGATTAGAGCTAGAATATACTTCAGGAGAAGATAGTCAAGTATGAGAATTCAGTAATCTGAGAAGAACCAGATCATTCAAGATCCGGTGTGAACGAGTTTCAAGACCAATAGGCTTACTTCAAGAAGTTGTTGAAGATATTGAAGTTGTATATGAGTATAACAGATCCAATACACTCATGGTGGAAAATCTATTTCAAGTGTTTTAGAAGCAACCAAAATCAAACAGAGATCTTGCTATTTGTGGATCAACAACATTGAGAAGAAGAATCTTGTGGCTGGGGTGTCTAACCAGTTACTAAAGTGGCTTGAGGTTGGGGTGTCTAACCAGTCTAGAATAAGGAGAAAAGAATATGATTGGGGTGTCTAACCAACCAAAGCAATAAGAGTTGGTTGATGGGGATGTAGAACCGAGATCAACTGGAGGATTGACTACTGGGGCGTATAACCAGTTGTTGACTTATTCATTGTAATTGCCTTCTTATATAGTAGAGAATTTGTATTTTGGGGGGGGGGTTAACCAACATGGTAAGGAGTTTTTCATTGTATCGAACCTTGTAAATATCGTTTTTTGTCCTCTCATTGATTATTTTGTATACAAAGTGAGATTGTGAGATATCACTGAGTTGATCAAGAACCTTAACAAGTTCGAAAAGTTGAATTCAAAAGAAAAGAATTTGTAAAATTAAACCACTAATCCACCCCCTCCCCCTCTTAATGATCAATCCGGCTTGGATCACTATAATTGGTATCAGATCATAGGTTCCTCTAAAGATCCAAAAGTTTTCCATGATTTTTTTTAAATTCCATTATGAAGTGCAGATTTCAGAAAGTGTTTGAGTTTACATGGAGAAAAAGGAATTTACAATTGAGAATAAAAATATGGCGAGTTTTACCAAAACTCATAAGAATAGGAAAAGAAGAGTGGAAAGGAAGTTAAAGAAGAATCTAATAATTAATAGATAAATACTACCAACTGAAGGTAATTAGAGTGGTATAAATAGTAATTATTCTTATGATTATGATTCTTCTAATGAAACATGTTCAAGATGTGATGATAATGAATCACTTGATGATATTCATTTTGAATTCAAAGAACATCTGAAGAACGTTCTTAAAGAAGTGGTCAAGTGTATTTTTGGTACTATCAAGGGACTCCTTTTTGATAAAGCACGACTATAAGAGGAAGTTAAATAATTAGAGGATGCACTGATAATAAAGTTTAGAAATTGTATCACTCTCACAGACCTGGTGGAAACAAGGGAACAATCCATTAATCATACTGAAAAATATCTCCTAAGGTATAACAATGAGAAAGTTGTGTTTGAGATTTTTTTACGGAAGCCTTTCATACACTTGAAAAATTTCACAAATTATCTATGAATATCAAGAATTGTCAATTTAATATAAAGTCCAAGAGGATCAAGGAGCTTGACTCGTTATTACAAGAAAAGGTTATGGTGGAAATCATCCAATATCATGGGGTTTTTTTGGAATCACTAGTGAGAGTATAAAGATGATAAAAGATTGTATTTCCATTTATTTTCATTGAGGATCATTATTGTATGCTTTTATTTATAGTTTTTTATTAAATTATATTTAAAAAGTATGTGAATCAATGTTTTTTATTATGGGTTGGCATTCAGAATGTATTGGAATATGATATGGACCTTCCATGAGTGGTTGGTCACCATAATATTTTGAATAGGTTATATGATGATATTATAGACAATTCTGCCATTATTTGTCTTATGTGAGGAGTATAAGAGGATTAGTCCCCACTAGAATTTAAATTGTGACCAAACTTATGCGATGAGCACAAGGGGACTAGTCCCCACTAGACCTAAAATCATGACTAGAATTTTGTGATGAGCATAAGAGGACCCTGCCTTTCCATATATGAAAAGTATAAGATTTATTATGTGATAAGAATAGGATGATTCACCTCTCCTAATGCATTATAATCCCATCCTTCCTCATGCAATGAGCATGGAATTCCTTAGGTGATGAGCATGGAGTTCATTAGGTGATGAGCCTAAAATACCACAGGTGACTAGCCTATGATGACTTTGGTGATGAAGCTAGGATTATATAGGTGATGAGAATAGTATTCCTTATATTATGAGCCTAATATGTGTATATGGCTTGACAGAAGAAGATATAATAGCCTTACTACCCATATCATAACTGAAGATCCATCCTTTACTTATATGTGGAAAGCATAAGATTCCCTCACTTCCAGAAATGAGAATGATATTTATGAGATTGTCTAAATATACAATGTAATTGAAATTCTAGTCAACTTTGATCATTAGTTTTTCACCTTGATAAGGAAGCAAGTGACATTATTAACTGATGTCCACATGGAGATGGAATCAAGAACAATATTCATGGTCATGTGTTAATTATATAAGAGAAATATGGACTGGGAGGGGGGACTGGCAGAGGGGGTGTCCAAGAGGGTCTGCAGGGGGGGCTGGCAGGGGGGACTGGCAACACTTCCTTATTTTGTTCATTTCTTTGTGACATAATCAGTGGTGGCGGTTTACATCACTTCCGAGCTTCAGGATAATTCTTCAAGCCTCATATAAGATTCACATACTAACACCTTTGCTTGGGAACTTCATATTCCTTCTCAACAATCTTGGGAAATTCCAACTCCCTTCTAAGTTGTCCAGCTCCCAATTGTCTCATCAATATTCTTGGGTACTCCAACTAACTTGCAAGCCATTTATCATCTGTATATTGGAACGAAACAACTTGTCTTCATCATTGACAACAACTATGACACAAACACAATGTGGATTTAACAATCTTTCACTTTGTGTTTATTATCAATAACAATCTATCAATTGGTATGTCAAGATGTTCTTTAATTTTATTCTCTTCTCTTTTTCTCATTGACTTCTCTCATTTTATTTTCTCCCCTTATTGAAAATAAATACAAAGTTCCTGAAAGAGGATGATATCACTTCATTCTTAAACAATGTTACATCATTCATTCTATTCAAATTATATGTGATCCATGTTTGGTGTAGAAAATATGAGGGTTTGATTTAGAAAACAAAGTTGTCCCATTAACAAACTGAACATGATACCAACTGATTCTAATTCCCATGACTCATTTAGGGGCTGTTCAGATGTCCTCAAGTTGAAACCAAATGATGCCAATTTATATCTTCATTCTTTTTTGAATTACAACCTGAGATCTTGCACTCATCTCAATACACATGTTGAAAACATTCAAGTACATGTAGCAGGTTTTAGAAATCAACCTTGAGATCTCAAATTTCCTCAACTTATTATCATTGATTAATTCAATTCCCCCCCTTAATATCAAACTTTATTTGTTCATTAACATGGATGAGAGAAATTCATACCTCATCAATGAATTTTTCAAGCACTTTCCAGAAATTCCAGATTTGCATGGAATAAATAAGTCTGGCAGCTTCTCAAGGGTCTTCTCCACTCATCTCCCCATTGAGAAGACACACTATCTTCACTCCATCAAAGCAGATCTTTCCTTCTGATGTTATTTGGAATACCATTTGATAAATCATACCAAGATGGTGACTTTTTTTCAGATCTGGAATAGTTATTCCAGCTTACTTCCCTTCATTTCCTCTCCTCTTGAGAACTAGTTTCACCTTCAATTTCCTACATTGTATGTCACACTAATAACACAAAAATAATTAGGGAATAAGGTGGATTTACTTGCTCATGAATGTGATCTGTTGGGTTGAAAAACATTTCTCAACCAGTTTGTCCTTTCCAATTTAGCTCCAAGTCTGGATGGACTCTTCATGCATGCACTTCTGGATTTTCAAGCAGCCTTGGGCAGCATGGATTTCTTTATTCCCTCCTCGTGTGAGATTTTCTTTTTAACATGATGATATCACACGGGCTGCTCCAGGACCATGGAAGGTTTATTCCAGGTTTGGGAGAGGGCAGGGTGGGGTGTGCAGGGGGGCAGGGGGTGTGCAGGGGGGTGTGCAAGGGGGCATGGGGGAGGGAGAGGGGGGTGTTGTCTAGGGGGTGGGAGGGGGTGTGCAATGGGGTTGTGGGGGCCGGGGGTGTGCAAGGGGGCAGGGGTTGTGCAGACCCCATTGGTATTGAAAGTGATTTCATATATGTTAAGATTGTAAGTGCATTTTAATAATTCTCATTGTTTCCTTCCCTTCTGTCAGACTTCATTCTCGCATGCATGCACTTGCATCTATTTTTGTTTTCAAATTTTTTTGGGTTCTATATGGCTAGGTTTCAGCTAAATCAATGATTGGGGTGAGCGAGGCCAATAAATGTGCAAAAATTGTCAAGGTTTAAAATCAACTAGGTTTCCATTTGTTTATGCTTATTGAATTTTCAACTTGTATACTGAATACTTTTAGTCATTTTTTTCACTTGTTCTATTCAGGTATTTGAGGATGCCTATAAGTCACAATTAAGCATCGTAATTCTTAATGACATTGAGAGGTAATTACAATCAATTTCAACGCAATACTACTTTTGGTCCTTTCGTTCGATAACCACTGTGTTGTTCTTTTTAGTATAGGCATTCGGAGTAGATTACCATTGGACCTCATTTTTCCAATATTATTCTCAAACGTTGATGGTCCTTTTGAAACGGCTTCCTCCCCAAGCATTCTTCTCATCCCTTTTATTAGTATAACTCATTCCGAATATATCTTTATGAGATTTTATTTGTCTCAATGTCTTCACAAGAACTGGATTTCTTGTTTGTATGCTTTTGCATGATAGGTTGGGTCTGTGGATAGGGATGCATGCTATGCAGAGAACCACACAACAAAACATAGCCCATGATTATGCATGTGAGCATATATATAAGGATCCTCTTGTGCGTGGCTTGACACCTTTGAGGTAGAGTCCCTCTCTCAACCTCTTTAATTCAATAATTTTTTAAATTTCATTTAACTACCCTTTTTATTCTGTTTGTTTATATTAAATTTCAATTCTTGATCAAGTGTTGGTTAAAATAATTGCTTCATTTTATAAATAAGTCATGGTTTGGTAATAAAACCCCTCCAACGGAGGTGCGTTGTCTGCGAAAACTCATAGTGGTATTTTATGCTTATATAGCTTGTTTGACATTATTGCATTTATCTTTTCCATTTTAAATCTTTACTCCTCTCATTTGAGACACCATGGGCATCTCCAAATATTTTTTTGACTCACAGGGGGGTGTGCAGGGGGGCAGGGGGGGGTGTGCAAGGTGGGGTGGGGGTGTGCTGGGGGTCTGTCTAGGGAGGGGTGTGGGGCTGTAGGGATGGTGGAGGGGTGGTGGGCTACTGCATGAGTGGGGGTGGGGGCAGGGGGTAGGGGGCAGGGGGCAGGGGGCAGGGTGGAGGGGGGCAGGGGGCAGGGGGCAGGGGGTAGGGGACAGGGTGGATGGGGGCAGGGGCATGGGGTGTACAAGGGGGCAGTGGGGGCCGAGGAGGTGTGCAAGGGGGCAGGGGCTCTGCAGGCACCATTGGTATTGAAAGTGATTTCATATATGTTAATATTGTAAGTTCATTTTAATAATTCTCATTGTTTCCTTTCATTCTCACATGCATGTACTTGCATCTATTTGTGTTTTCAACTTTTGTTGGGTTTTATATGGCCGGGTTTTAGCTGAATCAATGATTGGGGTGAGCGAGGCCAGTAAATGTGCACAAATTGTCAAGGTTTAAAATCAACTAGGTTTCCATTTTTTTATGCTTATTGAATTTGAAACTTGTATACTGAATAATTTTAGTCATTTTTTTCACCTTTTCTTTTCAGGTATTTGAGGATGCCTATAATCCACAATTAAGCATCATAATCCTTGATGACATTGAGAGGTAATTACAATAAATTTCAATGTGATACTACTTTTGGTCCTTTCGTTCGATAACCACTGTGTTTTTCTTTTTAGTACAGGATTTTGGAGTACATTTCCATTGGACCTCGTTTTTTCAATATTATTTCTCAAACACTGATGGTCCTTTTGAAACAGCTTCCTCCCAGGAATTCTTCTCATCCCTTTTATTAGTATAACTCATTCCGAATATATCTTTATGAGGTTTTATTTGTCTCAATGTCTTTACAAGAATTGGATTTCTTGTGTGTATGCTTTCGCATGATAGGTTGTGTCTGTGGATAGGGATGCATGCTATGCAGAGAACCACACAACAAAACATAGCCCATGCTTATGCATGTGAGAATATATATAAGGATACTCTTGTGTGTGGCTTGACACCTTTGAGGTAGAGTCCCTCTACCAACCTCTTTAATTCAAGAATTTTTTAAATTGCATTTAGCTACCTTTTTTATTCTATTTGTTTATATTAAATTGAAATTATTGATCAAGTGTTAGTTAAAATAATTGTTTTGTTTTATAAATAATTCATGGTTTTGTAATAAAACCCCTCCAACGGAGGTGTGCTAT